>OZ026845.1:9751440-10136752 GCA_964023205.1 Lutraria lutraria
TATTGTTTAATTGTCGGCTGTTTGCACATTATGAAAACAGTGTCAAAAAACTGTGTTTTTGATTCTTTTGATTGTCATTAATGTCGATGTTAATTGGTCGGATTAACAAAGATCTTTGCCGTATATTTCTCCATGAAGACGAAGTGTTTGTCGCACATTTCTCCTTGTAGTGGATGTACTATTCAATTGCAAAATTGCAATGAAAATGCGTGCGTTTTACCGGAATTTAGTTGTTATAAATTTGTATCGTTTTCGCTGAAATTTGCTGATATTCAGTTAATTGTGAATTGTAAATTTGTGTAAAATAATGACTTTTTATCTGAAATGTTCATGCATCAATGGAAACTTAAAAAATAAGTTTAAAAGAAATAATGGAATTGATCAATCAGAATGTTGGTATGTTGATCTATAGGCCTACATATGACCAGTTTCAACGTGGTAAGGGTAAAGAAATACCTTGTTCCACTAATAAGACCACCCTGCTATTTAGACCACTTTGCTTAAGAATGAAAGGTGGTCGTAATAGCGGGATTTTACTGTATCTAAGTACAGTTACACTCCTGAAATAGTTCAATAATTTCTTTTTCCATCTCAAATTTTATTGAAAACTGTTTTGAATTAGTGATTCATATAACATAATTCACACTATATTCTAATGATGAAGTTTTCCCTTGAAATAAAAACCTTTGCTGTTTATGCTTGTTAAATGGGATATTGTTTATTTTACTAGGAATTGTAGCTGTGATCAGGAAGGTCAGATGTGTGGAGATTGTGGACTGTGTCAAAGATGTGTAACATCATTCATAGTATGGGAACCATTCTATTGTCTAAATCTATTTCAGTCGGGGAGTACTTAGTTACTACCTACTGAATAATTTATCCTGTTTTTAGCTCACATGTCACAAAGTGACAAAGTGAGCTATAAGGATCACTCTCCGTCCGGCGTCGTGCGGTGTGCGTCGTGCGTCGTCAAACTTTTTGTTGTGACCACACTAGGGGCCACATTTTTGGCTCAATTTTAGCAAAACTGGGTCAGAACATTAATATCAACAAAATCTCGGACGAGTTCGATATTGGGCCATTTGGGGTCAAAAACTAGGTCACCAGGGCCAAATAAGGGAAAACCTTGTGAACACTTTAGAAATCACTGTTTTGACTTTATCTTCATGAAACTTTGTCAGAATGTTTATTTTAATAATATGTAGGTCAAGTTTGAAAATGGGTAATTTCTGTAGTAAAATTAGGTCACTAGGGCAAATTGCTGGAAAACCTTGTGAACACTCTAGAAGTCACTGTTTTGATTGGATGATCATGAAACCTTGTCAGAATGTTTGTCTTCATCATATCTTGGACGAGTTCGAACATGGGTCAAATACGGTCAAGTATAAATATGGGTCATCTGGGGTCAATAACTAGGTCACCAGGTCAAATCTTAGGAAAACTTTGTTAACACTGTAGATGTCGCAGTTTTAATTGGATCTTCACCAAACCTTGTCAAAATGTTTGCCTCAATGATATGTGGGTCAAGAATGAGCATGGGTCAGCCGGGTTCAAAACTGGGTCACAAGGTCAAATCTTAGGTAAAAATCTTGTAAAAGCTCTAAATGTCATGGATCTTGGCCAAACCTTGTCAGATTGTTTGTCTTAATGATATTAAGGACAAGTTCAAATATGGGTCACCTAGGGTCAAAAACCAGGTCACAAGGTTAAATCTTAGGAAAACCTTATTAACACTGTAGATGTCAAATTTTGATTGTATCTTCACCAAACCTAGTCAGACTGTTTGTCTTAATGATATGTGAGACAAATTCGAACACAGGTCATCTGGGGTCAAAAACTAGGTCACCGGTTCAAAACAATGTTTTAATGAGTGAACAGTGATTGTCATGTGAGCGATATAGGGCCATCTTGGCCCTCTTGTTTTAGAAATATGAAAATGTGTGACTAGAAATACTCTTTTGTTCTAATATATCCACATTTTTACTGTTTTGGAACAAATATAGGGGAACATTTAGCAGTTCTTATATTTCTGTTATTTAAGAGAACAAACTTTTATTTCATGCTTTGACCATATATATATGTACAATGTACAGTCAAACCTGTTTACAAAGGCCACCCTTTGGAAAGACATAATGTGGCCTTTATTACAAGGTGGCCTTTATTCAGGGGTCATTTTCTTCTGATTAATCCATGAAGGTTCTTTAATCACAGGATGGCCTTTATTCAGAGGTGGCAGCTAACACAGGCTTGACTGTACATATACAGTATATAATTGTATAAAGAAGCTTATTTTGATTATATTGGACTCCTAATTTTTCACAATGAAATATTGGTGAATACATCTTAATTACCCTCTTTATGTTAGACTGCCAGATATAGCTTATACACAGTTTTCTAAATGTTAATGGAAGTTGTTGAATCTATACTTACCAAGACTTACATTAAAACATAGTACAGTACTGGTACTGCCTATATATCGGAGTTGGTTCATTTAGTGCGCCCGGCTTGCTCAGTCTTTAGAGCATTGGCCTACTGATCTAGAGGTTGTGAGTTTGAACCCCGGGTGAGGCTCACACAGTCAGTGACTGAACTCATTACATCCTATGTTAAATTGTCCTTCACCTCTGAATCATAACGGGTAGCTTGGTAGTAGCCTACAGATAGAATGTGGTTAGTACTAGTTAAGGCCTAAATGAAATCCAGGGAAGTAAGGATACCTACCGGCCACAATATAACTGAAATAATGTTGAAAATGGTAAATAAATTGTTCATTTAATAAATTGTCAGCTTTTTTGAATTGTTGAATCTATTTATTTTAGCAAGATAATGATTTGCCTCATTTCCTGAACTCTACAACTCCTGATATTTTCAGAGCGATCTAGCAGATATTAAATACCAGTTCTCCTCAGTTGGAAGCATTATCTCCCTTGCTCTAGATGGATATGATCCAAAGGAAAGTAGTAATTTGTACAGGAAAGGTCCGGCACGTTATTATAACTGTCCAGCTGAACTATCACCTAATTACTGTCCTGTATTTGAATTGAGCCTGGTACGAGGAGCTCTCTTGAAGATTTTGATTAAAATGTAAGTTTTTGTTCATGAATCTTCAGAATGACTGTCTTCTTCAGGACTCATTTTGTCAAACTTTGTTTCAATGAACCAAATAAAGCTCAACATAGATTAGTTATTTGAAGATGCATACAGACATATGTAAAAAAAGATCTTAAAAGCATAATGCACAATATGATAAGAATTATTCATGTTATCTTCATGCAAAAACAGTTAGTGTTGTTTATAATTAACCAATCTTTGAAACAGTATGCAGTTTGGAATGTATCCATACACATATAAATACAGATGGCACTTTTCAGTTACTGTGCATACTGAAAACATTTACTGTAACTGTTTAACTTCATTGATAGAGGACTTTGCATGCTGTTAAGTATAAACTTTCTTGTAAATTGTGTGTCTTTTAATGCTGTGTTAGTTATTATCAATTCCATGAAAACAAAATTATATTGTTTGACATTGTTATAAGAATGTTTATACAGTACAACATCATCAGTGCATCCCTCTCTTGAGCAACAACCTCCCTTGAACAACAGTATGATTTTTTCCCTCCACACAATTTAACTATTAATTTAACTATTAATTTAACTTCTTTAGAGCTACAACCTTTCAACAACAAAATAATTTTACTACTCTCAAAGGGTGTTGCTTTGGAGAGGTTGCACTGTGAATGTACATTGTATTTGTTTATTCCGCCTGTGTACCAAGAAAGTCACTTGTGTTCATTTTGTGTCATTTTTAGGGGTAATATACAACTTGTGTATGAAACGGGTAGTGGAGTTATTACAGAGAGAAAAACTGCAGGTACAGGCTTCAAGGACTTGTCTAGTCAGACAAATGAAAGATGGATTTGTAAGGAAGGATATAGAATATCTGTACAGCTCAAGTTTGTGGAAGTAGGTCTTGTTATAAGTTATGGTTCAGACACATGATTATATACCCTCGCAAACAAAGTTTAATGATAGGGGTTATATTGGAATCACTCTCTTGGTCGGTCGGTGGGTGGGTCCTTCAGCATATTATTTCACAAGCTTTTGGAGCAAGCTACTTCTAGATTCCATGGGCGATAGCAATGAAATTTAAAATATGTCATCCCTATTAAGTGTAGATGTGCAAGACACACTTCATGCCCAATGATCTATGCATTCCTGACTTATGAGCCCTTGAACTTAGCTATATAGTGCACAAGTGTGCGGGGGGTAATAGTCACTTCTGGGACAAAGCTCTATTTTTAACTGAAAACGAGTGCTTGTTTAAATGTGAAAAATACCCAAGTTAAGTGTTTCTACTACATGACAACAAGATAGCAAATATCATGATAGTATTCTGTTCAAGTTTAAAACTACTTTTTTAGGATCTGAGAAGAAAAATGTGTTGATTTCAATCAAGAATAGGACAACATGTGTGTGTAAAATGCTTTTAATGATATGCAGTTTTTCCTCTTATATTGTTCAAATTCTTGGAATGCAAAGATGAATCGTATTGCTAGTCTGTTATTCCAGTTGTCTCCCTTTTCATACTAGTAATTGAAGTACAAGTGATGTATTCTAAGCTTTGATAGTGACATACTATTTTATAGTTGTATTTAATCTATTATTATTGTTTTATGAAATGATTAAATGTTGGATTATTTTGCCAGGAGGATATGGATGATATGGAGATACTATTCTATCACAGAGGCTCCATTATATACAGGCATAAAGTCTCTACTCAGAGTTGTTTATTAACCATAGAACCTGTAAATCCAGTATCATTTGTTGCTTACACACCAAGGAATGTGGTAAGTTAATTAGTATAGTTTAACCTTTGTGTTTTATCAAAGTACAAATCATGGCTGACAATAGCAAAGATTTCAAAGTTGTTGCAAACAATATACCGGTAGCTTGGAAAGCAATATCTCGTTGTATGCTTCTAACATATTGTGACAGTACTACAAATAAGTGTGGTATTAACTTAGTGTATTATTAAAGAGAACCTTGCATAAATGTGTGAAGCTATTTAGTATGGTATAACCTTCGTTTATTATCTTACAAGAACCTTTCATTAATGGACATACAGTTAAACCAGTGTTAATGACCACCTGTGAATAAAAGCCACCTGTGAATAATGGCCACTTATGAATAAAGGCCACCTATGAATAATGGCCACCTCTCAATAAAGGCCACCTATGAATAATGGCCACTTATGAATAATGGCCACCTGTGAATAATGGCCACTTATGAATAAGGCCACCTGTGAATAATGGCCACTTATGGATAAAGGCCACCTGTGAATAATGGCCACTTATGAATAATGGCCACCCTGTGAATAAAGGCCATATTTTGTATTTCACATGACTGACCTTTGTTCACAGGTTTGTCTGTATTTTGAACATGAAGTATTGTCAGGTTTTTGATTCATAAGCGAGAAATTTAAGAAATCGTTAAGTTAGATTAAACAAGTTGAGAACCTAGCTGTTCCCACTGGCTTTTATAATGGCTTCTTGCCTCTTCAAGGAAACTATTTTGGACCATCATTTGAACTTTAACATATTTGATTGAATAAACTTGTTCCAGTTGACTCTGACTGTACAGAGATAATGGGCGTTTCCCATAACTAGTTAGTCTCCCTTGGGAGATCATTGTTCCCGTTGCTATTTCACATAATCATGCTTAAGATATTCTTTATTTTGAGGGGCTACCTCTTATCCTTCAACATAAACTATTTACATGGAAATTCAATACTAGTTTGCCAAACTGGTAGTATTGAGTCAATAATTGATTTTATCACACAGTATTTCATGAAGCTAGCTATACTACCGGTAATAAGGATGAAGAGAAGATAAAACATTGTTTCTTCTATTTTTAGTATCAAGACCCACAAATGCTGGATAATTTTGGTGAAAAAGCAACGTGTTCTTATAACACAGGCAAGTAGTTACATTACTGTTATTGAAATGATTAACAAACAAACATGTCTTTTCTTTTTGTGTATAATGACAACTCATTTTAGATTCCAGTCATATAATTTCGATTGGTTGCTGTTATTGTTGATCTTAAAATTGATAATGTCAATTTTTTGGGCCCAAATTGGTAATTTGAAGAAATTATCAGTTGTTTTACATATCGAGGGTTCAGCGCAACAGTGTCGTAACTCATATTGAAATAAGAACAAGTTACGACAGTGTTGCGCTGAGCCCTCGATATCTGAAATGAAGTTGAGGAATAGCATCTAGTATTTTATTAAGATGTGAGTTATTGCTCACTTCTTTTTTGTTAATATTAAGACATCAATTAATTTGCCTATACATTTATCATGAAATTTGAATGTTTCAGTTTCTATGATTTTTCCTGTGATATTGAGTGAGAATTTATAATGAAAGATTCTACAATATTAATGAATTTCATTTTTTTTTCAAATTAATCTCTTTCTTGCAGAATCAGCTCTGTTGCCATCTGTTATGGAAGCCAACTTATTGAAAGGCAAAAATTACATTGAGAATGCCTTGTTTCAAGCTGGTGGTGTCAACTACTCTGGTTTGTATTCATATTGTTACTTACTGTTAATTCCCTCTTGGTGAATTGCTGGAGGGCACTCCAGGTTTTGCATTTGTCTGTCCCACTGTATTCTGAAAAAATTCATCCAGTGATAACTGTGTTAGTACAGTGGACTCTCATTAGCTGGAACTCGGTTAACCTGAGACGCTAGAACTCATTCTCTAGTCCCGAATGTTTTTGTTATATCTCCTTAACAGTTTGTATTGCAATATTATTATGGAATTTTTGTGTGCAAATTAAATCATATTTCGCATGTTTTCAAAAGTGGACAAGCATGGAATACGATAGTTATTTTCATATCATCAGTGGCAGTGGTCTTTAATTTGTTTTATTTGATTTAATTGATGTTTTATTTTAGGATCCACTTACATAACACTACCAGATATAAATGCTGAGATGTTACAGTATCCATCTATGAAACTATTCAAGGAGCCATTATTTTACCATCTTCTTTGTTACACTAGAAGTGAGTAGATATTTTATTATCTGAATGTTATACATAGTATTATTACTCTCCACGTTATACAGATATCTAGAACAGTTAGTCTAGGCTATAAGTTTGTTATTTTCTAAGAACAATCTACTTTTTGTTTCTTTTTAAATAGTAGTGCATATTTTGAATCATGATGCATTTTTATGCCCCTGTATCTATAGACCTGGGGCATATATTGTTCTTGGCCTGTCTGTCTGTTTGTTTGTACCAAATTTTAACCATGCATATAAAATCAAAGTGCTTCCACCTACAATCATCAAACTTCATATGTTGGTTCCTTATGTCCTTTACTAGACTTGGGCATTTTCAGGTCAGTAGGTCAACAGTCAAGGTCATCTGAGGGGGCGCTTTTGTGTTTTAAAGTATCTTAGTACAGGTGTCCTGAGGCACCAGTTTACCTGCATTAAATCTGATTCATATTTTACCATTTACATACTGAATCATTAATTTTCATTGGGGATTTAATTTCGTGGGTTTGCTCATCCACGAAATCAAATCGCCACAAATTAAAATGCAGAGAAAGGGCATTGTTTTTCAAAAAACAAAATCCACGGATTTATGTCTCCACAAAATAGCCATTTTTAATAAAAACCACGAAAATTGAGCCCAACAAAAATAAATGAAACTGTTTATATCATTGTTATGCCCTACCTCCTCACACATTTTTCTACTATATGTTTACAGGTAAGATTGCTGATGTATTATCATTTGGTGGCACCCAAGCTGTACCAGAATCATGGAGTGTATATAGAATGATACATCTTTCTGACCATAAAGGTTTTAAAGTAGAACAAGATGAACAAAAACAACTGTATAAATCTGCTGGAATATTGCTTCTAACATGGGTTTTCATATTCAAAATGCTGCCAAAAGTAAGTCTATTTTTTATTTGCCTGATATAGATTTCATGAATGTTAGTTTATTAAGGTAAAAAAGAAAACATAACTCAAATAAAGTTGCTACGCGTTTCGTTATGTACTTCCTCAGGCAACTAGTATAATTATTGGAATGAATGTTAGTTTGTAGCACCAAACTGATATGGTTTAGTGAACGAGAGCATTGACTATATAAGTAGCAGCTATTCTTTTTGTCTAAGAAATATGATGTTTTTCCTGGTTTTCAATGTTCAATTATCATCTCCAGAATTATATCCTTTCTGTGATATTCCCATCCCCTTTCAAAGAAAAGGGGGTATATTGCTTTGCACCTGTCAGTAGGTCAGTCTGTCAATAAGTTGGTAGGTCTGTCGGTCTGTCAGTAAACAAGCCTTATCTGGGAAATAACTAGAGAACTATTTGGCCTAAGCTACTCAGATTTAGTTTGGAGATTAGTCATCACATGTAGATGCCCACTATTGATTTTGAGCTCAGTAGGTCAAAGGTCAAGGTCTTATTATACAGTTGGCCTTTAGGGACATCCATGTTTCATAAACACTTCTTGTTTTTTACTGGATTTCAATTCAGATACAAAGCTGTTGTAAAGGTTTATATCTATTCAAAAGTTTTAGAATAACCAAAGCTTTTTATATGTAAACAAACATAACATACCGTCTTTTGTTGGGTTGAATTTTTGCTCCCCCTTTCTGGGGCATCTTAAAGATCAAAAGTGATCAAAGGAGAGCATATTGTTCATTATGGTTGAATGTAATAGTGAATAAAGATACACAATATTCATGTATTTGGTATACATTATGTTTTTAAGTTAGGGTGAAGATACACACCATTTGTGTGTTTGGTATACATTACGGCTACAAGTTATATGTGCTTGATTCTTATATTTTCAGATTAATCTTCCAAACAATGTTTCAAAGTTATTCTCAGAAGAACTGATAGAACAAGTTCCAGTCTTACAGGTTTCTGCTTATAGTGTTACTATCAGTTTATGGTCCTTGACAAAATGTGATTTATCATATATTACTGTACACATAATTTCAAATTTTGTTTGCTTGTTTCTTAACTACTTAGAATTATATTTAATGAATGGTTTTATCATAAAACTGCAGTGAATCAATCTTATATTTACAGTCAAACCTCAAATATAGGCCATCCTGTGAATAAAGGAATGTCAGGCTTTCAGTGGTTGGGGCTATAATACTGCAAGCATGTAAAATGTCCATCCCTCTCAGCTATTCTCGTCACATTTTTAGCTCACCAGAGCACGAATGTGCTCAGGGTGAGCTTTTGTGATCGCCCGGCGTCCATCGTGCGTCGTGCGTCGTTACGAATACGTGGCGTCTATGTTTACTTAAAACAACATCTCCTCCTACACCCCTATGCCAATTGCAACCAAACTTGGCTGGAATGATCCTTGGGTGGTCCCCTTTCAAAGTTGTTCAAAAAATTAAATTTCATTAAAAATTCTGGTTGCTATGGCAACAAATTGAAAAAACTTAAAAAATCTTCTTGTCTGAAACCACAGGGCCTAGAGCTTAGATATTTGGTATGTAGCATTGTCTAATGGAACTCTACAAAGATTGTTCAAATTATTCCCCTAGGGTCAAAATTGGCTCCGCCCTGGGGGTAACTTGATTTTACATAGACTTATATAGGAAATTAAAAAAATCTTCTTGTCAAAAACTACAATGCCTAGAGCTTTGATATTTGGTGTGTAGCATAGTCTAGTGGACCTCTACCAAGTTTGTTCAAATTATTGCCCTAGGGTCAAAATTGGCCCCGCCCCGAGGGTCACTTGATTTATATAGACTTATATAGGAAAATTTAAAAAATCTTCTTCTCCGAAACCGCAAGGCCTAGAGCTTAGATATTTTGTATGTGGCATTGTCTAGTGGACCACTACCAAGTTTGTTGAAATTATGGCCCCGGTGTCAAAATTGGCCCTGCCCTGGGGTTTATTCTATTTTATATAGGAAAATTTAAAAAATCTTCTTCTCCGAAACCACAAGGCCTAGAGCTAAGATATTTGGTATGTAGCATTGTCTAGTGGACCTCTACCAAGTTTATTCAAATTATTGCCCCAGGGTCAAAATTGGCCCCGCCCCGGGGGTCACTTGATTTATATAGACTTATATAGGAAAATTTAAAAAATCTTCTTCTCCGAAACCACAAGGCCTAGAGCTAAGATATTTGGTATGTAGCATTGTCTAGTGGACCTCTACCAAGTTTGTTCAAATTATTGCCCTAGGGTCAAAATTGGCCCCGCCCCGAGGGTCACTTGATTTATATAGACTTATATAGGAAAATTTAAAAAATCTTCTTCTCCGAAACCACAAGGCCTAGAGCTAAGATATTTGGTATGTAGCATTGTCTAGTGGACCTCTACCAAGTTTATTCAAATTATTGCCCCAGGGTCAAAATTGGCCCCGCCCCGGGGGTCACTTGATTTATATAGACTTATATAGGAAAATTTAAAAAATCTTCTTCTCCGAAACCACAAGGCCTAGAGCTAAGATATTTGGTATGTAGCATTGTCTAGTGGACCTCTACCAAGTTTGTTCAAATTATTGCCCTAGGGTCAAAATTGGCCCCGCCCCGAGGGTCACTTGATTTATATAGACTTATATAGGAAAATTTAAAAAATCTTCTTCTCCGAAACCACAAGGCCTAGAGCTAAGATATTTGGTATGTAGCATTGTCTAGTGGACCTCTACCAAGTTTGTTCAAATTATTGCCCTAGGGGCAAAATTGGCCCCGCCCCGGGGGTCACTTGATTTATATAGACTTATATAGGAAAATTTAAAAAATCTTCTTCTCCAAAACCACAAGGCCTAGAGCTAAGATATTTGGTATGTAGCATTGTCTAGTGGACCTCTACCAAGTTTGTTCAAATTATTGCCCTAGGGTCAAAATTGGCCCCGCCCCGGGGGTCACTTGATTTATATAGACTTATATAGGAAAATTTAAAAAATCTTCTTCTCCGAAACCGCAAGGCCTAGAGCTTAGATATTTTGTATGTGGCATTGTGTAGTGGACCTCTACCAAGTTTGTTCAAATTATGGCCCCGGGGTCAAAATTAGCCCTGCCCTGGGGTTTAATCTATTTTATATAGGAAAATTTAAAAAAATCTTCTTCTCCGAAACCAGTGACAAGGCCTAGAGCTAAGATATTTGGTATCTAGCTTTGTCTAATGGACCTCTTTAAAATCTGTTCATATAATGGCCATGGGATAAAAAACGGCCCAGATGGGTCACTTGATCTTACTTAGACTCGTATAGAAAACTTCAACAATGTTAATCTCCAAATGACCTTTTCTCCTGGTGAGCATTTATAGGGCCATCATGGCCCTCTTGTTTAATATGGCAGTAAAAACAATGGATTTCAAAATAACTTGGCATGATTGTTCACTTACATTAGACGATCTGTAGCACATTAGAACCAGGTCTGTACCTCCTAGGTCACACTTGAAGGTCACTCTTGAAGGTCAAAGGACAAATATGTGTCAAAGCAGTGTATGGGGGCATTCATCACGTCTGTGACAAGCTCTAGTTGATAATTTAGAATAAAACGCCCTCCAAATAAAGACCATCTGTTAATAAAGGCCATATTATGTGTTTCCTAAGGATGGCCTTTGTTCACAGGTTTGACTGTAGATATTTATGTATTGTACATATTCAGCACAGTGAATGCTGTTTTATTGATTGAAATGTTTGTTTGTAAATTTTTAGATCGATGCTGGTTTACATGATCTTCTGGATCTCTCATTTTGGAATCTTCTCACCAAAGTCGGCATAAACACAAATATTCTTTCCTTCTTTGAGGAGAGTATGAATCTACTCTCCCAATCACAGGTAGGTGTTGATTAACAACCTAGCATGATGTGAATTTCACATTGCATTCTGTCTGTAACAATTAGAATTAACTGGTGGTTTGTTAGAAAGTTGACAATATTCATGTATGTGAGTCATCTGATTACAGGAAGTAGTCTGCATGTAGCTTAGTAGATGATACATGAAATTTTAGCATCTCAGTCTATAATCTTGTGATATTAGTGATATCAGGAAATGTCTGTCTAGGCTGTAATGGCTGTCTTGAATGCATAGAATGATGCCATGCATATTCGCCTTCACATGAAACACCTGTTCATTGGTCTGATAAAGAAATCTTGCAGAAAACAAAGCTCTTAATTGTTCTTTCACAAGCATTTTGAAATAAAGTATGCCTCAAAAATAGACATAGAGAATAGAAATAGAGCCAAGGTGAGTGTAGCCACACATCCTGAATTTCAAGGGGAGTAAGTCTTGTTTAAACCACGATTATAAACAAAACAGTAAATATCGCTTCTCTACTTTGTACTTCCAAGATTGCAGATGAAAAATCTCCCTGGCCTGAAATTATTATGTCCCCATTACATTTTTGAAGTCTGATGTTACGGTGTTAGAAATTGAGGACCAAAATATCTCCAGAAGTCTTTCATTAGGTTTTCTCCTTATTGATTATTGTGCCCCCTTTCAAAGATTAGGTAAAGTATATTGCTTTGCACATGTCAGTCGGTCCATCAGTTACAAAACCTTGTCCGGGCAAAACTAGAGAAATATTTGGCCTAAGTTCCTCAGATTTGGTTTGGAGGTTGGTCCTCATATGTAGATGACACCTAATGATTTTGAGGTCAGTAGGTCAAGGTCGTACGATCCAGATGGCCTTTAAGTGGCATCTGTATTTTTTATCAAACTAATTGTTTTTCCTCTAAATGTGCTAATGATGATTAATTGTGAAAGATTCTACAATATACAATGTATAATTTTATTACAGGCACTTATTAAACTGAGTGTCGACAGATCAGATGAAATAGGTTTGGAAGAAGTTCAAAGTAAATATACTGCAGACAATAAACTGTACCTCTGTCCAGGTCATCTTGCTTCAATGAGAGTAGAAGAAGGTTTAACACAGGTTAGAGTTATTTTATTATTACAATCTTTTGTGCTATTATTTACTTCAATTTTGAACACAAAATATGTGACAGTGTAAAATATGTGAATTTATTTTAATCACTCTAAATTCATATAGTGTTAATTAAGTATTCATCAGGTTATATTCTTATAATCTTTGTTTGTTTATTTGAGTTTTACGCCCCTTTTCAACAGTCAGAGTCATATTATAAGTTCACCTAATCATTGTTCCTGTGAAGAGCTAGTCCTAGACTCCCATCCTCTGTAAGCAACTGCCTACTTTCTCACATAAAGAGACATGGTCCGTAGCTGGGCTTGAACTCATGACCCTCAATCAGGGAGAGGTTACAATGATTTGAAGTCAGCACCCTAAACCACTTGACCACTGAGGGTGGTCTTCCTTATTATCAAAATCTTTAATTTGTTGTGAATTACTTTTCAGGTTTTGCCAGAAATTTATGGAAATTATGCCATTTTCCTCTTGTCTGTAGATCTTCCTTCAAACAAGATTTCTGAAATACCAGAAAACATGTTTCATGCTTTGCCAAACCTGGCTGAGTTTGATTGTTCCAATAATTTTATTGAGGTGCTACCTGATACAATCAGTTCTTGCAAGAAACTATACAGCTTGTCCTTAGGTGAAAATAACCTATCCGAACTACCTGAGACATTACTGGAGTGTAAGGAGCTCTTCCGAATTGATATCAACAGTAATCTGATGGACACCCTTCCACCAGTGATCACAAAGATGGTGAACTTGCAGCGTATCTATGCAAACAACATGTACATGACCAGCTTACCTGAAGACATTGGAAATCTAGTGAACCTAGAGAAGTTGTATCTCAATGGGAACTGTTTAACGAGTCTACCGAAGAGTTTTGTTAATCTTAGAAGTTTGAATGACCTTGGGCTGTGTGGGGTACCATGGTTACATATTTCAAAATCGAAGAAAGTCATGTCTTATGACCACTTTCTGGAGAAATTACGAATCTGGAGACTTGACCGTTGGTTAGAAGCTCATCATCAAGTAAGACATGTTGTTGTTCTTTTTTAGACATCACTTCTTCTTTTTCTTGCGACTTACACGTAAAATTTTAACCAAACCTTTGTTGTGTAATATTTTTTTTAAAAAGTTAGTTATGTGGAATGATATGCTTTTAAGTTGGGCCAGGTCAAATAAATTGACATTTGCTTTTTTAATATAATGTATAATACTGTCCACTATTAGAAGTCTCTAGATATTGAATCGAAACATACCAATTTTGAGTACATGTATGGTGACTTGTTTCAGGAACGGGAGAAATTATTCCAGTTTTTCGATGTAGATCGTAATCTTATGTTAGATCAAGAAGAATTAGGCAAGCTTAATGCTGCTTTATTTCAAATTTTCCCAAGATTTGGTTACAAAGGAACTGAAATGCCAGGTAAGTTGTCCCTAATAAGGGTCTACAAGGGGCTGTTATATCCCAGTATGAAATAGTGGGGGCTATATAGCAGTCCCTTTGTTTGTCTGTCGGTCTGTCTGTCAGTCCTGAAACTTGTCAGAGCTGTAATTTTGTCATTTATTTGATGATTTTGAAATCAGTTACCGCAAATATTAACCAACGTCAAACAATGTGTCGTGCACAACACCCATGTCTGTAGCTCAAAGATCAAGGTCACACTTAAAAGAGTTCAAAGGTCATAATTTTGATATTTTGGATGTGTCTGCTCTGCAACTTTGTCATTTGTCAGAACAATTTTGAAATAATTAAGTTACCACAAATAAGTGTTTACCATCATTAGATGATAATTAGGTTGTGCGAAAAAGCCATGGCTGTTGTTCATTGATGGATTTCAAAACAACTTGGCATGAGTATCACTTACATTTACTTGTTGTATTGAAATGTTTTTGTTATGTTTTAAATAGATTTAGGATTTGTTTGGTCTGATAAAATAAGTTTAAGTTTTTGCATATGATTACAGAGGATGACATGCCCAGTGGATTTCCCATGGAAGTGTTGGAATGTCGTAACTTGGAATATTTGTATATATACTACCAAGGCTTTGTATCTGTGCCTCCAGAAATTGAGAAATTACAAGATCTGAAGATATTGAGCATTGCTCATAATCCAAACCTGCTCAGTGTGGCTGCTGAAGTAGGAACTATATCTTCACTGAATCGTGAGTTTTACTTCATTGTGTTATGATCTTATTTATTTGAAATAATTTTTATGCAAAACAAAGAAATCTTTCTGTTGTGCCTAGTGCAGAAAACTTGACACGGTCGTCTTTTTGCCACAGGAATAATCTGAATGGGCTTAAGTGTGAATTATCCTCTGAAACAAAAACAGATACTGTTATAATTGTGTTTTGATTAGATTAGATTTATTGTGAAATTAGCAAATGGAAGAAGATAACCCATTCTACAGTTTACAATCAACATAAGCAAAAGATTTTTCAAAGGATTTTGAAGAAACTTTTATTCTCAAATGTTCACCACATCCAGATGACCTGCAGAGTGCATGTTTTGGAAGGGTCATATCAAGGTTAAGGTCACACTTAGGTGTCAGAGGTCATAAACTACAACCATTGTCTAGTTTCAGACAACCCAACCATAGTAAATGCACTTGTATTTGTGCGCATGAAGTTCTGTGATTAAATAGAGGCAAACATATTCATGCACGAAAAGTTCCCCAAAAATAATGTTTTTATTTAATGATAATTTGTATTTTAGGACTAGAAATGGATGAATGTCCCCTACTGAGGACACCACCAAAAGAAATCCGTGTTAAAGGGTTTTCTACAACATTTGCTTACCTACGTCGTCTCATGTCAGGATCTATTCCTTGTAAACGTACCAAACTTATGATGGTTGGTCTTGGTGGGGCTGGCAAAACAAGGTACTTGTTCAAGTTTATCAAATTTACCTAACCTAGGTTCATACAGAATAATAATTCTTATTGTACGTATAAAAGCAACTCTTCTTTTATACATATATAACATAAATATTACTATGCTCTGAATTTGAGGTTTTCAAAATTATTTCTTAAGAGTATCCCAATTTATATTCCCTTGCCATTAAGAAACCCTTGAATTATTAAAAGTTTTCTGGCCAAAGTTATTTCAAATCTCCTATGTGGATTAATAAATTTAACTGAAACATTTCACCATGATTTTTTATTTATTGTTCAAAATTTGGAAACTTGATATTAATTATATTCATACATAAAATCAACATGAATGCCTTTCATTGGAAATGTCTGATATGAAATACTTGGCTAGATTGATACTATCTTGTTTAAGGTTTTAGTATTTTCAGGACTTGTATTATATTCTATTGTTTGTATTTTAGTCTTGTGAATTCTCTACTGAGTAAGGATGGGAAGGCAGATCTAAAACATGGAGAAGCTATCACTGATGGTAACCAGTTCTTGTTTATACATAATTCCTTTTTTTTCTCTTTTGTTATATTAGGAAAAGACAATCTGAATCACTATGTAAGAAGTCTTTATGTAATTTTCCTGCAATCTAATAATATATTTTAAAACCATTTGTAGTTAATATTTAATTGATATAAATTTGATATCTAATTGTTATTTAATCATTTCAGGAATTGACATTAGTTCATGGTCTGTGAAATTTAATGAAGAACAGATTACTTACAGTGTGTGGGATTTTGCTGGTCAAACAGTATATTATAACACTCATCAGGTAGGGTTAATTAAGTTACGTTAAAGTGACACTATTACATTGTATTCTTAGTTTTCTCCAAATTAAATAATGGTTTTAAAAGCTCATGTTATGACTGAAAGGACTATACTTAACCAAACAAGGATCATATCTAAAGGTACATGAATTTGTGTCTTTTCTTTTTTCAGTTTTTCCTCTCTAACAGGGCTGTATATTTGTTGTTGTGGAATGTTAGACTGGGACATGAACATGCAGGACTAGACTTCTGGTTAAGTTCTATCACTGTACAAGCACCAAAAGCACCTATTTTTGTAATTGGTTCACACATTGATCAGGTGGGTAAACTCTTTACCTTGCTTTATATTTACATATTTGTAGCTTTTCTGATTTAGGTACATTATAGAAAAGTACCCGGTAGCGAGGTATTGTTTGATTGATAATGAAAAAAAAAAGCATCTTACAACATTTTTGCCAGATGTGGCTAAAGAAAGGCATTATGTAAATATTGTTTTAGAGCAAATAAAATGTATGTTTTATATTTTACTATCATTTTATCTACTGTTCTGTATTACTATACTCAAATAGCTGATTGACGTCTAATGACTGAGACAAGTAGACAAGTCTTATTTATATCTTATATTTATGAAAATTACCAGGTGTCAAAGTTTGAGTTGCCAATCAATGAGATGAAAAAACGATATAAACAGATAGCTGGCTTCCATTTTGTTAGTTCATACACAGGACAGGTATGTTTCAATTTGTTATGTACTGTCGCATCTAATAACATTGAATATTTAAATGTACAGCTATCATTTAATGCATTTGATATATTTATCATGAGTAGAACCTTATCATTGGTCAGCCTATAGGGACTATATACATACATATGTAGACATCAAGTTTGAGTTTTCAGAAAGTGATTTATTGCACTCCTCTGTTGCCATTTCTGTCTGCATTGGCCCAAGAAAACAAATACATATGCATGTCAGTATATTTGATGACACTCAAGTTAATCGGACCAAAAATAACCAAAAGTTTGTATACAGAAATAAATCCAAACAAAAAATCAATTATTGGTTTCTTAGTTAAGTTTAAGTCCTCTAATAAAGTCGCTTTACTGAAGCAAGTAAGGAATTTTCCTAGAAACTGACAATCTATTGCTTCCTATGACTGTTTTCACATATTTTCCTGTTTTCATTTCTGTTGAATTATGTATCTTAAACTTCAGGGTATCAAAGAACTACAGAATAATCTGTTTGATGTCACACTGCAACAACAGTACATGGGGGAACAAATACCTGAAGTGTGGTTGACTTTTGAACATAGTGTTATAGAGTAAGGATATTTTGTTGTTTAATCAGTATCAGTCGTATACATCAATCATTATATCCCCGCAAGCCTAGTTTGAGAGGGGGTATATTGGAGTCACTCTGTCGGTCGGTTGGTCGGATGGTCTGTCAGTCCATCTGCGTACAACATCACAAGTTTGTGCAGCAAACAACTTCAACATTTCTGAAGGGGTTGAAATGAAACTTCAAATACGTTATCACCATGAAGTTTAGATGTGCAAAACACAATTTCCATGCCCAGTGATTTAGTCATTCCAGAGTCATGTAGCCCTTGAACTTAGCCATATAGTGTACTATAGTATTATGGACATGTTGTAATTTGTAAGTATTGTACTATAATTTATCTGTTTATCTGAATTCCAGACAAAGAAGTACTACAAATGTAATGGAGTATTCAAAATTAGAAAAATTGGCAAATACCTCTGGTATTTTTGATAAGAGTGAGGTGAGTTCTCTTTAGAAAAACAATTGATAAAAACAGTAATGATAGGGACAGAATTTATGCTCATAGAATTATTCTATCAGTAATTACTCTACAGGTAACAGGTTTGATTGGATCTTCACCATAACTTGTCAGAATGTTTGTCTTAATGATATGTTGGGTTATAGTTTGAACATGGGTTATCTGGTTCAAAATTTAGGTCTCTAGGTCAAATCACAAGAAATTCTTGAGAGGTCATAGTTTTGATTAGGTCTTCATCAAACCTTGTCAGGATGTTTATATATGGGACAAGTTTGATCATAGGTCATATGGGATCTGAAACTAGGTTACTTGGTCAAGGAAAACCTTGATAACGACAGACCTCATGACTCGGGTCAAAATAATGTTTTCATCAGCAAGCAAAAGTTATCATGTGAGTCATATAGAGCCATCTTGGCCCACTTGTTTATTTATATTCATATTTTATGACCTTTTTCATAGTTAACCCAAGCAGTGCAGTTTCTTCATGAGTTGGGCAGTCTACAACATTTCACCACTGAAAACCTTAAATCCAAGGTCGTTGTCAACCCACAATGGATTGTTGATGTGATGGCTTGTGTTGTTTCTGTAAAAAATTCTCCTATAAAGGTAAATTGTCAAGGTCGTTTGTCTTAAATATTATATCCATACTTCACTTGAGGAATTTACTGAACTGCATGGATTGGTACATAAATGGGACACATTAGTCATCAGACCAGTGTTTATATTAAACACTGTGAAAGTAAATGGAGATATATTAGTCAACTGACCGCTACTTGTATAAAATGTAATTTTAATAAATGGAGTAGTTTTCTTGAAAATGGAAATGAAATACGACTTGATTCATACTTTATTACAGCATTTTCCTCATGCAAGCCAGGGCATTTTCTCTCAAATCTGAACATTTAGGAAATATTTTTAACAAATAATATAAAAAGTGATATACCTTGGTTTTATTTTACATTGAATTTCTATATCTTTGTGGTAAAAATCTGTAGTTTAATTGATCCCTTGAATTAAACCTATTTCCTCAATATAAGTCATGCTTTCTGCATTTAAACAACATAGTCTCAAGTTTTAATTGTTAACAATGTTTATTAAGATCATTTTCTATATTCAGGAAGGACGTCTGAAACATTCAGATATTGCTACCATATGGAAGGATTATCCTGTAGATTTACATGACTGGTTACTGAAGCTCACTGAAGAATATGATCTAACATTTAGACTGGAAGATGAACCAGTCAACTTAGTGCCTTGTCTTCTACAAGAAAAGGCACCTGATGTATGCTTATTCTAGTACTCCATTATGAATCATTTCCCACCTGTAAAATGTATTTAAAATGTTAATACATGTAAAATATGCTTAATCAGTGTCAGTAATTAATCCAGTTTAGATAAGCAGTACTGGTATTAAATATAACTAAACTAGCACAGGGTTCTTAATAACAATTGGCTGCAGGCTGATTTAGCTGCTTAGAAACGAATTTGGGCTGGTTAGAAATCTCAAAGTTTTAAAAATATTGCTGGAAAAATGCCTGAACCCCGGGTCTCTAGCAAGCCTGTTAATCTAGTTTATGGGCCTGTTGACCTAAAACTTATTGAGAACTCTGCTAGCATATTAATTGTGTCCCCATAGCTGATTAATAAAAGTGTATAATCACTTTGTAGAAACAAGTTTAGTTTTTCCTTTAGTAAACGTCAAGTTGTATGATTTGTTGATGTCACAACTTTTAGTTCACTATTTTATACTGATATATATATTAATGACCATTCTTGTTTACAGATCACATGGCCTGAGGTTGATCCAGAATCTGACCTTAAAGAGAACAAACTGATATACAAGTTTGATTATCTCCCAGCTGGCTTATTTAACAGAGGACAAGTAGGTCAAAGTGTTTCTTTCCTTTTTGAGTTGGGTATTTAAGCCCAACCTATGATATATGAAATCACAGTCATTTCAATTCTTAATATGCCCTATCAAACACACCTAAAGAGGTCTTCTGTTATATTTCTTGCATGCTAATTTTGCTTTAATTCAATTTACTAAATAAACAAGACAAAATTCAGGCTAAAGGTATAAAACTGTGTCTTGAAGTATTTATGTGGACTACACCAGCATACTGTTTTATGAATCTTGGGTGAATGATACTTTGTAAAACATAAAACATGAAGTTTGATTAATTTGATACTTTTTCTGTACACAAAGTTTCATAAATTGCCATAGCTCGTTTATCAGATGAGCATCCCAGGGCCACTTGACCCTCTGGTTGTATGATCTGATCTGTATAATTGTTAAGAATCTGGCTGATAATATATCTTGATAACTTGTTTTTACAGGTAAGATTGCACCAGATTTCTGATAGTGCATTGATATGGAAACGAGGCTCATATCTAAAGAAGAATGGACATATTGCACTCCTACTTCAAACAAGGTAATAAACTGACATTAATCCTATTTTTGAATATGGGAACAAGTACTTTTCAACCTAGGTTAATGTCAACCTGCAAATGATCAATTGTAAGTGCTAATTTATTGATTAAATAGACCAAATTTCGGCCAGCCATTTTCAAACATTTTATTTCTCATTTCTTTAATCCTTCTTTCTTTCCTTTCTGAACATATCTGTGTAAAAATGGCGCACATGGGTATTTGTCACATCTATGTCAGGCTCAAGTTGATCTCCAATCAATACAAATAAATCAAGATCAATCTGTGTTTTGTTGTATGTATGTACATGTATTGTTTCAGAGATTCTGAGCTTATTGTAAGAGTACAGGGACCACGCCCAGAAAATGTTATTTTTCTCGTGCATGAAGTATTTGAAGGTCTTATTTTGGAATCATTCCGAGGCGTCACCTATGATTACCTTATACCATGTCCAGATTGCCTTAAAATGGTGAGTCTGAATTCAGCAGTGATAGTACTGTGGCTTCATTCTAATTTTTTTCATTGCGTGAGCTTTACGTGATACAATAATGTGTACTGTGTTGTTCTAGTTCTAATTATGTCCAATGTCTAATATTGGTAAACAATTAATGACTTTTCTTTATAAGTTTGTCATTTGTTTTAATTGTGTAAATTGAAAAAGTTTTGTCTGTGATGCCACAGTGTATTTAATTATATTTGCACATGTTAACTGTTTGAGTTCTGTATATTTTCAGTATGTGAAGGATCCTCACATGTTCAGAGCATCTACAATAAGACGAGCGCTAGAAGCTAAGGCACCATTCTTACAATGCATTAAATATTTCCATACAATATCTTGTGTTGATCTATTAGGTAATTCTATTTTGTTTTTTTATAGCTTACCAGAGCACAATGTTTATCTATCCAAATGTTATAGCTGGACTCTGAAGATAGATTTAAAGCAACTATCCAGCTTACAATGGTGGTATCACTATATAAACCAGAATTGTATAAAGTGTAAATACATGTTGGATGCCAAAATATTCAATATATACAGTTCCTTTTTAAATCCACTTTACCTGAGGGACTGACTACCGCACCTATCATATGTACAGCTTACCTTGCACTTCTAAGCCATGTCCACTGAGGATTTTGTGGAGTACATCATTGAAGTTGAAGAATAGAAATATTTTACAGTATAAATCTGTGTTAGGGGTAACAGATTTACGATATACTAAGGTGTATAATAATGAGTGGGCCCAGAAATTAACGATCAAGTGTGAAAGTTTGGAAACAACTTGTCTTCCTTTGAAAATTGAAACAAATACACATATTTGAATTGAACATTAAGTTAAAAGTAATAGAACATAATCAATATTCCTCAAAAAGTATAAAGTTTGATTGTATTAAAGTGTAAATACTATATACATGTCTCTAATGATTATTTTTACAGCTGCTATGCCTCCTGACAATAATACAGACTTTGATGTCCATCTTGTACAATCTGTGAGAAGTCTACGTGATCTACGTAAGGATTTATCAGCAGGTAAGTAAATTTGGTATATCATCCTTTCCTTCTTTGTATGTTTGTGTGTTTGACAGATCATGTCCATATTTGTGTGTTTGACTAATCATGTCTGTATTTGTGTGTTTGACAGATTGTGTCCCTTATTTGTGTAATTGACAGGTAGTGTCTGCTGTTTGTGTAATTTAAAGATTTATCTCCTTTTTATACGCGAGGGTCGTTAAAAAATGGGTCGTATTATGGGAACACCCACAGCGGGCGTCGTCCACAAAGGTGTCCACTCTCTAATTCAAACAGTTTTATTCGGATCCTCACTAAACTTGATCGAAATGTTTATGGCCATGAAATCTTGGTCAAGATCGATAACCAGCCCATTCGGCCTTGGCACTTCTGAGTTATGCCCCTTGATGGGTGTATTTTGTTACCTGGCTTTTTATTGAAATATCATGTCCCCTATTTGTGAAATTGATGGTTGGTGCCCCTATTTGTATGATTGATTGACTGTCAGTGTCCCATAATTAAATGACTGACAGTAGGTATCTTCCTCTTTTATAATAGAAATCTGCATAGTATATAAATCTGTCTCTAAAGGCAACAACTATCATGATAAAGGGATGCAAGCAAGATACAAGACACAAATATTTATTCCTAGTGGGCTCATATAATAACAATAAACATCAGCGTTGTGTATAGCAACAACTAACAACATTTACTACCAAAATATCCACTTTACCCTGATGTAAAGATATAAATGATAAATAGGTAAATGTTTTATAGTTGGAATGACATTTTTCGTCTGTTTATTATCAACAGATATATTCATGTCCTACTGCCAAAAAGATATGGACAAATCACCGTCTGATGTGATTCATCCTGAAGCTGTTCTAGACGATCTTGTAACAGCTGGCTACAAATGGTAAGTACAGCAAAATCTGTATACAAAGGCTTCCTCAAGCATAGAAGGAGTTCAGCATGTATGTTAATTAATTTTAACCTTAAGTCAGTAGTCTAATTTGACAATAGTCAAGTGTGTGATATAAATGAAGGACTAAAATTAATAGTCTCTATTTACAAGGACAGTACTGTCACACATTTTAAGGAAGGCCACTAGAGGTAGTCTATGATGCGAGAGGCATATAGAGATTACCCTGTCTGTCTGTCCATCCGTACGAGGTTAAGTAAATTTTACTGTTTCTTCTAGCACAAAATCCGCTTACAAGAACACTTGAATACTTATACAGTTGTTGCCTATGACCATTCTCAATCAACCCATATCAAACAACCTCACTTTGACCTTGACCTAATTTGGACTAGCACCAATATCGCTTACTAGAAAACTTGAATTCTTACATATTTGTTGCCTATGACCTACGACATTCTCAATCCACCCATATCACCCCATGTCAACCAACCTCACTTTGACCTTGACCTAATTTGGACTTAGAAGTATTTAAACAGACTATTTGTTGACAAGAATGCCACAAGGGAGCATATGCAATTATTGAACACAGCATCTTGTTTTATACTTGTTCTTTATTCCTGAGACCATATAATAGGTCTTAGAAAGTTAAATGTGTTATTTAAGTATGAAAGAGTGACTCTTGTTGACATAGAGGTTGAATTTAGACATAAGGAGAAAAATTCTATATTCCATTCTAAATTTAGTATTTATATGTTCTTAGATGGCCATGATCATACATTGTGATGGTTGTTTGTTATAATATTTTAAGACAGCTTGTGAGCTATTGTGATTCGACTTAAAGATACTTCAATGCCTTGTTACTAAAATGTCTCCTAATTCTTTTTCCAGCTGGCACCCAGACAGGAAGAAGAAACACACTATTGATGAAATGGCGAGAGCTTTATCAGATGCATCTGTCTTTATTGCTTTTATATCTGCTGATTTTGTTAAGAATGAAGACTGTGTGAATATATTCAAGTATGCTAGACTGACTCTACGTAAACAAATGGTCGTTGTTGCCATAGGTGATGGTTTTGAATGGAAGCAAAGTAAGCTTGGACTACTCCTGGCTGATGAGGTACTGACAAGTTGTTTTTTTATGCTCTGCCTTGCAAAATAGTGGATTCTGTCTATCTGTGCATCCTTCCATCTTTCTATCTGCCAGTCTATTTGTTGGGTCACAATCTTTAAAATTGTAGGCAAGAAAGGAAATCTCAGAAATAAAGTATAAAATTACACCTTCTAAATACTATCTGAGCCAAAATGCAAATGAGCCTTATAAAAAAACAGCTCATACATTTTGGCATAGGTTTTGTTCTAAAATTACGGTGAAACTAGATTTAAGTAGGGGCTGGGCATTTTACTTTGCATTATAAATCTTATTGTAAATGCTGTGAATATCGGATCATGAATATGTTTGGTACCTCATTTATTATCCTTTACCTGTACAAAATAAAAGACAATAGTTTTTTAAATATGGCATATTACTATTTCAGGTTTTTGTTAACATGACAAAATCCAAAAAGGGGGTTTATAAAACAAAATTTGATGAATTGATGAAGACTATTGCTGGTAAAACAAACAAACCTGTAGGTGTGGGTCCCTTACCTTCATGTTTCTTCAGTTATACCTGGGTGAACTCTGCTGAAGCTGTTTCCCTTGGTACCAGGTAAGAGCCAATGTGTTTATTGTAAGACTTTAGATTCTTTTTTTAATAGAGTTACTTGCAACCTTGTTTTTGGTTACCACCAGTTTTGAAAACCTCACAGCATCAAATTTAACAAATAGTAACAAGTGGTTTCCCCTATCACAACCAAATAAGAAGTTCTTTGCCAAATGCCAAATAAATAGTTCCAAGGAGAAGAGGGCATTCAGTCATACCTGGTTATCTTGAGTTGCCATATTTATTATAAGAATTATACATACATTCTTCTGTAAGACAAGACAAAGTCATGATATCATCAGTGATAATCATGCTTAAAAAATTAAACACCAAAGAACTATAGACTTTTATTTGAAAAAATGTATATATTTGCTAGGGCTCCACCTGAAGCATTGGGATTTGGAGATCCGCGTAAGATTAAAGAATACTTGGAGGACAATGGTGTAAAATGTTGGATAGATGTAGAGAGAGTTGGACAGGTAAGTTTAACTTTGAGCATTTATGCCGGTTACTTTCTATTGGTCTTAAGTTTCTTAAGCAACACTAAGTATGCTGCTCACTATTCAAAAGTCGTACCTGCTTTTAGCTTACAAGGAACCATGATGAATTATAGTTGGCACTCTTTCGTTGTATATTGTGTTACTTTTGCCAACAATTGTTATGAAAAACATCTCCTTGGAAACCACTGAGCCAATTTCAAATGACATCCCTTTGATTGTCCTCTACAAGGAGTGTATAAATTATGGCTCTAGGGTCAAAATTGTATCTAAAAAGTCTTCTTAGCAAAGACTGCATGGCCCAGAGCTTAGATATTTAATATGCAGCATTGACAAATTTGACCTTGCCCTGGTCTTCCCAGGACTTCTGTTTAAGTAAACTGTGTGTTGGCATGTGACTTACCGGGTATATACTGTTCAAAACAGATGTAGCTCTAAACAAATTACAAAATTTATTTCTGTTTCTACATTGATTGTTTCTGTAATAGACTGTATGTGATTTTATTTGTTTTGTTGTCTTAGAATGGGTTGATGGATGATATTGCTGAAGGATTGATGAATGCACGTTTAGTTGTTGTTTGTGTATCTGATGAGTATGCTGCCTCATCCACTTGTAGACTAGAGTTCAGATATGCTGCTAACACACTTCAACATCCAATTATTTTAGCTGTGGTTGGTACTGGATCAAAGTGGAGAATGTCAGAGGTAAATTATAACATCATTGTTGCAAATGGGACAATTTTTATTAGCTCACCTGTACAGAGTGAGCTGTTAGTATGCTATTTAGTATTAATTTATGTCTATCATCAGTTGTCTGTCTATCCGTCTACAGTTCTTCAAACAGTATCTCCTCTGAAATGGCTGAGTCAGATTTGAAGAAACTCCACAGGAATGATCTGTTATGGTGGTCCTTTACAAAAGTTGCCAAGAGAATGTCATTACATACAGAAAGTCTTTAAAAATCTTCTTGTCTTAAACCACATGGCCCAAAGCTTAGATATTGACATGGAGCCTCTAACAAAGTTGCTAAAGTAATGTTCCTGACTGTGTAGTTAATATCGGCCCTTCTGAAAGGGCTCACATGTTTTACATAGATTTATTAATAGATAGGAAAATATTTTAAAAATCCTCTTGTCTGAAAGCACTAGGTTTAGATGTCAGATATTTGGCATGGAGCAACATCTAGAGGCCCACTTACAAAGTTGCTGAAATAATATCTCTTGGGTCATTATTGGCCCTGCTCCAGGGGTCACATGTTTTACATTGAGTAATATAGGAAAATGTTTGAACATTTCTTTTTGTATGAAGCACAGGGCAAAGTTTAATCAAATTTGTAAGTGATATTGATATAACTCGTACATACAAGGGCCGCTTGGCAGTCTTGTTATAATTGGGTTTTCACGCAGTTGTAACCTTGTTATTAGGTTTGGCTATTGTGGGTAGTTGGGCAGACGTCAACCAGTGGTTTCTTGTCAATACTTAATTTTGGATTGACCAATCTTGACCAGACTTAGTATTTAGTGTAGCATCCATGCATGGAGCAGGCCGGGATTAGAATCTCAGGATAATTGTTATATGCCTGTTCGACTAATGGGTCATATTATGGGCACATCCATAGTGGGCGGGCGGGTTTGTTAGGTTTCCACAACAGTGTCCGCTCTCTAATTCAAAAAGTTTTATTTGAATCCTCACTAAACTTGATGGAAATGTTTATGGCTATGAGATCCAGCTCAATCGGCCCAGGCACTTTTGAGTTATGGCCCTGGACGGGCATATTTTGTGACCATGCACTCTTGTTTATCATATTTTCTGTTGTTTGTTTTGTTTAGTATTGAATTATATACATATAGTCATATTATTAGTGTGAGTGTATCCCCAAAGAACATAAGACTAAATATAAGCATATTATTACCAGGTTGGTGTTCTGTCTCTGAAATATCCTATTGTAAGTTTCCAAGAAAAGAGTGACACAGCTTACACAAGTCTGCTGTCAATGGTGAAGGAACATATGAAAGGTGATAACTTGGAGAATGAGAAAAACAAGAGCAAACAGAATGAAGAGCGCAAGAATTTATCATTCCAGGTATGTTTTAAAAAATGTTATATTTTTATGCTCCCGTATCAATAGATCATGATACTGTAGAACGCTTTAATTTTGCAAGGTCAAAATTTCGCGTTTTTTTTGTAAAAAGCAGCTGTTTTCTTTATTCGTCGTCAGGCACGATTAAAGTGTGATCAAAGACAGGCTTACGTTGCTTTGATATTTGTGTGTCACACGTGATCTGTTTGACATTAAAGTTGTGATGCAGTGTTTATCTAATAAAGTATAATAACAATAGCTTGATAATAGTTTTGCATTGTTGTGGAAGATATGTTTTACAAACGGAAGATAAGTGTGAAAAACTGTTACTATTATGTTTAAACGAAGTTCAAAATTGTCCAACAAACGATAGTTTAGTAAAAGCAATATTATAAAAAAAATTAGATTGCAAACATTAAAGGTATATGTTTATTGTTTAAATATATTGCTTTCATCAGATTAACTAAAATGATTAGTCTACGATAAAATACTAGTACTGACTTAAATTGCGTAATTTCGACATGCCCATTTTCAAATATATAAAACTCAGCAATTATTTGCGACATTTATGAATTCGCGAGGTATTCGATTCGCGAATATTAGCGAAAATAAAACTAACGCGAATAAAACCAGTTCTACAGTAATATTGTTTTAGGCCGTTTGTCTGTTTGTACCAAACTTTAACCTTGTCTATAAAATCAAAACGCTTCTACCTACAATCATTAAACTTCATATGTTGGTTCCTCATGACAACCTCTACATCCCTGTGCATTTTCAGGTCAGTAGGTCAAGGTCACCCAGAGGGGGCATTGTGTTTTAAAAACACATCTAGTTTCTGTATGAATTAAAATATTACGTCACAGTGCAACTTGTGGAAGGGATTGTCTAAAATCATACTATTCCATTTACAATGTACTTTGCTTAAAAAAATGGCTAATTTGTGTTTTTCGAGGTCATTTGATATTTTCCTGATGTTGGGCTTAAGGTTAAAGTCGCTGACTGTTGTATATTCATTCCTATAATTCTAGCACAGTTCAATGTTATATATGGTGAAGGAATGAAATTATTTTGTATCAAAATCCATAGTCAAGTTGTTAAGGTAGCTGAAATGCTTTAAGCTGAAATTGAAAAAAAATGGGGTATAATGCGCAAAATTCAGCTATAAATGTTTATCTTAATGCAGGGATGAGACGCCCTAGTTAATGTCACTCTTTGGGGAAAATGTAAATTCTGTCAATATCTACTTCATTTGTTCAATGACTTTTTCATACTCGGGAGCAGTTATGGGACCTGGGGTATCATTTTCATTTAACAAGATTCTACAAGTCTTTAACTTATCATAAATTTCAGGAATTGTTTGAATTAGCTCAGAGGAAATCATTACGACAAATTTCTCTTTATGCTGATCTTCATGATGTTGCTGTTTACCCAAGGCTGTTCATTGTAGATTTTATCAAGTCAGGTAAATACATGTAACAGTAATATAGTGACCATATATGAAACATTTTCAACAAATGCATTCAATAACTTTAATAATAATTAAAGCAATTCAGCAATTTAAACTGTAATTATCTCTCTCAGTAAAGAAAAATAATTTTATTATATCATTAATTCCGAAATACAGATAAATATGTTGACCTTTAATGAAAGGGTTTGTTTGACCTTAGCTTGTGTAACTAGAAATATAAAATTAAACTGGATTAACTTATAGGAGTGGAAGAAGATATACCAGTTGAAAAGTCGGATGATTCACAGTCACCTCCCCAAGATGATGGTCAGCCACATGACGAGAGTGAAGAAAAACGTCCGATATCCAAAAAATTGTCTAAGCATGTTTCAGAGTTAAAATCCATCTTCAGGGTACAGAGATACTGTGTACATACATTGTGTGAACATGATGAGGTAAATTGTTTTTATGCTCACGGCATCTTATGATACAGCGACCTTGACTTTGACAGGATTTGGACTTAAGATATAATATAATTGGACTATTTCTTGGTTTATTAGATTTTACTTTTTCATTTAGCACCAACACTGCTTACTAGAATGATTTGATACTTATACAGTTGTTGCCTTGTATCATTCCCAATGCACTCATATCACACAGCCTCGACATGACTGGATTTGGCCTTATAATATTAAGTACTTGATTAACTAGGTTTAATTGCTTTGTCTATCTTTTTGATACTTGTACAGTTTTTACCTAGCTTGAACCATTCCCAATGCACATATCACCCAACTTCAGGGCCTTTTTTCCTTCTGTAACAGAAGCTGAAATTCGGTGATTTCCCAATTCCCAAAAATACAATGCTATTCAAACTCAGTAGTCTAACCTTCTCAAAATTTGTCCTAATATCGTGCTTGAATTTCCCAAAATGAAAGGCCCTTCCAATTTTTTGAAAAAAAAGGCCCTGCACTTTGATTTGGGCTTAATATGTTTAATATAATCCTAGTAATGGGCTATTTCTTGTTAACTAGATTTGACCACTTCATTTACCACCAACACAGCTTTCTAGAATGCTTCAATATTTGAACAGCTGTTACCTTAGACAATGATTTTGGTTGTTGTCACATATTTCTGGTGCAGTTATGGGACTTTGCTTACATAGAATATGTGTATATTATGCTTATTTTAAACTTTACTTCTACTTTTACACATTGACCTCATTTAGATTCAAAGTCTTTTGCCAAGCATGCCACCAAGGACATATGTTGTTTATCAAGTGCAGCTTCTTGTTTTTGTCATGCATTGTCTATGGCGTTATTGTGGTAATGTTCATGAAGCTTACACAACTGATAGAAATACACTGGAATGATATGATGCTTAAAGATCCCGCCCAGTTAGCTCAGTGGTTAGAGCATCTGTCTACTTATCAAGAGGTTGTGAGTTGGAATTCTGGGCGAGGTTCACACTGTCTGTGACAAATTTGACTGAAGATATTACATCCTATGTTAAATTGTCCTCCACCTCTGAATTATGTGGGGTATCTTGGTAGTAGCTTGTGGTTAGAATGTGGTTAGTTCTAGTTAAGACTTAAATGAAGTCCAGGGAAGCTGGTTTGGTTAACTGCTCGTCACGATATAACTGAAATAATGTCGAAAATGGGTGTTAAATCCTATGAAATAAATATATAGTGATTATTAGAACATTTTCTCATATATTGTACTTTATTTTTTAGGGTTGGCATTCTGTTTGTGATCCTATACAGCTGACTCATGACTTTGGTGAATCTTTGATGGATAAATACATTCCTTATATGGCTCGTATGACTGCTGTCATGAAATATAACAAACATTTTAACTTCAACTGTCTACAACAAGATGGTGGAGCCGAATATATGAGTTATTTAAATGAGGTAGGATTGAATAAAATACTAAAAATTCTTATAGCAGGGGGGGTTCTTCCTTTCAGTGGACATTGGTCCTATCTTTTCTGACTTAATATCTTAAACGAAAGTTTCAGATTCAGTCTAGATCTGCTGAAAAAAATTGATACATTCATTAGGGGTGGGCCGATGCATCGAAATATCAAAGCATTGCGATCCCGAGTGTCCTGATAGTATGGATCGATAGTAAAAGTCTGGATCCAATAATATTGTTGATAGTTAGCTCAACTATCGATAAAAATAATTGTAAATAAGCACAGGCATCAAACAAAAGCACTAAATTCAGTATTTGAACTGAATTTTATTAATCTATTTCTGTCCAATTCATTTTAAACATTTTAGCATATATTTACAGAAAAGTTATATCTTTCACTGTGCAAATTTGCATTTACAAGTTAATCTCTGTGGTTGTCAAGTCTTGGCAATAACTATTGTAATAGTATCGCAATAGTTACCAGCAATAGCAATAGTATTGCAAAAGTACTTCCAGCTATATCAATAGTATTGCAATAGCCTAAACTGGACCCAATAGTCACTCCTAATATTCATGTGTATTATTGTACTGATATATTTGTTGTATTATTGTACTGATATATTTGGTGTATTATTGTACTGATATATTCATGTGTATTATTGTACTGATATAATTATTTGTGTGTATTATTGTACTGATATATTCATGTGTATTATTGTACTGATATATTTGGTGTATTATTGTACTGATATATTCATGTGTATTATTGTACTGATATAATTATTTGTGTGTATTATTGTACTGATATATTCATGTGTATTATTGTACTGATATATTCATGTGTATTATTGTACTGATATAATTATTTGTGTGTATTATTGTACTGATATATTTGTGTGTATTATTGTACTGATATATTTGGTGTATTATTGTACTGATATATTTGTGTGTATTATTGTACTGATATAATTATTTGTGTGTATTATTGTACTGATATATTTGTGTGTATTGTTGTACTAATATAATTATTTGTGTGTATTATTGTACTGATATATTTGTGTGTATTGTTGTACTGATATAATTATTTGTGTGTATTATTGTACTGATGTATTTGTTGTATTGTTGTACTAATATATTTGTGTGTATTATTGTACTGATATATTTGTGTGTATTGTTGTACTGATATATTTGTGTGTATTGTTGTACTGATGTATTTGTTGTATTGTTGTACTAATATAATTATTTGTGTGTATTATTGTACTGATATATTTGTGTGTATTGTTGTACTAATATAATTATTTGTGTGTATTATTGTACTGATATATTTGTTGTATTATTGTACTGATATAATTATTTGTGTGTATTATTGTACTGATATATTTGTGTGTATTATTGTACTGATATATTTGTTGTATTATTGTACTGATATAATTATTTGTGTGTATTATTGTACTGATATATTTGTGTGTATTGTTGTACTAATATAATTATTTGTGTGTATTATTGTACTGATATATTTGTGTGTATTGTTGTACTGATATATTTGTGTGTATTGTTGTACTAATATAATTATTTGTGTGTATTATTGTACTGATATATTTGTTGTATTATTGTACTGATATATTTGTGTGTATTATTGTACTGATATATTTGTGTGTATTATTGTACTGATATATTTGTGTGTATTATTGTACTGATATAATTATTTGTGTGTATTATTGTACTGATATATTTCGTGTGTATTATTGTACTGATATATTTGTGTGTATTATTGTTGATGTGTTCCTGATAATACATTTTAATTTCTAATGAAAGAATCCAGCAGCAGATGTGTCAGATTACAGGGACATTTATCAGGAGTTTAGACAACTTGTGATTGATTCTGATTCAAAAAGAGTGATGGGAAAGTTGGCGAGGTAAAATCTATTTCATAATGACATATATTTTTTACCTCAAGTCTACATTTTTTTCATTTCATTTTTTATTCTTAATCCACTTGAATTACAACGACATCCTTTCTGTATCAAAGATGTTTTAAATCAGAAATGTAAGTCCCATCATTTAGTTAAACATTGTATAATGATAAAGCAGCTGGTATTTATTTTATTTGGCATGTTCTTTGACCTTGACCTTGTTACATAAGGCTTAAGGTCATACAGTTCAAGGTCCTATTTTTACAGTTGTCTTTCTAAAGGTATCAATTCTTGATTGGGATCATGCTGATGTGTTGTCAAGACAATACTTATTTACCATGTGCAATACAACCTCTCCATAATGTTCTACTCCCAAAGGGTGTCGCTTTCGAGAGGTTGCACTGTAATTCATGAGCTATATCCTTTGTATACCTGTATATACCCCTGCTTAATATATTCTTCATTTACTAAGTTCTAAGTTTGATTGTGTATTAATGATTTTTGTCATCATCAGGTGCCGTCTGACCAATGGTAAAATAATATGGTTGTGTGATAAACATAGAAGTAGTATGAAAGTGACAGTGCTTAGCTCAGATGTGACCTCATCAGAACGTTCTGCTGCATCTACTGGTTCTGATAACATGCAAATGGTTTTAGGCCTTCGTTCTGGAGAGTACCAGAACTTTCACATTAAGTTCACATCTTCAAGAACTTCTAAAAGATTACCAGGTTTGTTCTTCTTGTGTTAGTTTAAAAGGCTACCATGTAAATAAATGTGCTTTGCTATATATGAGAGGTTTTATTGTAATTGCATACTGTAGGGGAGCTATAGAATTGAATTAATTAATTTAGAGGTAAGGTGCCAGACTCCTTTATCTTAATGCCAAGGGCTTGAGTCAGCTAGGTACATGCTTACATTTTTTCAATAAGACATAAGTATAATTTATAAGTCAGTAACTGTATACATGCATTAGGATGGGTGTGGTATAAAAAAGTTGTCAAAACTGGTTAACATTTTATGCAATAAGAATTATGAACGAAGTCAAAGCAAATTATTTCCTACATGTATCTTGTCTAATTTGTATTAAAATGAAAACAATACACTATGAATTTTATTTTTGACTTAAAGAAGAATATCAGAATTCCGTCTTGACATGTACATGTATATTGTAAATATGTTTATAGACCAGCAAGGCAACACACCAGTAAAAACAGATATGTACTCAACTTATGAACTTCTACCTGACAAGAAAATGCCAAAACCTAAGATTATGCAGAAGACGAAAGCAAAACCTGATAAAACATCAAAATCAAATGAGGCTGATGCCAAAGAAACAATCTTGAAACAAGGTTAATATTGCTTGGGAAGGGTGACTTATTGCCCTCTACTTATAAAGCTTAGAAATCTTTTCTGTTTTAACTCAGTGCACTACACAATGAATTCCAAAGTCTACGTAGACAAGCCATGACTTGTACATTTCATTTTATATAATCTGTAGTTGTTCACTTTGAATACAGGCCTTCAGGTCTGAATATGAAGTTGTTTCAATTAAAATTTTCTCTTGTGGAAGTTTGTCTTGTGTAGTGCTGGTAAATAGCCTAGGAACCCTGGTTTTGTCAACAAGACAATGTTGCAGAACTTTAACCCGACGATTAATTTAAAAAAAGTAAAATTCAACCCAAACATGTGTTATTTGTTCCAATGTAGGTAGCAGTAATTGATTTATCATGTAAAAATCATATTCCTTTACAGGTCAAGAAATAAGTGTTGAAAAGAGTGATCTGATACTAGCAACATCCATAAATGAATCTAAACCTGATGATAATAACCAAGAAATTAATGTAGAAACAGAGAAAATTGCTAGAGATACTTCCTTCATTGAAAAGAAGAAAGATGATATAAAACCACAGATGTCAGCTGCATCTAAGGGGGCTGTAGCTGATTATAATAAAACATCTAGTCCAGGAAAGGCATCAACTTCAGGGCTTGGAGAAAAGGCAAAACCATCTCGTGGAACACCGGCGAATAAATCTGCTCCTTCAAGGCCAAAGAGTTCAAGTACAGGAGATAAAAAATCAAAGGAGACTGTAGAAAAGCCTAAAAGTAAAGCTTGTAGTCTGATGTGATGTTTCTGTTTTTTTTTTCAATTTTGGAAAACTCAGAATTGAAATACTAGTAGTAGTAAACATCAATGCTCAAATTTACTTTACTTCCAATGTAATACTTAGAGATACATTATTATTATACACATACTTGGTTTATGTGAACCAATCAATGTTAAGACAGTGATGCATTTAATCACCTTGTTTTATTGTTGAATTTTAAACTGGACATGGAGACCTGTCATAAAGAGAACAAGCCGTCCGTTTAATTTATTTGAATTTTGCGAAGTTGAAATGCCAGTGAACCTTGCAATGATTTTGACTTAGAGCACTTTACAACCTTGAGTAATGAATTAATTTTCATAAAGGTAGCATGCCATGTTGTCTAAACACAGGGTGTAGTTTCTGCTCACTTGTTTTATTTAAGCTTATTTATACATTTGTTGTCTTAATACAATTGAATACTGAACAAATTTTATTGTTTTATTTGTAAAGCATTTAATACTTACGAGCTACTTACAAGGTAAAACATGTGATTATCAGCTAGCTTATTTATTTAATGAGATTTCCTAGTTGCATTACCCAATGATTTTTTGTTTTTATTGATGATGTTTATAATTATATTTTTGTATAAAAAAAACAAAAAAAACGTTCTTCAATAGCTATAAAATCTATTATCCTTCAATTCAGCATTGTATATTAGTCAGTATAAATGCTTGGGTAAAAACAATTACACAAACATGCACAAATGTGAAAATCAAAAGTATCTAATTTTGAATTGATTTGTATTTTTGATATTAAATACTGTGGAATCATTAATTTTCGTTGGGGATTTAATTTTGTGGGTCGGCTCATCAATGAAATCCAATACCCACAAATTTAAATCCAGAGATAAGGCATTTCTTTTCAAAAATCAAAATCCACAAATTTATGTCTCCACAAAATACCAATTTTAGTAAAACCATGAAATCGAGCTCTACGAAAATAAATGAAAATACAGTAGTTCCCTGTAGCTTATGATTATTTTTTCTGTGTATGTAAATGCATAATCAATGGTTTAGACCTTTCAGTCTAGTATAATTCCATCCTTCATAATTTATTTTCCCATGATAATGCTGTGCTAGGTTACCTAATTTACACCTCTAATAAGCCTACATAGTGTTCATCCATCCATAATGTTTCACTTCCTGTTATACTGTTACAACTGCAATCTTTTCATGCTTTTTGTTTTTAAATGTAATAATTATGTTCACCTTCCTCAGACGAAGTTATTGTAATTAGATTTGTTTGTGTGCAAAAGTAATTTTGGGGAGATTTAAACTAACTGAGAGTGCCTATTGTATTAATTGGAGCACATGTGCTTGTATTGTACACATGTTTTATATACCATACCTTTGTGCTGGTATTGTGGCCATGTGCTGGTACTGTACGTATGTGCTGGTATTGTACATATGTGCTCATATGAGGTACCAGGATATATGATGGTCTCTTTACACTAGTCTACTAGTTTATGTTTGTCAATTTTCGTATTTATAACTTAGTTCTTTTCTAGTGTTCTTTTTTATTAGCAATTTACCTCGTCTGTTTACGAAGAAAAAGTCAAGCTATTGTTAGCCCTGCGTCCTCTACGTCATGCAAAAACTTTAATGTAGCTCATAACTCATAAACTATGAGAAGTAGCAACTTGAAACATCTGAGACGGTGAACAGACGAGTGTTGGCACAGTTTACCGGGCTCCTGTTTTAGATGACGACAATCTGTACTGTTTTTGAAGCTTTTGTGTAACTTTAATTATTAATAGTATTTATTTATTTATTTATTTTTACACAATTTTTGTACTGTGATATATTTTTGTAATTTATTTGTTTGTTGCATACTGTGATTTTATGTAGTTTTTGTTAAATCTATTTGTTAGTAAATCATACATAACTATTACCTTATATATATATAACTTTTACATACCTGTTAGATATTTTATGAATTCTACAAAAACATGTGAAAAAAAAGTGCAAACTTGATTTTATATAAAAGTTCTTCACTTTAATGTAACACTGTTGCACAGGAAACAGTACCCTTAGCTTACTGAAATTGCTCACAATATTTTCTTTACATATAATACATATCACGAGACCTACATGTATACATTACATAGGTCTTTAGTACCAGGTTAGTATGATACTAACATGACTACAGGATATTTTTTGTTTGGGATTCATTTAATTTTATCATTGATTTAAAATTTATTCATTTTTACATGTGATAGAAATACTCAGGAAATAACAATGACTGGATGTTCTGTGAACTTGTGGTTCTCTGTGACAGTGGTGTATTGATTCACTAGACATGTCTTGGTTACTGAATAGATAGGGAGATACACAATTGAAAAGAAAGCTATAACATGTCCATTTGTGATATAAGACCAGACCCTAAGGTTATAAAATTTAAGAACAGTATTTTGGTTTAACATATAACTGTTTTATTTAGATCAATTATGCTGATGGCATAATGTAAGATTAATATTAACATCATAAGCAGCAATCAATAGGGTATATTTTTAATTACAGAATAATTCTGTTGACTAATTACTTATTTCTTTGATAGCATAATTTGTGACTGATTGATTATTTCAATAGAAAGATATCATGTCATATCATCAACAAAAACTTGGCAGTCACTTTTCTAACAATTTTTATTAATAAATTATGTTAAAGTTATAATATCAGGTTTGCTTCTTATTTCCACAACAATCCTTATTTTCTTTCCATGAGTAACTGTCATCTTCATAAATTTCCTGAAACATATATGTTAAACTGATTAGCAATGTCCGTCATTTAATCTCATCCTTTTTCAAGTGAATGAAACTGTTACATGTACATTGTGGGGAAATATTGCTGTGCACATTTCAGTCGGTTCATCGGTGGGTCCATGACCAAACCTTGTCCAGCCAATTACTAGATAATGATAGGGTCTAAGATCCTTAGACCTGGTTGGGAGGTTTGTTAACACATACAGATGACCCCTAATGATTTTGAGGTTGATATATCAAAGGTCAAGGTCACAGTGACCTTCAACATAAAAAACCTTGTCCAACCAATAATTAAGACAACAATTGGGCATAAGATCTCCATACTTTGTTGGAACGATGGTCCTCACATTTAGATGACCCCAATTGATTTTAAGTTTAATAGGTCAAAGGTCAAACTATCAAGTTGGCCTTTAGGGGTCATCCGTGTTTCTCAAACACCTCTTGCTGTTCACTGAATTTTCACCACTTAAATATCTTTGCAAATAGTTCACACTTACTCGAACATACTATTTTGGGTTAGGGTAACTCAGTGCATGAAATTGATACACTTTGTTAAAACTGCATTACAAACCACACACTTAAATGATTGTGAATTTGTCAGATAATGAGAACCAGCTAGCTAGTCTTGAGAAAGTTGCATTTACTTAATTCAATTTTAACTTTTTATACAACATTTTGTCAGTAAAAAAGGAGAATGCTAATGATGCAGATGACTAAGATTAGAAGAATTTAAGACTTAAAATTATAATGTGTTGTGTACATGTATATCACAAACTGATAAATCATCCATGCTGCATGTTTATTTACACTTGTTGACATTTATTGGAGTTTTGTCATACGATGCAATAAAAATTTAAGAATAAACAGTTTTGTTATTATTGCTTTAAGGATCATTCAGATAGATTAATTTTCATACACAAATGTATATACCAGTACTGTGGAATCATGAATATTCGTTGGGTCAAATTTTTCGTGGTTTTTACTAAAATGGCTATTTCGTGGGGACATAAATTCGTGGATTTTGATTTTTGAAAATGAAATGCCTGATCTCCCCAATTGAATTCGTGGGGATTTGATTTCGTGGATGAGTCGACCCACGAAATCCACGTAATTAAATTCCCAACGAAAATTAATGATTCCACAGTAATTATAATTATAAGATTACATGTACATCTAAACATACTATGTAAGCTAATGGGTTTGAATGATAATACTTCACATTATTCTGTAGACTATTATCTACTAGTATTACTCAGGCTGTTACTATTCTGGACCCAATTTTCCGGTTCCTGGCAAGTTCAAGGGTTCACTGTACTTTATACCTTACAGTTCATATCTTATTCTTTACATGTAATTCAATAATTTAAAGACTCATACAAGATGTAGTAACTTTTTTACTATTCTAAATCATGTGAATTTAACCAGAAAGAAATTGTTAACATAGAGTTTTGATACTGTAATATGGTATAGTTGGCACTATAGAGAAGAAATTTTACTCAAATTTACCTTTTTCCATATAGGTACAGTTGCTTTCAATGTATCAATTCCATATTGCACAGCTTCTAATGACTCTTTTCTATGAGGGGATGATATGACAATGGCTACACTAACTTCTGTTATTGGAACTTCACTGTAATCATGGTATTTATTCATAATTTGAGTTAGCTAGGTTATATATCATCCACCAAAAGCCTTCTGGTTTTACTGTTAAACCTCTGAACAAAGGTCACCATTGGGAAAAACAAAACTTGGCCTTTATTGATAGGTGACCTTTATTCGGAGGTCATTTTGTTCTAACTGATCAATGATGTTTTTTTGAAAGATTGGCTTTTATACACATGGTGGCCTTTATTCTGAGGTGGTGCTAACACAGGTTTGACTGTATGTAGCAGTTGATCTAACTAATTGTCATGTGTAGTCAACTAGTACAAAATAATTCATTCGCATGAAACAAGACATTCTGATGTAAGAATCAAAGCTTGGTGATTTTAGATGTTGTCCTTCTTAAGAATAATTAACTAGGAAAATAATAAGCTTTGATCATGAGTAAAAGATCCTTTACATTTTAGGCTTAGAACTACCTATTTACAAATATTCAATATCTATAGTTGTACATTAGGGATGCTTAATCAGTGAATTTTTATAATCAATCATTGCAAATAATCGGGCAAGGGTTTTCTATCGACATAAAGATGAAGTATGCTTGAATGGTTTTTTTATTAATCAACATTTATTATACTTCATTAGAAACATTAAGTTTAAATCCATTGAAGTTTAAGTTTAGTGAATATCTCCTGAATAATAGATTTTAGAAACCATGATCGATGGTTGCCAAATTCAGACCAATTCTATCAATTTGTTCGATTACAAATGATAAGCAGGGAATCCCTATTATACAAAGCGTATACTTACCCAATTTTATGAACAATGGCAATATTTCCAACATCCCATCTTTCCCTAATTTCATTACATATTTTCAACAGTTCCTTTTTAGCCATAGGCTCATAAGCTTCATAGTCCAATCTTTTCACTTTCTTTCCTTGAAAGTTATCCCTTGTTGTTCCTTTAATCAAAGTTTATAAAATATAAACCATATGAGTGGGAATCAAATGCTTCTGAAATAAGTTGTCTAAAATTTAAAAATTCCTTTTATATTACTAACATTACTCAAGGACCCGCCTCCGTGCTTGAATGGTTAAGGTCGCTGACTTCAAATCCCTGTAACCCCTCACTGAGAGAGGACTGTGGGTTCAAGCCCCGCTACCAACCATGTCTCTTTATGTGAGAAAATAGACAGTTGCTTATGGAGGATGGGAGTCTAGTACTGGTTCTTCTCAGGAATGATGGTTAAGTGAACTATCCGCCTCATATGACTCTGACTATTGAAAAGGGGCGTAAACTCGAAATAAACAAAAAACATTACTCATGAAAAAATTGTCAATATTTAATTAGACTGAGAAAATCTTTATATGTATACAAACTCTGATTATCTGAGGGCAGTAAATATCCATTAATTGATAGAATAGAAGAAGCACATACCAAGGAACACAGAAATTGCACCACATGAAGGGGAGCTAACTCTAGAAGTCAATTCCTGAACATTTATTATGTCCCCTGTTATGTCCACGAAGTCCATAAGTTGTTAATCTGCGGAAGAAATATTGACATTCTATCATCTCATGTGTTTTTATTATTGTTTCAACAAAGCTAAAAATTCTTAGAAGTTTTTTTGACACCAGATCTGCTTTTCTCTAAATACAGGCCAAACTTTGCAAAACAAGAAATAGTTTAGTCAGTAAAAGAATAACTTTTAGATGATGCAAAAATTATCTTTTAATCTTAAACAGTACAATACTGATTTAGATGCCATTAAGTTAAGGTAGTGATGAATCAAACATGCCTTATACACTACCCTTCACTAATAGGGCCCAATATACTACCCTCCACTAATAGGGCCTGATATACTACCCTCCGCTAATAGGGGGTATCACAGCCAATGTGTCACCAGTATGTAGAGTTAATTGTGTCGACTCATCTATTGTTATATATTCTTCATTTATTGACAACAGGATATTGTCTCTTAGAACTTCAAGGCTGAAATAAAATAATACTTAGTACATGTATTTTCACTGACAAAAGATAATTTCACAGAAAAAATGGACATTGTTTAGATCTACATGTAGAAAATGGTAATATACTAACACTTTTTGATACAATAAGTTTCAATACCATAACAAGAGGGCCAAGATGGCCCTAGATCACTCACCTGAGAACAAAGACACTATACTTAATGACCTGGTAATACTTTTTTATCAAACCAACAAAATGAATGAAGGTGTTATAATACTGTAAACAAACTAATTGCAAAAACACAGCAATTTTTTTAAGTCAAGGGCTCACAACTCTACAAGTACTAATTCAAATCCACCCATAAACTCAACAAAGACCTTTAGGTTATACACATTGACTGAAAATATCTTCAGGATTGATGAAGAAATATAGAGTGTAAACAAACTCAAATATAGCAAATTTTCAAAGTCAAGGGCCCAAAACTCTTGAAGTTCTGGTCCCATTCCTTCCATAATCACACTTGTCCACGTTCTTAAGGTCATACACAATCCTTGTAAATATGATTAGGATCGGTGAATAAATGAAGGGGTGCTAGAGTGTAAACAAGCTAAAATGAAGCAAATTTGTCTTCATTGTGACCAAGTTTGATTACAATTGGTTAAGAGCTGTGGATGCTAGAGTGTAAACAAACTAATTGTGTCCGGACGACGGACATTAATAGATCCTAAAAGCTGGAAAGAAGACATAAAGAATTATATGTGTGCTGTATATATCTGTCAATATATACGAACCTTGTATAGGTCAAGATTATCAGGTTTAATAACTCTGCTGAATTTATCTGACTTGGTACATCTAGAATTGTTTCCCTTGTTCCAGTCAATTCACGACTTTTAGCAAAGAAAAGCACACAGACCTACAGTAGAAGAATACATGATTTTAACATTTAGAAACAGAACGTTAATATTGAGGGATTTTAATATTGAGGGACAGGATTTTAATATTGAGGAATAGGATTTTACTATTGACTGAGGGACAGTATTTTAACATGATTTTATTATTGAGGGTTACAATTTTACTATTGAGGGACAGGGTCTTAATATTGAGGGATACAATTTTACTATTGAGGGACATGATTTAATATTTTAATATTGAGGTCAGGATTTTAATATCGAGGGACAGTATTTAATATTGAGTGATAGGATTTTACTATTGAGTGAGGAATAGGATTTTGATATTGAGTGACAGGATTTTGATATTGAGTGACAGGATTTTGATATTGAGTGACAGGATTTTAATATTGAGTGACAGGATTTTGACATTGAGTGACATAATTTTGATATTAAGGGACTGGATTTTAATATTGAGGAACAGTATTTTAGTTCTTTTAACCACAATCTTATACCATAAAAACAAATTAACATGAATCTCTATCTAACAATAATTATCATGAAGACCATGGCAGAGTTAATTGTTGACTTCATATAAAAGGTGTGAAAATACCCGTTAGAATTATTGTGGGGACCTGTTTATCACTTTGGATAAGCCACGGTATTTGGATTACACAGTTCAGAAATATATTTCATTTCGGATAAAACCAGGTTTTCAGATAATTCGAGTTCGGATAATCGACGTTAAACTGTACTAGTAAAACCTGTTATGCACATCCAGTTTTTGGATACTCCAGAACAAGTCTAGAATCATAGAATTAACAACAATCTAATGTTCTTTTGATTATCTTGGAAATTACAAACATGAAGACATCTCATAAAATAAATCTGTTTATAGACAAGACTTGATTATTACATCCTGTCATATTTTTTTTCATCCTCAGAAACTCCAGCAGGTAAGCCAAGAAAACACTACAGTCAGACCTACACTAAGGACCACCTGTAAATTGAGACCAGATAATATTATATACTTTCAATACACAGTGATTTTTTCTCCTTTGATTCGGTCTGGTAAACTGACCTGTCCCTTTAGCATTTAAGCTTCAATTTTTCCCAAATCTAAATGGAGAAATTCCCAAAAAACATTAAAAAAATTTTTTTTAATCTAACATAAAATGACAACGAAGTATAGTGTACTAGTGCAAAGAAGCGAGAGAAGTCGATTTATTTGGCATTTTCCCAATACCTAGTTGTCTTGACTGAAAAATTTCCAATCTGACTGAACCCAGACCCATTTCCAAGAGATGGAAAAAATCACTGACATCGTATAACCATAGGAATCTGAATTGAGAGGTATACACTTTCAATATTAAAAGACCACTTTTGAATAAAGTCCAGCAATACACTTTCAAAACAGAATATCTGACTTTTATTTACCAGATGCTGGTTTTAAAAGATGGGCTCAGTACATTTTGAAAATATTGTTTTTGTTTGTTTATATCAAGTTTTACGCACCCTTTTCAACAGTCAGAGTCTTATGAGGTGGACAGTTCACCTAACCATTGTTCCTGAGAAGAACCAGTACTAGACTGACCCATCCTCTGTAAGTAGCTGCCTACTTTCTCACATTAAGTGACATGGTCAGTAGTGGGGCTCGAACCCACGACCCTCTATCAGTGAGAGGTTTAGTTATTTGAAGTCAGCGACTTTAACCACTCGACCACGGAGGTGGGTCCAACAATATTAAAGGTAAACATTAGAACTAAGAAGTGTTATTTGCATCAAGAAAAAAACATCAAAAGTAAAGCAAATTCTTCTAAAGTGCCATAAGGATTATAATGCATTGTTAGTAGAGGTTATAGCCATATTAAACTAGCCTAAATGAGGAATGTAGGTCATGATAGAAAACATGCATTCTATGAGTGCTTTTTTACACGTGATTGTATTATTTTCAAGATTCCCCTAACACAATGTTCTCAGAGAACCTGGCAGTCATATACATTGTGTTAGGTATATAGATATATCAATATAGCGTGGTAAATCTTATAATACTGCATCAGGTGATGGCAATAATTCTTACTAATGTGCAATAATCACTCAAAACGATGCAGATGAATAAGAAGGTAATAGATGAGGACAGATGGAAATAATCAAAAGCACATAAAGTCAGTATAATGATCACGGACAACATTTTGTACAACTTAGTGCCCTACATTCAGAATACCATATTATTCAGCCATACATTCATTCTACATTAATATAACATATCTGCCGTAAGATGCTAAAATAATGTAAAAAATTTTTTTTATTTACAAAGATGAATAATCATATTTCTATACAGGGTGGAGAATCAAAATCACATCATCAGTTTCTTGATTTGTAAACAAAACAGCGTCACTTTGGGAAGTTGTGGTATTTTTGGCTTTTTCTTTTTTATATTAAAAAATTGATATTAGGCCATTATAAATTAATTGCTTGATTATCATCCCCGCCCGCCCCCTCTTTTTAGTGCAGCCCCGACAAATTTTATTTTGAAAACACTTCGTGAGATAAAACCTAATGGGTGCCGCATATTAGTAAAATGTGCCGTATAAACGTATGCTTTATATTGTCGAATAGTAAACTTGTCGAGTTCTCCACGTTGAAGAGTCTATCTGCCAAACAGCTGATTTTGTGCAAATGAAAACATGGGTTTTCTGATTGTTGCCGTTTATGACGGCCAATTAATGGTGGAAAAAGACTGTTTCACACGTAATTATAGTGACGTATGATCATTGTTTGACTAAATGTAGATAACGCTTTTGTGACCGGCAAACTTTACCAAACGGCACCGATTGACCGAATTAAACGAAAGGACAGTTATCAGTGTTTTGTTCTGTATTTCCCATATATACTCTGGTCTCAATAAGCTTTTTGGAAAAATAAAAATAAAATCCTCCCCCCCCCCCGCCCTCTTTTTGGGGAAAATTTGGATGATAATCAAGCAATTAATTTATAATGGCCTTAACAATATTTATACCATAACATTCTACTCTTTTTTCCGATTCTGATGATGTACTATACATAAAAATATTATACAAAGTTATCTTGGTCTTACATATCACATCAAGCAAGAATTTGCAAAAATTTGACAGAAACAACTTGCCTATAAGAAAGCAATTCCGTTGGTATAGCCCACAATTTGTTGTTATTTTCAGTGTTAGCTTATCAGAATTTTCTAATTACATGTGTACATAGAAATGCCTTGTAATAAAGTCTTGAGTTCGGTTGAAAAATATTTGTCAATGAAAAATTATTTTAAAACAAGAGGGCCAAGATGGCCCTTGATTGCTCACCTGAGAACAAAGGCACTATAATGAATGACCAGGTAATATAGTTTCAATCTCGTATAACCCATTTTTACGTAGATTTTGATATCAAAACCAACAATGAAGGTATTATACTGTTAAACCAGCTAAAACATAGCAAATTTCTAATCCAAGGGCCCATAAATCTTAAAATTGTGGTCCGATTCCACCCATAACTAAACTTGTCCAAGACCTTAAGGTCATACACATTCATTGTAAATATGATTAGGATCGGTGAATAAATGAAGGCGCTAGAGTGTAAACAAACTCAAATATAGCAAATTTTTTAAGTCAATGGCCCATTACTCTTGAAGTTCTGGTCCAATTCTGCCCATAATAATAAATTTAACTTGTCCAAGGTCTTTTGGTTATACACATTTACTGAAAATATGATTAAGATTGGTGAATAAATGAAGGCGCTAGAGTGTAAACAAACTCAAATATAGCAAATTTTCAAAGTCAAGGGCCCATAACTCTAGAAGTTATTGTCCAATTTTGCCCACAATCGAACTTATACGAGAAATTGTGGCCATATACATTATTAGCAAGTTTAATTACGATTAGTTAAGAGCTGTGGATGCTAGAGTGTAAACAAACTAATTGTGGACGGACGACGGACATTCAACGATTCTAAAAGCTCACCTGTTGAATCAGGTGAGCTAAAAAGTGGTTTATCGGGAAATTTTTATCTATCAATTTAATGCTTATAACAAGTAACTTTTTCTTTGAGCATGTCTTCATGTATGAAATATTACATTCAGCATAAGTTGAGTATACAAAGGGGAAGATAATGCAGAATAATGAGACTATGTATGCTAATTGATGAACTACTTTTGGTGATCAGATGGGGAAACACAAATCAAAGTACTGAAAGCACATGGAACAGGAACAACTTGAACAATTGCATGGCGGGTGTAAAAAAGCGTAGTAATTTGGGCTGCATCGACATTCATGCGCGAACTATCGTTCTGTTTCCAAAACTCAGCCTAATACCACACCCTACAAAGAATTTCAACTTTTGACTACTTTGTTGTTCCAAACAACAGCAGAACCTTCAGAGCTTTAAAATTGATTTATAGTCAGTACCCCGTTGATAACAGTGCATCTAATAATATCCGTAATATACACTCATGCATAACTTACCATCACTTTGAGTATGCATCAAAATTAGTTTTGTATTAAGAAAATCAATGAAATGTTAATGATTCAGTAAAGATATATAGCTTTTCTCTGAAAAACTAATTTGTCTCACTGCCGTCTGCATTTTTGAATGCAGGTGCTCGTTTTTATGCCACTTAAAAAATAGTTCTGTGCTGAAATTATTGTTTTGAGTTCAACCAAGTGTAATAATATCACTGCTACATTGTGGGGGCATGTGACCTTGAGAGGTTTCTACTAGTTATTTAGATCATTTAAAAAAGGAAAGATGGCAGCCGACTGCATTGTATTAATTGATTGTGGGCACGAGATAAGAACAGATTTTGAGCATCTGACAATTGGCATTTGTAAAGGAGTAGTTGTGGGTCTCATAACTAAATTTGTCTTTTTTATTTCATCTTGTTGACCATTTTAGTTATGGAATTGTCCTCTTTCAAAGTTAACAGCTAGCTTAAGATGCTTGTTCATGCGTCTATTGAAGCAGATCATTTCACATGGATTCCGGAATGCTAGGGACTTAATCCATTTAGCATTTACGAGGAAAATTTTCTTCTTCTTCTTCAGGATTACAACACTCCTTCAGTTACTGAAGATTATGTGTTGGCGCTGATTCTAAAAGAATGATAATTTACTAGTGATTTGATTAAATGTATGATTAAAAGGTTTAAAACTATGTACATTGGTTTTGGGCTTAATGATGGAGGATTTGGACAAGGACAGGCAGAGTGATAAGGGATCTAAAGACATCAACTGTACCTGCCTGAACTACATTATTTGGCAACATATTCCATTGTCTTATTGTTTTGGGATAAAAAGAGAATTTGTATGAGTCTTTTGAGGAACATATGTGTCTAAAATTGTATTCGGAACCACACCCCTGTCTTGTTCTACTATCTGATGGAACTAGTACATAGTCTTCAGGTTTAATGGCCACAACAGAATGTAAGATTTTGTAGAAAAATATTAAGCACGCCCTTGTTCTACGAATTTCTAAGGTTGGCCAATTAAGATCATATAACATATCAGAAACCGAGCTTGTGTTGTGGAAACGATTTGTAACAAAGCGGGCAGCTCGTCTCTGTATATTTTCAATTTTGAAACTAAGGGTAGTATGAAACATCGGCAAAATATTTGATAACTTTCTTCTGTTGAAGCAGGGATGCTATATGTAATATAGCATCCCTGGTTGAAGGTATAATTTAGATCATGTTGATAAATTATACTATAATTCATCGAATTGTCTTCAATTTCAAGGAAGTTTGTGCATTAAATAAGAAAACGATCGTGGCTCAGATTGAGTTGTTTATCTGTTAGCTTTTAAAGAACAAGTGGCTTTGACGATGAAAAGACCTAGCTTCGACTAGTAGTAAAGGAGTTGTGTACGTATAAATTACAATATTTTATTCATGGCAGTGTTTTTTTCTCTTTGTTCAATTTCCATTCTAAATTTAGCTACACCATTATCCAATGCCACCTGTATATACACATACACCGCTAAATTTGTTGTGTACAGATATGTAACTAAAATTAATCAATAGCACGCACGGTAACCGAAAAAAGGATTTAGTCGAAATATACAACACTGAGATAAGACTCTCCAACTCGCGTAAAATGTAATGCATTGCGTGGTATTGTAGGTAAATCATAGCCTAAATCTGCAGCTATTCAATATATTGTGTTAAAAATGAATTGACAATCGGAGAATCTCATTGCAAAAAGAAAATCTAAAATATAACCTTTACAGTGGCCTCCCCCATGAGACTTCCGGTTAATGAAGGTTGATTCAGTCTATTTCCGGTTGTCTGTCGTTCGATGAAAATTTACAAGCGGTAAATTCAAATCCATTTGTTGTCAATGTATCCGCTATATGTAGTAATCTATCTTGTACAAATTCACACTTGGTTAATATCAATTAAGAAAAAATCAACACTGTCAGATATAGATAGGCGTATACGCACTGAATGCACTTCATCCTAGGGCTTAACGTTGAGATACTATTTAAAAAAAAATGAATTTGAGCCTTACCATTTACGACACATCACTTGCAGGGATAACTTATCGACCACGCACGGTAAGTACTAACTAAAGGATACTATATATACTGTTGTTGTTATTTATACTAGGACCTGTCCATGAAAGTATACTATATCTAGGCCTACCATCCCTTTTATTGTTTCCAGTCTGTCATAGGTCTGCATCTTCTATTATCTACAAGTATTCACAGTGATTTTTTGGATTTTTTACAACTACCTGTGGCTTTCTAAAGCGGAAATATTGTGCGATAAATCGGAACAATGGAAAATGTTAAATAAAAACCAGAATGTCACTATTATCAATTTTATTGCATTTTAACATGGCAACATAAAGTCATGGTACTGTTGACAAATGTCATGGTGTCTTCGGATCAGCCTTTTCCTCTTCTTAGTTATTGGACTTCTTTAATTTCTTTTCGGTGGGTTTCTAGGGGAAAATATAACACTTTTGGGCTGGGGGAAACAGCCTATATAAGCCTGTAGAATATACGAAAAAAATCACTGATTCAAGATATGATGATCATACGCACGTAATTTTACAAATTGTTTTAAACGTTTGAGCGCTCTGATTACTTAGTTAGCGAAAAGTTTTTTCTCTCTCAAGATCGTATATTTAATAAATAAGTTGTGCGAAAATTCGTTTCCTAAAGCAAATCTGCATAATTGTAGACAATTCTTGCGCAATAAATAATGTTTTAGTAGACCATTAGATGTATCATTTATTACATATGTCAAATAAAAATAAATCGCATAATTAACTATTAACCCAACTGAAACACACCATAAATATGTTGGAATTTATTTATGACTTCATATTAAGAGTATGTATTCCTAAAACTAACTATCACGTGTACAATTGTACATTGTCATTTAGCCTGTACACGTATATAAATGCAGAAATGCGGGAACGTAGAAAACATGCAATTAGTAAGTAACTGTTTCTTTGGTGAAGGTATATATTCAGTGCGCTTGTCCACTAGGAATCTAAACAAATATTAACACGCAGTATGGAGTCAGAATGTTGGCTGTGCACATTGATGACATAATTGTGATACATGGTACGATGTGTTAATGATAACCACATGTTAACAGAATGTTAAACTCTGGTCAGTTGGCAAACATCATGCTTGTAATAATATATTGATATACTATAATTATGCTCGAACGAATCTAGAGACTGTTACATTCCTCGTATGTTAGGTACGATGCGTGTGCATTCACTGTTGTTTCGTTATACTATAATAATGTTGCATTCCCTACACGGTAAATAAAAAAATCTTTATTTAATACAGTTTACTGTTATTTGTCCCGAATAAATTGTATGAACAATGTGTAGTCGCCTTTAAAAGCTTTATAATGTTTTTTTTCTAAGTAGAGGTTCTTTGAACTGGTGTATGGATGTATGTATTGCAATCGACATGTACTTTTACCTTCAGATTTGTAATAGGTGTAGTCAGTTATCGTTATTGGTTTGCAAAATAGTTACAAATGTTTAATGCCTCGTAAAAACACAAGCTACTCGACAGAACAGTACGATTATATATATTATATTCTTCTAGAAAGATAAGTCTATAGTCTGGGTGATATTATAACGGCGTATACTTCGTCATAATACTTATACATAATAACTAAGCATGCTTACAGACATGCTGTCGAATGTGGCCTCATTAAGGTACTTACACACAGAAAAGGTTAAGATAAATGTATATATGTCATCTCAAGGTTATTGTGGAGGCTGTGCATTAATTACTCTGACTATTTTCATGATTTGTGTATATTATTCATAGACAATACCCACATAATTCTAGAGTGCGAACGCGCCGAATCTAATGCATTGTAATTATGTTTACTTTTAATAATTACTCATTTATTGAATATGTTGGATAAAATCTATTAACTATAGGTGATGTCACGTGTGTGTGAACTTGAAGTATTTCTGTATAGTTCGGTTGTACGAGAGACCGGTAGTGATGGTATTTCTTAGTTTTAAGCACTGATCAATATACTAAGACAGAACTCGTTACGGATGAGTCAATGTCAAAATAAGTAGCATTTTTGTATTATACTATCATTCTAGACTTCGTGCCAAAGCGAACAACACGGAACTACCTTTTCCTTCTACACCAGTTTTGCAGAATTCAAAACACTTTCATTGGATGTGAGTTGCGAAAGCTTTATGCAAAGACGCTAACCGAACTAACGTTCAAAATAAGTATAATGACTCCTTACACACTTCATGTCAATTACTGTAAATAATAGCTATATGTTTAGTTCATGTATATGCTTTATCCCATACAGTTCAGTATTCAGTTAAACACATATTTAAAAAAAATATATATATTTGGTATACAAATGTATAATTAACATAAACATAAAATGTACACAAATAAGTAAGTTGTAATGTGTTTATTGAATTCTGTATCGCGGCTCACACAGTATATGGTGGAAAATGAATTGAATTCTTTTTTCTACCCCTAGTCGCGAGCATATCGTCTGTATTATAACACACGCTGAATTATCGGACTACTAATATGATAATGAAGGTATATAATGATGATTATTTACATATGTGTATGTAACAAGGTCCAATTACACATAATAATCTACTGAGTACGGACATTGACTATTCGTGTTGGTCTAAAATGTCAGTGTTAATCATATAACTACCCCAGTTAGTTCACCAGAGTTGTCCTCAGGTATGTACTCACAAGTACTGAATAAATATAAAATTGCATGATCTTGATTATTTTCAAAACATTTTAGCGAATAAGGCCTAAATGCAATTTAATTTCAGTTTGGCATTTTCATTTTATCTCTTGAATTGGTACGCATAAAAGTATAAAAGGTTTTGTTTATTATAGAGTCACACCTAATGAAAGGGCAGCCAAGTTGGCTTATTAGACACCTATCTTTTTTGCTCAGTACCTTCCGAATCCCTTCCCTTTTTGCCGGGCGCCTGGTTGAAATGGGCCCATGGTAACCATTACTTATTAATAACTAGCTGGCGGCTCACCAACTGACCTTACCAGTTCTAACTCATTCTACACAGGGGTTCTAACCTTCGATTTCCAGCTCCGAAGGCCGACACCCTAACCACTCGGCCACACGGTTATTCATAATAACTTGTATACCTGATTAACCCACTTATTCATGTCCGTTCTATCATCCGTTCACAAGCAGGAGTTTTTAGTATCATGCATTTAGAACTTTGTGAATGGTCAGCCATTAGTTAACTGTTTGAATTAATATTGGATATTCTTTTTCCAAGAATTTCAGTAAGCAATCAGGAATGAATTATCCACCGACACGTTTTGCCTTCATTTACCCAGTATACGATACGATCTGTAACACATTCTCTCGAACAACTGTTCAAACAATACATTAGTTACCAACTATTGGGTTGTTTCAATAAATGACATTGCTAAGGTTATTGTTGATCAAGCTACGCCTCTAAAATAATCAGTTTCAAGCATTAGTATATTACAGTCTTCAGCATGCTAGATTTCATGTACTGTGCAATATGGTGAAAACAAGTTTTCGCGAAAATTGTCAGATCTCTAAACCAGACCGACAAAACAGGATTCTGACTATTCAAATTTAGTCTAATATCAGCATCAGAATCTAATCTTATATCAGCTTTAAATCAAAATGTTGACTTATACCACCGATTTACTCAAATACGTGTATATAAACAGATTTCTCAAAAAAGAGAAGGTTTGGCAAAAAACTAACATGATCGATGTTTCAGCGGGTTTGATAAGCCGTCATTTCGGCTACATGTATTTTCAAGCAATCTCGAGAAGTTTCTGTCGATTTATTTTAACATCACAATTAATTATCCTATGGTGTTATTCTGTGGTGTCTTGTTTGAGGAATGAAAGAATTCACGGACATTGCGTGTTGTTTGAACATTCATGTTACGTCATTGCTTTTGCGTGAGTTTCCAGATCTGGTAATCGGTTGATTTATCTGATCAAAGAGTTCTTTTTTGTGTGTTTGAATTTCTTTTACACTTGGCGTTGAAAAGTTGACAGCGCATGGGAAATTCATAGGTTCATTTTAGTGCATGTCTGTGACGCACCAACTATGTCAGCTCGACTTACGCCATGACACAATAAATGCGTTGTTGATTAACAACACAAAACCTAGCACAAACATGCAATATTTAAAAATAATGCATTATAGCACGCGTTCAGTTTTATTATTATAACCTGTCGAAATGAAACGACGGCCTGAAAATGCTTAACTAACGACGAGTATCATAATGTTTATACCCTTAACGAATATTGCCGAAGGAAACAAGTTCCTGAAAACAATATCCATTTTGGAAAAGTCCGATTCCTTTCAAATACATGTACATGTAGACTGTAAGATTTTTTGCCTGGATTGTCAAGCGGTCTTTAAATTATTCCAAGCGCAACGATAATCAATCGGATTTGTCCGAATATTGTCGCCCAGATATTGACTTGGATATGAACGATAGCCATGAATTCTATGGATCACCTTATTGCTCTAGAGATTACTGTAATCACTTTATATAAACGTCTTGAAGTAATAGCGTATTACACAAATAAGAAATGTCCCATGCTATATTCATATAACGAGTGTAATTGTCTTTCTGAACGGGTCATCGGTACTCCATTACGCATTATCATTATTATAGTCAGCTCCGATGGGACACCATTAGTACTTGAGGTACATTTAGACGAATTTTCTATTGTCGTGAAGTACGCTTGGGACAAACATCTTAGCTGCAGTTTCAAGAAATATTGATCTTTATTATTCAGTTAAGTCTAATTTTGCTCAATGGTTGTCGCTTTCCCGTTATATAGTGAACATAATGACGTTGCATATACATGGAAATAAAGTGTGTATGTATGTACCTAATTGACATTGCTTTAAGGTCACAATGTCATGGCATTTTACATTTAGATTCTTCCGTAGGTTTTGTACAAACTCTGTCTCAAACTCTTAAAGGTTTGGAACAATTTCCTCAATTATACATTAGTTCAAAACAAAATATTTCTAATGTTAAAATTGTCACTTGAACAACAAGATATATTTTCGTTTGGTTTCACAGATTTCTTCTGATCGAAACTTTCGTTCTGTTACAAATTACACGTATGCTATTTAGAATACGGTTGTTGTCAACTCAGTGATTGGTACAATAAAAAAGTGCTATATTATGAAAACTCCGTTTTATTAATGTACGATTTCCTGCTATAATTCAATTTGTGTTTTGGGCATTGTGAAGAATAGTTTAGTTTCTCCTAAATTAGAAGAAAGTATCAAACAATTTTAATTCATCAAACTAAAGTAAGTTGACGGAAAATATTATGGTTTTCAAGAAAACTGCGATTTTAAGTGAAAACAGGTATATTTCTTGACACCTTGACTCTTAGTTTTCTGGTGTAAAAGTTACTATGATTGTAATATAGTGGATTTATTTACCTTAAACAAAAAGCACATTCGTGACACATTGTCAAGCGTTGAATAATTTGATTCTATTTTGTACCGTTTACTTGACTTGTATTGGTATGTTAGTAAAAGGCGCAGTAAAATAAGAATAAACGTCACCCGTTCATAAAGGACACATAATGCGAACAACGACCACTCTATAGTTACTATGGAGATATAAAACATTGATAGTATTGGCCTTATCATTGATATAAAGTTGTTTGTTTGTTTGTTTTGTGGCGTCCGCCAGTCATCAACGACTATGGAAAAGCGCATTGAGAGGACTTGTACTCTTGTGGCTCATGAATGGTCCGATTTTGACAACGTTTCCTTTTGGCCGTTTTTTCTTTGCTGCTTAAATTGTCATGGATGACATTCTCGTCGATCATGCAGCAATTGCTGCTTCCAGTGAGCTCTATCATCAGCAATGACTTTATATGACTCCACGTCAATGGAGCAACTTTTCATATCCCGCTTGAAAATATCATGGAAGCGCAAGCGTGGACTGCTTCTACTCATAGTGCCGGTCACGAATTCTAGGTAAAGGAGGTCTTCTGAAATGCACCCATTCTCCATTCTGCGAACGTCTCACTGTCAACGAAGCCGTCGTTGCTGACAACGTTGCTTGTCACCTTGTCTTGCCACAAGATACCCAGAATTCTAAGGCATCTTAGGTGAAACATTCTATTCCTGTATGGAGTATGTGGTTAATAATTAGCAGCCGTATTGCGCAGACTTTATACTACATACTTTAGAGGGATGTTTGTTCTCCCAGACTATTTTGTTGAGTTTTTTAAGAGTTGGGGATGCCATGCCTGTGTGTTTGTAGAGTTCCACTTCCCATGGTAGTCGATCCTAGGTACTGGAACTGATGGTCAACCTCAAGCTGTGTTCTATAGAATGTTATGCAAGGTAGCACAGGTGTTGCTTGACCTAAGACCGGAGTCTTTTTCAGCTAGGCCGAAGAAGTTGCATGCATCAGAGAACTTATCCATCCGTCTTTGAAGGCTATCTTCCTGATGAGATAATATATGGCTGCATCATCCGCGAAAAGCAGGTCTCCAATTGTGACTATTCTTGTCTTGGATTTTGCACGAAGTCTGGCATTGTTGAATAGTCGGTCGTCAAATCTGGAATTCATGTATATACCGTCAGTTGATGACCTGAAGACGTACTTCAGCATTAGGGCGAAGAAGATGCCGAAGAGGGTTATTGGCAGTACACAATCCTGTTTGACGTCACTCTTAAGGTACTAGATGCCTAATACCCAAAATTATTATCTAAAAAAATTATTTTCCCTTTACATTTGCTTTGAAGTCAATGGAAGTAGGCCATTTTTCAAAGATTAAAGAACACTGAACATCCATTTCAATGAAAGCTCGTGGTAAAAATGCAATAATATAGTATCCATTTAATTTGATAAAAAATAAAGGTCGTCATGCACTACATCTACAGAAATTAATATTTTCCATTTATAAACAAGGGCAATAACAATTTTCCAAAAATATGTTGTAAAATAAATTGAGGTTTTCCAGGTAACTATCAAAGAAATAACGATAAATAGGATATACATGTACTAGTTTTGTAATATTAGCATTTGTGTGTTGCATTGATCAGATACGTCAGTAAAATACAGTATGAGGGTTGTAAAACCTCAATTCCGAACTCTGCAGTCATGTCACCGTACTTCACAATGCTGAAGAGTTTTGGCGGGCACTAGACAACCTACCAGTGGTAGCATCTTGAATTGCCCGTCCCTGTTCACTAGGTCGAACGTTTTGGTCAGATCAATTAAGGCGATGTAGAGCGGTTTACGCTATTCTCTACATTTCTCCTGCAGTTGGCGGAGAGAGAACACCATGTCGACTGTTGACCTTTTGGAGCGGAAGCCGCAATGGGATCTGGTTAGATTCTATCAGCTAATGACTGTAAGCGGACTAGATCGGCACATGCATACAGCTTGCCAAATTGGACAAAAGCTGCCCCATCAATTTTGATAGGGGCGGACAAAAGCTCTAGCTGTCGTGGACAAGAAGTGTGTTAACGGGTTCCAACAAACTTGGTATGCCACTACTGGTGATCTCAGCGAGGATGCAGTCCTTGAATGGAGCCATGCTAGATGGTAACCTGTCATTTGTCATGGACAGTTCTTCAACAGATGGTTGCTCATTGAGCTCAGGTATCAGGGTGAGAAGATCAATGGCGTCTAGAGCAGATTGTTTGACGACACTTTCCATGGAGTACAGCTCTGAGTTATTATCGACCCATCTGTCTAGCTGTTTGGGTTTGTCGGTAATGACCTCTCCAGTGGCTTCCTTTATCTCTTCATGCATGGCTGTCATATTGCCTTATATAAAGTAAAATCTGATATATACCACGTTAATATCGAATTAAAGTGTTTTATTAGAACCAAATTACTGATTTAAAGAAAAGCATTTATGTTAGGACCGCATTATTGATATAAAGTAAAGCTTTGATATTAGACCCACAACACTGGTATAAAGTAAAACATTGATATTAGGACCGCATTATTGATATAAAGTAAAGCAGTGATATCAGACCTTCATTATTGATATAATGTAAACATTGATATCAGGATCTCATTATTGATATAAAGTAAACATTTTTATCTGGATCTCATTTTTTATATTAAGAAAACATATATATCAGACCTTCATTATTGAGATAAAGTAAAACATTGATATTAGGACCGCATTATAATTTATTGATACTAAGAAAACATTGATATCAGGAGCTCATTATTGATATAAAGAAAACATTGATATCAGACCTTCATTATTGATACTAAGAAAACATTGATATCAGGAGCTCATTATTGATATAAAGAAAACATTGATATCATACCTTCATTATTGATATAAAGAAAACATTGATATCATACCTTCATTATTGATATGCAATATAAACATTGATATCAGGAGCTCATTATTGATATAAAGAAAACATTGATATCAGACCTTCATTATTGATATAAAGTATAAACATTGATATCAGGAGCTCATTATTGATATTAAGTAAACATTGATATTAGGACCGCATTATTGATATAAAGTAAAGCATGGTATAAGGACCTCATTTTGGACTTAATCAGTTTTATTACTTAAGGATCTCATTATCAAGTTGGAAGTTTTGAAATCGTTTGAAAATAAGTGGTTATTTATTCAAAGTAGTATTGATATTTAAAAGGCCGCTCAATGAATAACCAAGTACATATTTTATTACTATAATTACTTCTTCTCTCCCTTTGTTAATGGTTTTAGTTGATAATGGTTATAAAACGTTTCATTTATACGATTAATAGAATATTTAGAGTATTATCTGATTTTAGGGCGTACTTATTTTGTCAATAGTTTCTTAATTGTACTTTTCTTGAAGTATTTACGTAAAGCACAATTGTCACCAATAATCTTGTGAAAGATACTTCCCAGTGGATGCTTAATAATTCAGTCTTAAGTTAGTTTTTGCCGAATCGAAATGAATGTTCTGGGATCACCATGGACATACCCCCTTAACAGTTTACAAACACGAGAATCAAAGGTCGCCCATACTCAGGGCTTATCATATTTTTTAATCTGGTATACGATATATCTGCATACTGTAGTTGATAACTTGAAATGTTGAAACGTGTACATGTAGTAACGTTGGGAGGTTGGAGCTCTTATTGAACACCAGTTCGCATCTCTCGCCGTTAAAAGTGTGATTTTTTCAAGGTTTGCCTTCTATCGTACTGTGTCACTTATTCGTGCTTCAACTTCAACAATTCCCTCGTTAAAGGTGATATTGATTTTGTTAATATCAATGACTAAAGTTTTAAACTTATTGGTCTCAGATGATCGGAGTCGTCAATGCAAAGTAATAAAATCGGATTATGAAAACAGTTTCAAAGTTTATATCAACTTTGTATCGAAACGGTGAATGATCAGTTTAATAAATAAAGAAATTTGACATAAACATACATAAACATACATACACACAGTGCCAATATGAATAAAAATTGTACTAATAAATAATTTGTTATGTTATACATCAAATAATCCGTATAACAGTGGTTTAATGTCACAGTTTAATTAAGTTTATCATTAGTTTTGTATAGAATAAGTCTGGGCCTTTAAACAATCGTATTGATATTAAGTTGTTCAGTCAACGATAAAATTAATATAATTATTTTCTCAGTGTACAAAATGTTTGTCAGTGATTCTTATTCAAGTTTTAGTAAAATAACAGATTTTGATCTCGGTTAAAGCCGCTTAAAACTAAAAACACATTTAATCCTATTCTACTTTTTAATAGCATGTTAAATACATTTGTATATCAAATCCTCATGGATTTAAAGGGGCAAAACTAATCCGAAATACATGTATACAATATTTAAGCAGTAATTATCCCGTTGCTGGCGTAGATAATATATAGTTTTGCCTATACATTCCCAGATCGCTGTGAATAAGATCTTGACAAACAATTACATTGTACAAAAGGTTAATGTTGACTCCAGCCTTTTATTCTAATCCTAGATACATATTGAACAGTAAACCTCTACACGCTCCGTAGAATTCTCTTTGTATCTTGACAAAGTATCGGACATAACCAATAATCGCATAGAGGGGAATACTATTTTAATTATTGAATTATTTTCGAATTCTACGTGCCTTAAAACTGGACTTTAACGAGGGATTTTAAAATTCATGTAGGTGAGTTGACTATATTTTTTATGCACTTAGCTTGTGTATTTATGTAGATATTTACATGTTACAAAATGTGCCGCATGTTTTATGTTAGTGAGTGTATCACGTTCGGATTATTGAGACAATTTCTTCCAGACGCTCCTCGTACTGATTATGCGCCATTTCGATTATAATATAATGAGAAAAATGCGTAATTGGAAATGTTTGTGAATTTCCATTCTTTTGGAAGTTCTCTTCATAGAATCTTCACACTTCATCAATAATTTATTTAGACTTATATTGCCAAAGAGCATATTAATGATAGATTTGTTGTAAAATGGTTGCGGAATTGCTATGTATATTTGTGATTTGGAAATATCTCATTTAATTGACACGAACTAAAAGGTAAAGAATTTATAAATTTTGAAACTTGCTCAGTCTAGAATGATATACGATTTACAATGTAGTTTACTACTTGTTTATACGATATAGATATATATATAATAATACGCTAAATTGTAATTGTGAGTTCGATTGAACATTCAAAACATGAAATACGAAACTGTTTAAACTTCTTTTTACTCTAATACACATTGCACCATTAATTGTCGTATTACACGTTCAAGTTTTATAGTAACAATACACCACGCATTTTCCGGATTTTTCTTCTTTTTTCTTCTATGATAGCGTAACGATGTAAAGAAAAAAATCCTACATGTTTTATTAAATGAAAGAACCAGTGTTATCTACAAGCTGAAGAAAGGCAATTTGAAACTGATTTAAGTGTATTTTGCAGTAAAGTGTAGGAGTGTAGGATAATTGGAGTGACATTTAATAACATAATCATCCTGATTAGTGTGTCGGATACGCTTCATTTTGTAACATAATGCAACAGAAAATCATCTTTCGTACGAATTTCATTGAATTTATGTCAGTTATAATCATTTTATCATTTGTTTGTATAAACGTGGTTTGACAACATTGCGTTTGAAAAAACAGCCTATTAGTTTTACAGTTATAAATTCACGGTGATTGGCCACAACTGAAAATTCCCTAATACTTTTCATTCACAAATACAGCGATATTGTTCACAACGGCTAGTTTTACCACAAAACGAGGCATGCATTCGACTGACTTACTACAGATCAAGGTACACATAACTGTAACACTGTTTTCTGAACATCCCATTTAATATTAATAACTTTTCGCTCGCTCACACACAAAGCATAGACATTAATATATTTTGTTCAATAAAGAAATCATGCATGTATGTACGTGTAGTTTGCCCAATGGAATAGACCGCCTACAACATGAATATAAGCAAACTGAGCTTTTGTGACACAGCAGTTGATGAACTATCATGGGTTCAAGTTTAAAATGCAAATTGCATTGATTTGTAACCCACACAAACAACATTCATTAGCAATCAGAACAAAAGACGCTTTATTCATAAACTGTTTAAGAAACACTTTCTATGACTGCGTGACAATATTTTGCATTGCTAATAACGTGCGCCATATATCTGACAGAGAAATTCACAATATATTCTGTCACCAGCGTCAGGTATACGATAGAGTGAAATACATTAAGTCTAACGCGACCTCTACAGAAAAAAACACGCGAGGGTTCACAGCAACGGTATTTTACAGATTCTAGAAAATGTAAATACATTTTGAGTCCAATACTCTTAAGCTGAGATGTATGTAGACCGTGATAGCCTCATAATTGTTCCATCGAGTTGAATTTAGAAGGGATTTATTACGTTAAATGTTGATATGGAACCCCTAACACTACCCCTAGTTGTAGTCCCATATATGCCCCATCATTTTGATTTATATGTAATGATGCTGAGTTCTCGTACACCACTTTATCTGAGTTCTGTCAAACAATAGTACTTATATTTTATTGTCAATTCACGCCGACTCTCTACACAAACAACCTAACGCGACACTCAGTAAATGAGAGTGGATCTAATACAACTTTTCATGTTTTGTAAAATAACGTTATATCAAAATTATTTTCATATATTTTTGTATATGTTTAATTTTGCATAGCATTAGGTTTATGCGGTCGTTTTCGGTGACAATCGGCTGTCAACTGAATAAACGATAGGCTCTGTTTGCTTAAATAATTAAATTCATAACTTGTCGCTAAAATATACAAATGTACTTCAAACATATAATACTTCTCACACCATTATACACATACAGTTAAAAAGCAGGAACATGACCCCCCCCCCCCCCCTCTACAGTGTTTACTGACCGCTGGTTCAAATATTTTTATAAAGATACTATTTTCGGTACAATTACTGAGTTCCTTTGCGTCAAAGCAAACCACAGGTGTGGATTACTTTCTTGTTGTTTAAGTAAGGCTTCATGTGCTATATAAACATCTCTTTAAATTACACCATTAAACATCAGGACAAATTTAACACAACTGAATTATTTGTATGATTCTTTTCAATTTCAAATCAAAATGATTTTTAATTCTATGTTTGAACATACATGTAGTATTTCTGTGGTCATCCTAAACGTCATACGTGAGTCATGCTAACAGATAAATAAGTATACATAAGCCTTTTTATTAGAGACTCAAATGTAGTAAACTATTCGTCAATGGATATACTAATAAAAGTTTTTTTCGAGGAAAATCAAATTTATAAAAGACCGACTTCATTTATGAGTTTAAATGAATTACAAATAATTTTATTGGTTCAAGAAGGAATGCCTTTTATAGACAGATGCTACTGTACAGCAATAGCGATTCGTTCATGCCGTGCATTCCAGCGAATATTTCATGTTATAACGTTACGCGTTTCTGATTTACATAGTTTATATTTTTGTATAAATACATCACTATTTGAACATGGTGTGTTTCTTATTCCAAATGTTTATCTACAGTAATATTATATCGAACCGTTTAACTATAGTCGAGGAAGTGTTCCGCAAAAGATTATGTTTAGCCAATAAGCCAAGAATGAACGACTCCCTAAATTTGGTCCATCACAGCAGAGGCAGATATGCACACATCTGTTTGTTAAATATTGTATTCATGAGTGTGTGTGAATACAGGTGATGATGAATTAAAAATTATCTTCGTACGAGTGGCTATCATAATTTAGCTTTAATGCAGTACAACGCCTGTCCGGTTAGCTAAGTCACATGGTTCGAGCGTTGGTCTACTGATCAAGAGTTGTTGAGTCGAACCATGGCGAGGCTGACACTGTCCGTGACAAAATTGACTGAAGATAATACATCATATGTTAAATTGTCCTCCATCTCTGACTTATGTGGGGTAGTTTGGTAGTAGCTTGCGAAATAGAATGTGGTTAGTACCGGTAAAGTCTAAAGAAGTCTACGAAATAACTGAAATTATGTTGGAAATGGCGTTAAATCCGGTTAGATAAATAATGCAGTGCAGGATTATGTCACGCAGTTACTGAATCCTGTTCATCATATTTCACGTAATGTTCACAATCTCAGTTTCACATCGGTGAAAGATTCTATTGACATAGTTTTCACCAACCATCTTCTGAATTTGTGAAAAAAACTGTGTTATCTTTTAAAGGAATATAACCATTTGTAACATTTGTTCCTGAAGGAGATATTAAATGTCATAAACTTCTTTGCAGCAATCTGCTTCCAATGACATGACATTTCAAAAGCGAATTGTAAAATATAAGATCATACCCCAGGTGTATTGAGTATTGGTAGAATATTTACCAGCAAATTAATGTATCTTGCTTGCATAGATAGGTAAGGTTCACTCGTTGATAGATACCTACTGTTCACCAAGTCTTATAATCCGTAATTACTTACTAACGATTCTACAACCAGTAATACATGTACATAACATAACAGAGATGAGACAGTTTGTTACGATATGTGTGTGAGTGAGAGTATTTACGAGTATATTTTGATTTGTTACCTGAACGAGACCGCCCGGATGTAATTATTTGGTTTACATGAATTAGCGGAAACGATATAGGCCGACTGGGTGCGAAAAGGGAAAATGACGGAAATGAAAAGACCAATGTTCTGAAATAATGACTGACATCGCCAAAACTCATTACAATATAAATGTAACTTAACAACCATTTTTATGTGTTCATTTCTTTAACGACACCATTCACTGACTCGTAGCTTGATATCCCCAAATCAGCAAAAAACTATACCCATACGAGCAGGATATCATTAATACGCTTTAAAGACGGTTTTATATTGTGTATGTATTCTCATGCCGACTCGTGACGATTACATCCCCTTTCTGATACATTTAAGGGCGATAGTTTAGCTTTCCAGAGCCGCCACTTGCTCGGTGCGCACAAATTTTGTTGCGGACCGAAGTACTACCTTTTTCTACATCCGCTATGTAATTGTTACACTAGTTCCCGTTCCATGTTGCAGTGCAAGTATCTGTAAGCTCCGTTTTCGCAAGTACTTTCAGTACTTTGATTCTGTTTTATCATCCCTCTTTTCCATATATTACACCCATGAAACCAGTTGAAGTGTTCTTATATGAAACCTTCCTTATTGTATAACTAAACAGTTGTTCGCAATGTATTTATATCTCTGATTCTGGTGTCATTTCATGGCCTACATGCAAAAATATCTCATACAATTGTTGAGGTGTTTATATTATTATTTATGTTGCAATGTGAGCAGTAATTGATATAAACCTCAGAATAGAGACCATCTGTGTATGATAGATATAGCTTATCTTCCCTGTCTGTGTATTTGGTTAATATTTTGACTGTTAACGGGAAAATGTCCGAAATACACAAGCGTTAATTGTCGAATACATTCTTATCCCATCCAGGGTATTGCATCGCTTTTTTATGCTTTAATTCTTTTCTGGTAGGAGATCTTTAATTATTTTCAAAACAACAATTCCTGATCTTTAAAAGCGACACAATTTTCAAGCAAATTAAAACCGAGCACGTGCCGTATAACAAAGAAAATATGAATATTCAATAATTTAACTTAAAACTTGCCATATAATCATTCATTGATAGGAAACTCGACAGAAAGATGCTTGTCTGGTATTATTAATGCATTTGTTGAAAAATGGTAATGTTTTATTCGCCACCATTGGCTCTCTGGTTGTCTAAAATGTATTTCAAAACATGCTTGTGACACAAACAATTATTCTATTTATTCGGATGCCTCAAGTATTTGAAGTAACGTTGTATTTCTAATTGATGATGGCAGATATTCATTGAACTTTTCTTGTATTCCAAAGAACAAACATGATTAAGTATAAGTTTCGTAACAAGACCTTATTTCAACCAAAACTCTTGTTTTAACTATCGTTTTCTTTTTCATAACAATGCCATCATAGATGTAGAGTATTGTTGAATGTTAACGCAATATGAACAAAAGTTGTTACCGAACATCAAAAGTCCAAAGACAATCTGTCGGCACCACTGTTGTTCTGGATCGTCAGTACCCATATAAGATTTAGATACATAAAGTTGTCAAATTACAGTCAGTTTGATTTGTTCGTCCTTGTAATGACATCATGTTTTCTTGTCCTCTCTGTCTCCCTTCCTTTATCTTATTTATTTGTATGATATAAAAAACAACACAATAAATATTAGCTCATTTATTTACAATACGGCATAAAAACGAACGTCGTTTATATAATTTGTTCACCAATGTGACCAGCAAAACATTTATTCTTTATCTCTTGTCTTCTTGTTGATAAAAAAACAACGAGAGCGCACATTGATAAAACAAACAATATTCGCGAAATATGATGTTTTTGCTGTTACATTAGTCGTATATAGATTTTCGTCTATGCAGTCAAGAGTTATTGTCTTTTAACTTCATTACGTCCACTTTCATGTTAGCCATTGCTTCGTTTCTTTTGTTCTTAATTGTTGGTATTGTTGTGTTTAATTGATCTCCATCATGAAGGCGATTGATTCTTTCATCTTGATCAGTTCTGCGTTTGGTGTCTTATCTTAATTTCCTGCTATTCTTATTATAACAGCGATACTTGCGATAGTATGATTATAATGTGTTACTAATTATATTTCTCTGAATCTGTTTCTATAGCAACCGTGTCAATCAATCACTATTATATCTTCCTAATTCGAGAAAATTTTGACACTTCTGATATAAATGCTACGCATTATTCAAAGATCATTTGTTAAGTTAGTTTTGCTTCGACTTAGAAAGGACACGTACGTTTACCTTATTTTCGGAACTGCTGAACTAATAACAACGTTTCAAGTTAAATAAAAATGATTTCCTCTATTTACGTCTGTTTATAGAAATTAATTCATTTTATGTAACTGAGCGCTGAGTTTCGGGGGATTTTCATTTTCTGACATATGCCCTCCCGATTAACATGCGAAGTAATTAGGATTTACACTACAATTTATGAAAACCAAGATAGACGGACGATCGATGATAACCGAAATATATACAAAGTTGTTGAATAGTCATATTGAACTATACTTTCTATCAGTCCAAAATATCTGCAGCAAAACTTGCCTAAATTTTCCACATTAATTTCCGAAATATCTAGGAGTCGATATATTGTATCTGCCGGCAGTAAGTATTTGCACATTACTATTGGCAGTCGCTAATGATTAAGCACCAAACTCAGGAAAGTACGGTTAAGCATAGACTGAGGTAACATAACCGATAAGCCTGGCCTAAGTTTCCATAATTAGCGACATAAGTAAACCTCTCTTTGCCCACAGTCTGCTAGAGTGATCGATAGACGCTTAGATCCATGAAGAACCGGTACATGTCTTTGAACCTCGGTTATTGTCGCGATATATTACGTAGCACATCGTAAATTATTTATTTAATTCTGAATTGAACCGTTCGGGTACTTCGATCGACCTCACTTTGTTTATTTAAGCGCGGGCTTTAGAAACGTATATTAATTTCTATATTGATGTATTACTATGGACTGTGTTGATTTTATTACCACGGTCGCGACAAGGAATCAATGAATTCACAGAACGGGCGGAGAAATTTAAAATTTTGAACAATAGAGAGTTTATTCTATGTATGAAACATGTGCAAAACAGTTAAAACGGTAAAGCATGATATATTAACGAAAATCATGTGTATACGCTGTTAGTGTGACCGAGTGAAATAGGAAATTATCGATTTTGGATTAGTGAATTTGAAAATTATTAAGTGGTTAATAGAGAAATATAAATTTGGGGGTATATATGTAGTGAAGTAAAGTAGAAGGAGTATGTTGAAATTAAGTATCGAACAAATTTAAGGACTCATTTGTGTTTTGTGGTGTTTAAATTATTTATTCTATATAGTTTTACTCCGATACGTTTTGCTTATACATACAATTATTGTTTGTTAATAAGACGGTTTCTATTTTTCACTTCCTTTTTTCCGTGTGAATGGTTTTACATGTTTTTAACATTTCTATTGCTAAACGGTTCTTATCTTATACTGGACATGATTCAATTAATTAATTGAAATTGTTTCTTACTTTTTCAGGTAAAAGAATCATTCTATAGTTTCTAAAATGAAGACACTGAATCAACTATGATATGTAATAGAATACGTGGGGAATTATACAGTGTTCACAAACATTGGAATTATTACACCGAGGTATACGGATTGAATATAACGTGACACTATTTGTTTCCTTAAGTGTTTTTGGTGTTGGTTATAATTTAGTTTGTCGTCATGACAACTGTCGAGGGGTCTAAAGACAATATTCCTGAAAAAGACCCACCTGGTTCAGATAAGGAGGACTCAGATGAAGACGACGAAGATGAAACACTTGTGTTCAACCCGTTCACTAAAGAATCTCTCGGTGATCAAATTAGACTCGAGGTCAGGAACAAAGAAAAGGCGGAAGAAAATAAGAAAAATGCGGGCGAAGCCCATCTTGTGGATGGAGAGATAATATTTGACTCAGAGGAGCATCATGGACCACAGAAAACCAGAAATCCGGCCCTTGTTGAGGGAAATACCCTCCGGGAAGATTCGGGTTGCCCGAAGGAAATGTACGGGAAGCCTATTGAAGAGGTTGATAAACTTATCAGAGATAGAGACAAGGTAAGTGATACAGTTTATAAACGCTTTCATACCAATATAAATAATCGTACGGAACACGTCCCCTAATCCAGTTGTCCGACATAAAACGTTCCTCTGGAAAAGGGTCATTGATCAATTTCTAATCAGTTTTCAGTGGACATTTTTCAGTGGTCCTTTTATCATCCCACCCAGTTATTAAATAAAAATCTTTGATGATAGTTACTATAATCATCCTTATGGTATAGCGGCATACTGGATAGTAACTTACAGTTCTACTTAGACCCACATTATGCTTTATTAAAATGCTACTTGAACCAACTTATACATAAATTATTATCAGTATACATTAAAGCATGTATGTTATCGATCATCCCTCTATTGGAAACACTGAATAATTCTATGGTGTTATAATTCATGGTGATAGTTGATAAATTCAATCAATCAGTTCTACATTAAAAGATCATCTAGTCTGAATACCCTAGTATAATTATGATGCATACATTCATCCTTATGATCGCCAGTTCATGATATTTTGAAATAGAGCAAACAATTATTTGCTTTATCACGTCCAAAGGTTGTCTACACTTGAAATTATATTGAAATTCCATTGAGGCAGACTTTATATATGACATGGATTTGTCACTAAACATCGTATAATGAAAAGAAATAAATCCTTGGTCACTTTATATGTTTACATACCTGCCCCGAGTATCGTATACGAGCTGTTGTTAAGTGAACCACGTTGGTACGCTGAACTATGATAGATCGGTATCTAAAACACAATTAAAACACTATATACAACAAGGATAAATAAAATTGTACATGTCAAACGAAATCAGAACAAAAACATTTTGATCTCCTTCATTTGCGTTATTTTTACATTCATTCAACATTCAACTGCTCTTTTAATACGATGTACGTAAAAAAACTGTACGGCAATCTTATGGTATTCATCTGATCAAATAAAAAAATGAAGAGTGAGTGAAGAAGTCTTTTTCAACAGGCCCTTAATCCTAATGTTTAACTAAACACACAGAGAAGGGGTGACTTGACCTGTGAAAATTAACCATCGACGCACGTGTGAGGTAAACTCTATTTTGTGCATTCCATATGAAACGTTAGAGTGCATATGCTATCAAGCTAAATGACACCACTAAAGACGTATTTACTTGAATTTATTTTAACGCTTGTAATAGATTGAACAAATAAAGTCAACATGAATTAAAAGTAATGTAAACTTTAATAAGTTCAACATAAGTAAAGATTGATTTCGATCTATTAGTTCAAAGGTCATCGTTGAAATGTCAATATTTATGTAAAGCGTGGTAGTCAAGTACCGATATATGAAGAGTTCAAGTACCAACGAACAAGTTTTGTCCATTTAATGGCTTTAAAACAATCCTATGTAGAATAAATTAATTTGCTTTACGTTAAGATCTACAAGTGTTCTGCTGCATCATTTCTGTGTTTTTTTATCCACACAGGTTACAAAGAAACACACGATAACTAGAGATTGGTCTCTGAGCTCAAATCTCATAGTTTGTCTTTTGATGTTACTAAGTGATTGACTAAGTTAATCATTATCAAACACTAATGATATTATTGATGTATTAATTTGACAGCAAAATATATAAGAATATGTATTTAAACATTAATCTGCTCTACCTTTTTCAACCATAATACTTTGAGACAGGAAATTGAGAGTTGAGCTCGGAGACCGTTTAGAAGTTTTATAACCTCGGGACCTGTATCTTAAAAGTCATATCTTTAGAATCTACATGACTCGATCCCTCAAGACGAATTTATTTCACCGACATTCATTACTTTAACCAGTATAATAAAATAATTACCATAAAGAAGTCTGTACGGTCGATGATAAAACTTACAACTTAATTTGCACCTTATTCATGACATAGATCAAAGCCATATATACAATTGATTACCTTCAAAAGAGCATGCACTATTGTAATGTTGTTATTTTATTGCCACCACTTCATCAACACTAGCCGCACGTACCGAAAATCGCAATCGATCCTAAGATAACTATTAACCTTTAGGCCTGAATCAATAACAAAAAAATATACCAGCCACTTACGTTTTCACGCCCAGTAGTAGCCAGCACTACAACATCGATGTATTATGCGTTATGTCATTTCGAATTGTGCAAATATTGAACAGTGCTACTGAATATAAAGTCAGTAAGCTTCATAAGGGATCACAGTAAACACCTTAACATTGTGTCTAAATATTGGCGGCGTGAAAAATCATTGCAATCCATGACCGAGCCGACGTTACTGTCGCCCATGATGAAAGCTGACACTTCATGAATCAAGCAATCTATCAGATTGTCATCGATGACGTAGAAAAGACTTAGAATGGTAACCAGATTATAAGCCGATCTAGGCAATAAAACAATCATGAATATAACACTATCTCGATCTTTATGTAACCAGTTTGCAATTTCAACGATGTTCTAAACCGGAATCATTAAAAGTCAAATTAGGTATCAATATATGTAGTACAGTTTGCTTATTTTCACAGACGGAATCGTTACTGATGTAATTTTTAATGATACGAAGGTAATGGAAAACATTTATTGAACATAAAAATCATCGAAAACACTTATTTCTTCAAATATAAATATAAATTGACAGCAACCTGTCTGTTTCTACAGTCCTACTAAAAGTTAGTTTTGAAATTGAGCTCACAAATCAATCAATCTGATGCTTGACCCCTTGGGTTAGTCTCCAAGCACGTGTTCATAACTTCGAAGCCGCACTCTTTATCTTCCAATATAAGCATTTAATACAATTATTTGATTCTTACGTACATTAATATAACATCGCTGATGACAAGTGAATAGAATAAGGCACGTGAATTGTGGCTATCTATACTGAAGCAATGTGAAAACATTTATTTTATTGACTAACCATTAAATTTCTCAAAAAGTTTCTTTTTGTAATTGCATTTTAACTCTGTGGGTTTAATACTGGGAATGTGTATACACTTAACCGAAATTTATTAACACATAACTGTAAGATTATCATTTATGAAAGATCAACCTTGATGATTTTCATGTACTTAAGATATAAAATATCCAAAACGTACAAAATAATCGTTTCTTTTATACATACTTAATAGAAGTCAAATCTTAATATGAATATAATTTCACGTAGAGACAACTTCACTGTAAGATTACCCGCCATATAAAGATCACGTCATTTCGGAAGTTTTCTAATTCCGCATTTTATCATGCAACCTCCTAAAAAACGATATTTTGTCATGTAACCTCCTCTATAAAACGATATTTTATCATGCTACCTCCTCGATAAAACGATATATTATCATGCTACCTCCTCAATAAAACGATATTTTATCATGCTAACTCCTCAATAAAACGATATTTTATCATGCTACCTCCTCAATAAAACGATATTTTATCATGCTACCTCCTCAACAAAAGGATATTTTATCATGCTACCTCCTCAATAAAACGATATTTTATCATGCTACCTCCTCTATAAAACGATATTTTGTCATGCTACCCCAAAGAATATCTTAATATCTAAGTCCTGTTGTACATGAAGTATTGTCTAATCCTTATTCATAAGTCGTACATAATCTCTACGGAATAAATCCCAAATTTTATTATAGTACGGTGTTTAATATGACATTCGATTTAGGTTAGCCAATTGCTATAGTCACATTTCCAAAATAGAAAACATTAGGTTCATTGCAATAAACATACTTTGTATTTTATGCCGGTTGGTCGCCTAATTCATTTCATACACGGCTTATTATTACTTGGCTTATTATTAATTTTGTATTCTAAGACTATTAATATGAAAGTTAACCCGATTACAATAAAGGTAATCCACGAAGGTCGTCATATATAACATTTCTACCGTTCTAAAATAGACTCGGACCTTTGACTTGATTTCATCAATGGTGGAAAAAATTCAAAATGGGAGTCGAAAGCATCTAGAAAGTTGATATAACTTATGCATTTATGATAAACCAACTGTGGTTTTATTGAAAGGACTGGTATTTTAGTTCACCTCATCGATCATGATTTTATCCAAATGACTGGTTTCATAAATTTCAGAGTGCGTTGTATATCTAATGACATTCATTTAAATAAAATATACCATATTTAGTCAATGAACAGATGCTACACGAGAATTTCATTCAGCACCAAGCATTAAAATGTTATTAAAATTTAAATGAAAATTTAACTCCGATCATAAATGTTTATTTTTTAACTACCTGCATTACATCAAATTGAATATGGTTTGATATGACTGTTTACTGATATGCTTAGTTTTCATTGTAAATTTATGACGAAGCACCAACGTGATATTTATTAGTAGTTCTACTTTGTGTAAATGTGTAATTAAAGACATGACTATCTGCTACGCGTCTATTATACAAATTACACCATGTCACATTTATTACACATGCAGTAACCAGGCGACAACTTCCTACCTATAACATACTAAACTCATACTGACTGCATGCAATAGATATAAATTCCTAAGCTAGAGATAGTAATGTATGATATATACTGACAATGATCATCCGTAGTCGTCATATTTAATTACAAACATATGTTCTATTTGCATACACAATTATGTAGCTAGCTGCAAAGCTGGCACCTGTTCTCATAGGCAAGTTTTATGAAACAAGTAAGGAAACATACCCTTTCTTAACATACCAGTAATATCTTAATCTGCATAACCAACCTTATTCACGTGGGGTTCTGTCAGTAAAACTTCCACACATTTGATCTATGTGTGAACGTTTTTCTTCAAAGTACGGAACAGTGGTGGTCAGTTTTTTATGAACACGATGCCCCCTTGCATACATAGTTTGGTATGTTGGTCAATATTATATTTTCTCATCTAGCCCCATGCAAGAACTAGTCGAACTTCAGGCCGACTTTATTTCCATTTTTAAGGTTACTAATGAACGGAAATTAATAATTCATTGGTATAGGTTGATAAAATCTTCGTCTATATCTAAAATGTCGATATTATTTCTGCGTATACTTCAGTTGGCTAATTGAATACATTCAAAGACTCATTCCATAATCAGATGTACAACATTCAAACACAATTCACAGAAGTTGAAACATTTTTAGAGCAGTGATGTTGCGTTTTTTTAACCTTTAGATAACGCAGATTATGCCATATTTTGCCGAAACTATTCATAGAAATTCTGAGAATTCTCTAGCAAAGATATTTTAAAGCCCAGTATTGTTCCAGTCTTGAACAAGCAATTAACTTCGCAGATTTGCCACATTTCGTGTGTTCAGGTGATTTAAACATGAACGTGTTTCTTAGATCATTGCACAATCAATACATGTTCTTCAGCTCGGTAAACAAACCTCACTCTTTGTTTTCTTCAGTAGAATTATTTTCGATTTTGACGCTTCTTTCATACAATTGGCACGAGTGTGGTGTTAAAAAACGAGCATTGACTGTGGTTTTACGTCTGTGTTTTTGCTACCTAGCGTGTCGTTTTGGTGTTTCATGTCATTAAATATTTCTTGGTTTGCAGTTCCTATTTCTGTGTAGCTACTCGTATATCGTGGGTGATAAAATTATTTTGAAATAGTAATTGTACTTATAGACACATAAGACATACGAGTATAATTCGTAGACGACAATCTGAAACATAATCTCACCTTAATTATGGAAAGCCTTTAATTGCGGGACTAAAGCTGTACAGTATTAATTAAAACCTTAACCCTATCCTAAATTTCGAATGCCTGTGATATTTTTAAGTTCCCTTGTACTGGTATATATATTATCTACCGTGCTACAACAATTTATTGGATGCGTTCTTTAATGATTTTCCCCAAATCATGCTGCATGTATACAGTTCTTGTGCTAAAAATCAGTACTATTGTCAATAGTAGAAAAATAGTATTTGCTATTTAAGTATACAATTGTATTAATTTGCGTGGGGTATAATCATTGTTGGCTAAATAATATCGAACATTTTACCAAGATTTAGCTACTGATTAGCATTGTTTAATGAATTACCTAAGATTTTAATCAATGTACAGTTTTATCAACTGAGCCTATGTCGTCAACGCGGAGAACAGATACTAAAATGCGGTTAGCATCGTGTAAAACAAGTAGGACAAGACGTATTAGAAGTGCAAAACATCTTTATATAGTTACGTAAACATGAGATCATGATAATATGGACATTATACATGAAACATAGAAGTAACCCATGATAATTATCACAATGTACTTCAGAAATCATGTATAATTTATCACATAGGGTCGACTTTTCGAGATCAAATAGATTAAGGGCAACTGGGCCAGGACAGATTTTCAGTATTTATGTTAAGCGAGAAAAAAAAATATTGACCACAGTAACACGGTTAATCATCGAAGTAAAACACCATAAATTATTCTGAATAGTGACTATGTGGGTAACATCTCTTGTTCTTTAGTTTTGAAAGATATGAAATGTATTTGCAATTAGCAGACCACTAACCATTACGGTTAATGTGCACGAGTCTTTTGTTGGAACAAAAATAGGGGTGTAATTTGTAATCAAGCCTCTATATCGGGGTTAATTGATTGAACCTCATTGTCCAATTAATGAATTCATCTTGTTAGATATATAATGTATTTAAGTGCGTATTGATTATGTTCTATTCAAATCACTATCAGATAGCTAAAGAATTTTGATCAGTATCGATGTTTATCTTGTCTCCGATAGAGCATTCTCGGAACATCTCGGTCATCATCCGTATCACGGTTGAGTGTTCAATACTGAACAAGGACCTACTTATTTTGATACCGTCCTGGTCAATGCAAATATTAAATAGCGCATATTTTCCTATTTATTCTAATTGTATACATAAATATAGTGTATTTCATCATCTACATCTTGTATCTTCAACATGTCATCCATTCAACAATGGGTTATATACCGAAACTTTTGCATATTTACATTTCCAATGTGATAACATCAATTCCAGTCTGTAATTTGAGCTTCGTTTTTTTTGCTTCCAAAAATTATAAGTACTTTTACATGTCAACACTCAATATGCAAACTACATGTATTTGGTCTGCGGATCATATCTTTCATTAAAAGCATGTCGTTTCTTGGGTCAACAGCACTGAACAAATATCAAAAGTATAAACAATATGTCTAGACATGACCGACTCTATATGGCGACTGTTTTTATAAGGGTTCTGTGGCATCATTAAATGCTTTCAATTAGTATTTTGCAAACATCAAGAACATATACATGTATAACACATACATATACAGGGTTCACATTAACGGTAAACGTGTAATCGTAACAATATGATTATTTATAAAACAAAAATATTGCCTCCGAGTTTATAGAATTCTATGACTATCTGTTTGGATTTTCTGTTGTAGGAGTAATCAATGGATGGTCCATTAGTTATGCTTCGTACAAAGGCTATTTAAAAATTTATCGCTCTTAGCGTCGTATTCTGACATTTTCAATAGACACCTGACATTATACAATGTCAGAAGACCCGACCGTATAATCACAAGACAGATAGTAGAAAATGTCTTTATAGCTCAAATATATAGGAAAATACTACTCTGAAGAATTATAAGTTCCGGTTAGGTGACTATGTCATATTTGTCTGTTAGATGTAACTGGGGTAACATCGTGTTGTTGACACCAGATATTGTATTATACAACATTCCTTCCGGTATTTACATCCATGTGACCTGGCCAGGATCCAACCAATGTTTGATCCCAGTCTAATGGACAAGTTTAAATTAGTCTTTGCGAAAACTGTCTCTAACCCTGACAGACAGTTTATTCAGACTGACAAAATGTCTTCTAACTTCTAAATACTTACAAGTCAGTCCGTTTACTGAAACAAACTGGTTTGAATAAATCCTTTGAATACATCTAAATTTATTTCAAAATTAAGAAAACCGTAACACTTGCATGGACATACCTTTCATTTATACTGTGAAAAAGACACCTACGTTTTCATGCTTTGTGATACTTCGGATCGATACGTCAATTTTCTATAGTTTCTTTAGTAGCTCATTGATCTTGTCTTTTCAGCAATGACGTAAGTTATTCCTGTGGTATGCAAATCATAAAACATCGCTCCTTAAAGTGCATCGTCAAGTAATGCCATCAGTTTATTAAAATCATTTATTTAAAGTGTAAACTTATGTAGTGGAAATCTAAATTTACCATATATTATTTATATCTTAATCGGTCGAATAGATACTACAAATTCTTGCAAGTCATATTGCTGCGACACACGCGAACCTAATTAAAGGGATTTGATAACTAAAAATCAATCAAATGCATTTGAAATAATAACAAAAATAATGCAATCGACCTCTTATAAAATGACAACCAATACTCAGGGTGATTTCATGGCAACCTCATAACAATAGGTATACAAATGAGTATGTAAGCCATTGCGCGTACAATATGATATCTTCATAAACATCTATAATACAACTGGCTTATCGCAACAAGCTTACAGTCGAATCTTATAAACTGAATAATCATGTGGTCTAATTACAATTAAAGAAGACCAAACAATACCCCCACTGTTTGCACAGAGCACCAGTGAACATCAATATACCGTTTGTTTATTATCTACTAAACGTCAAAGAAAGCTTGTTGGATAGTTCGGTCACATGACTTTCAACGTTTTGTTCTTGATTCGGTCAAATTGTTAATGGACATTTTTTACTTTAGAATGTTACTCTAGTGATTGTCATAAACGATCAAGCCTTTACCAGACCGGCAAAAGCCAGATACATCCTCACGAAGGACCAACTTAGGTACAAACAGTGCTCGCGAAAGTTGTCAGTGACAATAAAATAGACAAATTGACTCGAAGGTTTCGGATAGGTAAAATGCTTACTTAATAATAATACATGTATAAGCATTTTTATGCAATTTTCCACCGATGACGAACACATGTTCTAGTTATTGAACTGCACAAGAAATAAGTAATTATCATTTTAGTCATATCAATAAAATATTTGATGTCATATTTGAGCTTCACATTCTTATTGCTTTCACGCCACTTACAAGTTGTATGTTTTCGTTTACTTTTATATCGACTTTGAATGCCATTTAAACATTCAGAAAAGTTTATCACATGTGTAGTTTAGTTCTACGAGAAAGCTTTGAGCAATGTTACGACCCTGAAATTCTTTCTTGTATGGTTTGTATTGCCCATCGCGACCTGTCATTCACTACATTGTTGATAATAAACTCCAATATATCAGATGTGTACATTATTGTTATACATGTACAACAATAATAGATGACGAAGTCCTATCATTTTATCAAATTATAAATGAAATGGTAAACATTGTTATATTCTAGGTATACTTGTAATCTTTGATCGCTTGTCCTTATTATGACAGTAATATAAAAACAGGCATTTACATATAAATTGATTTTTTATTCACAATGGTTACACAGGGGAATAATATTGTTAAGTGAATTGGCAAGTTCAATAGAAACGTAATCCATTTTATGGTGGACAGTCAAGTCAACACCAAGCTTACTTCTGATAGTGTAAGTAGATCGTCTCATCGGTTTCAAACATTAAAAAGACCATCTGCTACGATAGATATAAACTTTTCGTTGACTGGAGCACCCAGTCACACCAGCAAGGAGCATCAAAACCTAGGACGGTGTTTACACCCGGATCACGTGTTACACACACCATCTTGTGTAGACGTTCGCTGAACGACAGGAAGGGGCTATTTTTAACCAGTGGCGAAACAATGAACAGAGTAATGATTGTAATTAAAGTATCTGTGTATGATGACGTCATACAATTCAGTTTCCATTTAAACTTGACATACATAAAATAATCATAAATGTGTTCAAATAATTAACCTCGTGTGAAAAATGTAAACTTTGTACTATTTCTAACGCTGGATTCCTGATTACCTACTCGCTGGAGCCTGGAACACACAGACACTCTTTGAACATTTACAAGTGACAAAGTCTGATTCTCTTATATTATATTATTATTTTAACTGTAGAATTATGATACATATAATTAGGTAATGTCTTTATTACACAGTTAATTTACACTAAAGAAGATAATGCATTCTTACACAAGCAAATTTACATGTGGTTTACCTGTCGTAAAACGACAAACGTACCGTTGTAAATATGGGGACTTGATTTCGTCACGTGTCTTGCACTGGGCCAAACACGCAGACAGGTCTGGAAACGCGCTGTTTTGGTATATACGAATTTCCTAGTCAGATTTAACCATTCATTTATTAAAGGTACATGTAATGGGTTCCGGTCATTTAGCGAATAAATCTAAATATCTAGCAAACTTTTCATTATTTTAATCATTAATATTACCACTTCAGCTCAGTAAGTAGACACGAATTATAGAAAATTAATAATACAAATGCTAAGTCCGCTTATTATATTAGTAGAATGGACTTAGTTCAACGCAAAATTTGGTCATCAGATGGTGGTGGAACAATCGCGTGATAAAATTTAGGACATAGAAACAATGCAGCACATAAGGTGTAGCACCATTGCCAACAACGTGATAATAGAGAAAATTAACACGGCACGATACTATACGGTATATAATATATAATGTATACCTTGGTCCTTTAACGTAAGTAACACCAGATGTGAATATTACCTATGTTGATTACTACATTATTGTTATCTCTACTGATAACAGAAATACCATCAATATAATACCGACAGTGTCGTACATGTAACTGTCTGTAGTCATTTAGCCATGTTTTACAGCATTCTGATTGACTTTGGTTGTGTACATTAATAATTGCAATTGACTCGTCTCCTGTGGTGTCGATACATGTACCACTAAGATGTCGATTTCTACATAATCGCGGTCAGTTTTTATAACTGCAGATTCATTCCTGACAGAATGTAAAAATATCTTTACTATGCCACTTAGAATGCCTCTCGCGTGCTTGCAAATTTTCAGAATCGAGTCAAACGACCACACATTTGTATATGTATAATTTACAGTCAATCCGATGTTTCTGTGCACAGTTTTTAGATCTACTAATAACATGGCTTTGAGAAAATTATGGTTCATAAATATTAAATGAAAGTAAATTTATTCTCTCTTAGATTGCGATAACTCGATTCTGAGAAGCGCTTAGGTAAGATTTACTGGGAAATTATTACAGAAAACTCGAGACAAGCAAGTATTCACATATGAAACATATTCATGTATACACGCAAAGGTATGTAGTGTGTAGGAGTATCAACAATCATACGTTTGCTATTGTTCTCGACTGATTTGATGACTTCTAGACGATACAAGCATGTATATATGTACACACATGTTGAGTTTTGGTAACCGTACAAAATATGCGAGATATAACTGATGTTTGTTAATTTGTTACAGTGCTAACAATTTATATATTTGCAGTATTCTCGCAACATGTGAGTTATTTAGTCAAAGTTAACTATAGTGAGATAGCTGTGCGCTTATATGTATTATACCGCCTACGTATTGCACTACATTTGTAGTATCCTAATTTTGAGGGTAAAATATTCCATACATTGTTGTTTCTATAATATGAACTGTATGTTAAACAGACAAACATCAAAATTAACGCATGTAAATACATTAAAATAACCAGTGCATTATTGATAAAGATCATTTTATGTCAGTCTCATCGTATAATTACTCTTGCGTTCGCTTTCCAAGCGTCTGCATCCGTCACTAATGGTTCGTTTGAAAATGTTTAACATTTATATCCCTAATTAAGTGACGTTATTTCAACAACTCAGTAAATACCTAAGAATAAAGTCTTTTTTGCAGATTGAAATTCGTAATAAGCGGGACTATTGTTGATAAGAACGAATGTTTCATAATTCATCTGTAGGGATTTCTAAGTACTGTCATTCTCAGTACTGTCAGTCAGATGACAACTGATCGAAGTAGTGAGGATCGTTTGTTATCATTCACCTAGAACTCTAGGTAAAAATATATATACTCTGTTACAATCATATGAAGTTAATATGAAAGAAAACCTTTTTTGCGTTATGGTATGCTGTTTTCTGCGAAGTATAATAATTATACAGGTATCACATTCTCGAAGATGGAGGTAAGGAATAAGCCGACATCTGCCAAACGAATTTCAACTAGTGACAAACATTGAATAAAACCGTGTCAACGAACCTTCGTACCCACCAATAATTGTACAAGCTTTAAATAGAGTCTTCTAGTCGGTATCACTGGTTTTCACAGTTGAAATGGCATCGAGCTTTAAAAGTATCGAGCATTTAAATGTATTGGAACAGGAACACATCGTTCTCTAATACTAGAACATTGTCAAACTTTTTACTAACCTTAACATCCTTCACCACCTCCCGCATGGTTTTAGAGACAAAAAGGTCAGGTGTTACCTAATGAGTTGTGCTAATTAACGACTTGGTCACCTCTGCGTGTTAAAAAAAACAAGCAGATCTTATCCTGTCAGATAAGAATTGGCGACGCGGTCTGCTTCATTTTTTTCACCAGAAGCTTTATGGCTCGATTAAGGACCTGAAAAAGACCCTTGCCTTCGTGTAACTGTGTTACAAGTAGCGAACGCGAAGAAGAATCCTGCTAGATTTCAGTAAGGGTTTTGATAAGGTTAGACTGCGGTCAGTTGTGCTAATGAACTGCTAAATTGTAGCATCGCTGATGCCATCCTAGCATCCCCAGGTGTCCCTAAATGCTCACTCCTCTTCTCCTTCTATCTCTTGCGTATGTAACGACCTATCAACTCCAAAGTATATCTGTTTGCAGATGACATTGTGATATACCTTGCTCTCAAACTTTTTTTTTCACCCTCCAATATGACCTGTATCAATTAGAAAAGTAGGAGCTGAATTGGGACATGGAATTCAACCCATCAAAGTGTCGAGTGACACAGCATGAAACTCCATAGGTGGACAGATCTCATTGCTCAAGGCATTGAACAGATGAGCGTTTGAACCACTTGTGGCGCTTTTGTTCTTTTTATTTTCTTTTAAAAAATACTCACACTTTTTACGATTGTTGATGTACAATACATTTCTATCATTACTCTGTGACAGATTAGATAGAAATTTGAGCAGATTACGTAAGAATTAACATTTCTTTCAATTGTGTACCACCGTGATTGAAAAGCATTCAAGATGAAGAATGAGCATTTCAAGCTGTGAATGTTTATATGTATGGGTTGAATCTACTATGTGGTCAGGTAACAACCTGGACTACCGATCGAAAGGTTGTGGATTCGAATTTCCGCTCCAACTCCAGACATTTCAGGGATGCTTTTTCAGTGTGCCCATTACTACGCCCAGTACACAGTGTTTGGATCCACAAATTGATTTTTGACAAACAGACATGTACTTTAGCAAACTCAATGAAAGTTTACTGAGTCAAATAATGTAACAAATAAAGTATTTTGTGTAGGTGACCAAAATGATGTTTGAAATAAAACAAAAGTAATATTTCAAACTTGAGTTAACAGTGACTATCATTAGATTGTTCATTCTAAGTTTCCAATAAACATGCATGTGTAGCAATAAACTCTCAACACGTCCCAGTAATTTTGTGTTGATGTTCCACATTTATGTCAAGTTATATTGTCTACAGTGGCAAATCTTGTATTTCAATTTCAAGTTAAGACATAAAATTGATGATAAAACTAAATTGACGCCTAGGGATGGTTAATGTAAAATAATTGAATCTTGTCTTGTTTTGAAAATGTGGTACAAACTGTGATTGATCTATGAAATACAAGCACTTCATTGATTGTAAATATAAAAGTTATTTGCTCATATATTGATTTGAATCTTGATTAAATTTCTTGCATGTTACTTTCAATACTGGTGTTTGATTACTGCTCTTCCAGATAAAGGAAAAATATGAAAATATTTTACCTCTTTGTTCTTGATAATGATGAAAACAATTCCACAACATTCGAGAAACAAACATGGAATGTATATCACTTAGGCTACATATAACTAAGACAAAACGTCTTAATTCTCTATGATTTTAACAAAGCTCATGTTAAGCTGTTGGAATGCTATTTTATCCAACGTCCGTTCGTCCACTCTCTTCAAATTACTGTTTAACGCCTGCGTCAAATTTAAAGAACCCCACAGTAATGATCTTTCGGTGGTCCTTTACAAAAGTTGCTAAACTAATGTTATTCCATGCAGAACGCTGGTTTCCAGGGCAACCAAAACAAAACAATAAAAAATGATTCATATGTCTTAAAGCACATGGTGTAAAGCATAGATGTTTAGCAAGCAATACCATCTAGAGACACTCTAACAAAACTGATTGAATAATGTCACTGAGGTCTTATTTTACAAACTGTTTTACTTACTGCAGCACAAATTTTCAGGTGAGCATCACAAGTCAAGGCCACTAAGGTCTTCTTGTTTTAAAGCAAATGGGCCATGTTGTGCTTTCCTCTATTTTTAAGTAGACAGCAACCACATTTAAAACGTATTTGAACCTGGCAAAAAAGATGAAACTGACTGAAAAACTAAATATATGTACATGTAGTTATGAAGTCATGATCGATTCACAGTAAACAGGCTTTTGAAAAACCATATACTATACTTGTATTTGTCCATCACCAAGTTAATCAGTTATAGATTGCTTTCTCTTTCCATCTAAGACTAATAAACCGACAACTAATGAATTGAGCACCATGTTACTAAAGTAAGGCCAAGTATACTTCGTTGACAATGTTTGTAAGCATTAATTTAAGGCACATACTTCATGGATAAATGACACTAAAAAATTGTTTTAAGCTCTGTGAATATAATTGTTCAGATGTTTTAGATTGAGGTAGTAGCTTGGGAATTAATGAGAATTAAAACATTATTTAATGTCCTAATTAAAAATCAGTCATTTCAATTATATAAAGTAATTATTCGTATCTTAAGCTTTAAGTATAATACAATTAAAACTTCAATAAATCTTAAAATTACACCTTCATTGAATGAGAATTGTAACACAATCTGAATATTATATGTCAGTTTAGTGGTAAAATTAAAGTGGGATATTAAATGTTACAGATCGAGTAATGACGTGAGCAAGCTTTTTAAATCATTTTGAACAACCTTCTTTGAGAAAATATTGTAAAAGTTTTCAGATTTCGAAATGACCTAAAGAATCGTCCCTTCTTATAAGGAAAAAATGTGTTCAAAAGCATATGTATTAACAATTGGGGTTCAAATATCTATAGAGAGTGTACATATTTACTTTATAGATTTTTCTTTCAGTAAAACAGACAAAACACACAGTGGCAAACTTAAATGCATTTAACCATAGTTGAATGGTATGGTGTAACCAAGGCAGATAAATAATTGTCATCAAGAGTTCATACAGTTATAAATTGTATGTTTTCTTAAATTGAAAATTTTAAGATCAATGTGAATTTTGATACCTATAATGTACAGATTTATTTTTCTTGCATTACAGAATTCTGTGAAAAAAAGCTTTTTGGAAGGAAAGTGATTTAAATTGAATGATTATCAGCTTTATCAATGTAACACAAATTGAAGTTGATTTACTTATAAATGTATAGATCTATTTAGTTACAATATTTTGACTTTATACTTTCATTTACAGCATTAGTGCCATATTACTCCAGATTTATTACTTATTCCATAATTTTCTATACCTGTATTTTTCAGAAAGTTTGATACACTTACATTTCTATATAACACATTCAAACATTATCTAAAATCCTCTTATATATTATTATGTGGCCCTTTTTGAAAAAGGATCATGTTAAAACATAGATTTGATTACATGACAGATCATGCAAAGAAAACCACTGATTGCATAAAGACCAGTTGAACACAAGCAAAGCATTGATATAAATATCAAAGGGTGCTGTTAAAAAGACAAAAAAGAAACAATTGTTTTCCGACTTAATTTGTTTAATCAACAATTATAACAACAATATACAATGACTAGCGTAAACTGTAACAGTAAGTTAAGATGAAATTCATTTCTTCTTAATTCAATATATAGATGCCGTCTCAAGGTGGGTCCTTCATTTACTGGTCTGTACAGGGCTGTATAAACAGATATCTGTTTCCTTGTAACAAAATAGGCAACATTTCCTATTTATGTAGCAAAAAAACTATGTATAAAAAAATATAGCTCTGTGAAATAAATGGCAGACGTTCGTTAATTTCATTTTAGTATGACGTAGGATTATTTGCTGGCATTCATTTTCTGATGCATACTAAGTGAATTATGTCTTGCGTACATATAATTACCTTCCAATTTATATGAAATAAGACTTATATTTAGCTATATCTTCATGCCAGGTATCACAATAGTCTGTAATAGCTCAATCTTCACCAAAATGTTACACCTTCATGGTTTTGTAGATTAATTAGAACATAAAATGGATTTTCTCAAATACTGGAGTTACTTCAGTCTGGAATCTACAGTATTTGACGGTCTAATTGATGAAACATTATGCATGTGCGTCTGATTATCCTGATGTATTTTACTCTATATTTTCTAATTTATACTGGTTTAGTTCTGAACACTGCATTATGTCAACTAACCACTTAATAAAACCTGAACAGATGCTCCAAAAACTGACCTAGATGTGCACAAGAAAATTTAAAGTCAAGTATAATTCTTGAAATGTTAAAATGCCACAAATCACAAATGAAAAACAATTGAGCAATGAGACTTTTCTTGAATAATTATGTTCTTGAATTTGACTGTTAAAAAACTATTTTTGAAAATACTACCTAAATTCCAAGAATTAGTTCAAGAAAAATCTTGATGTGTTCAATAAAAAGTCTAGTAATATTCTTGAACATTAAATGGCAGATTTGACTAAATGAAGAACTATTCAAGAACATGACTTTTTAAGAACTGGTTAAGTGTTATTGAATTTAACTGTTCAAACCTGTTCTTGAACTTGTCTTAATATCTGTTCTGGAAGAGTTTAATCAAAATGAGGAACAGGTAATGCACTGTACATAACCTGCCATTTTATGTTCTAACCTGTCCTTATCAGTTCAATGAGACAAATAAGTCAAGAAGCTCTTACAAAATGTCATATCTACAAATTTACTGTATCTGTTTTATTACTCCATTGCAAGATTATATGGAGCAGGATCCTCTGTATCAAATGTCAATAACATTGTTGTTCATATGTTGTCATAAAAGTTATGGGGACCTTTTTGAAGATTTGAAGCTGCTATCTCCCTATTGGAGATTTAAATGTTACAGCTTTCTTGCAAGCTGCACATGACACAGATGATGTCCTTAAAGTGAGTTTTGATTTATAAAAATCCAAATGCATGTATTACATGTATTATAAATACTACCAGAAGAAAAGGTCTTGGGTATCGTTTTGTAGTGTGTGTTTCAGCATACTCCACCCACTTTATTTCATCAAAATCATCTCTTAACAGTCAGTAATTTTGGATTTACACCATGTGACCTATGATGACATCACTTATGACATCATCATTTCTTAAAATGTACATACAGTAAATAAAACGTCTTATTTGGAGGTAACCAAAGGGGAATTATAATTTTAAATTCCATTCTAAAAATTCTTTATGTGAACTCATTCTTTTCGTATTTCTATCTTGAAACTATTCAAATACATGAAAGTAAATATTATTGATGTTTTCATGCAAATTTTATTCCATTATGGTACTACATGTATATAAGATTATTATCAATTTTTAATGCTTGATATGTTTGAATCCTGTCTTTGACCCCATTTCGTAGGTTTGTATTAAATAAATTTCAATAGAATTTAACTTTTACCTACAAGCTAAATTGTCAGTGTAATTAGACAGCTGATGCCTCAATTTGTATTCACTGTGAAATTATCAAGATATAATTCTCTGTTACAGTAATCTTATAGTGCTAAGCATGAAATGGATCCATTTCACTTCATCTTTAATATAGCATACCACTTATGTCTTCAATCCTAGCACCAATTTATGACAGGCTGTTCTATTAAGATTTTGTTCTTAAGTTTGTACATTGTAATTTAAATTTCCTTGCATCATTGATGTTGATTTTTGAAAGATATAATTCTCCTATTTTAGTACTGAATTACGTACTGTAGATGTGGCCTAAATTAAAGAATTGTTTGGTGAAAACAAATGTGAAAGTGCATATTTGGCTTTTTCAAGTCAACATATGAATTCAAACAACTTCATGAAAACAAAATTTCTTCAGATGTTAATATGATTTTCCAGATAATTTTTGTTCTTAAACAGTCTAGAACAGTCACATATTTTTTTCAATCAGAACATATCAATTGATGTCAGGTCATATTTCTTTAATTGTTCTTAAGTTGTTCAATATCAGTTCTAGAACAGTAGCTCTTAAACTTAAGCAATTTGCTGTTCATAATACAGTTCAAGAACTTATTAAAGGTTCTTGAACAGTTCAAGAACTCCAGACTATAAATTCACCAGGGATTTCAATTAGTGGGCCATGCATTGATATGGAAATTAAATATTCAACAACATCCACTTCAAATCGAAGATAACAGATAAGTTTGTTTAATGTCATTTTTTATGTTTCTTTCACACATGGGGAATTTTACACTGCTGATAATCATCATTCATGCATATCCAAGATATTCTTGAATAGTTAGAGCATATTGCGTAGAAACAAAATAATTTGCTGGACTTAATTATATCTCCTGTATGATGCTTATAATAATAAATGTCATATTCCATGGTCATTATTTCTCTCCTTAGTTGCTACATATTAATCAACTTTTTATGAAACTTACAGGGCTTGAAGGAAAATGTGGTATTATGTAATTAATTACTTCCCCTGTGGTCCTTTGCAGCCACAGTCAATTATAATAAAACATGAGTTAATTAGTAAGGTTTCTAGCTATCTGTAATGGCCATGGTTCAGGTTGATTCAATTTGACCACTCACTGGACCAATTATGTTACAGAATTGAATGATGAACAACAAGTGTCTTAGTTAGTGCTTTTAGATCAAAGCAAAGCTTGGACATTTGTAGATAAAAAGAAACATTTAGTTCTATAATCTGTATATATATATATATATATATATTTCTATTGTTATGTTAATATAGTTTGTTTTCCTTGATGCTGTTAATTTGTTTGTTTAAAACAGACAATCAGGATATAACCTTTAACATCAAAATATAAATTTGAGATGGTGATTTGAGAAAATAGATTGTATAAGTATTTAGATTTTGGTAGTCATAGAATTGTTACTTGCAATTGAAAATCTTGAACAAGCAAACAAAAGCCTTATTCTAATAATGAATCATGCAAGTAATTTACATAGATGTGCTAAGGTCTAGACTATTGTAAGAAATGTTTTAAATATATCTATTAAGTCAATTTTGACTTCATGCTTACCGTATCAATACATCATATGACAAACAAACATCTTTATTCATTATATAAACATGACACAATGCGTTTTTCAAAGAACACAACATAAGAATAAATTGATCTTACATAATATGTCAGGTGTTAAGTGTTACCACATAGTCTATAGCCTACCTGACATTCTAAAAACAAATCAAACAGGCTCTATCAGGTACTCAAGTAGCAGTACCGAGGTATGAACGTACAGAGGGGGGATCAATAACTGATCAATCATATTTTCCATTATTACCCATACTAGACCAGAAAGGCGGCTTAATTGACCGGAATAAACCTGTCATGTGTCGCAGGAATATTATACGCTGTGACAGTAAAGAAACACACTGTTACAAAACGCAAGTGTTCCTGGTAAAAAACAAATCAAAATGTGTTTCATTGCAAGCAGTCAAAATATCTTGTAATATGTAAATTTTCCATGCTTTGTCATGATTACTCAATGCCACCTGCTTGTGAAAAGAAAAAAGTTCTGAGAATAATTCTAAAATAAATTAAATTAATTGATATTAAAAGGCTCATCATTTGACACTTTTCTTTGAATTTGTTTGAGTTTTTATTTTCCAGGTATTAGAACATACTTGTGTCATTGTTATTGAATAGCCTTTTCTAGAAGTATTTTGATATAAATACAAACATACATGTATTTATATTAGCACAAAGGAGCTCCAAAATAATGGATCCTATAACAGTAATACTACATTATACAGTTATTGACTAGTAAATGATTGAGTATGATGTTAATGTATATCAATCAAAGGATTATGAATATATCACAAATAACAACTAATAATTCTGTTTGATGAATATTGACCTGATTCTATTTTTCGATTGGGAAATTCCGAAATTTCTATTTAATATCATGATTGATGCACTATTGAATATGATATCAATAATGTTATATGACGGATCTCAGCTTAAATAGCCCATTCAAAATGTGTTTATTTATGGATCATATAATTATTCCTTTTTCGGTCAGAGTCAATATCTAAGATTTTATTCAAATTATGTTGAACAATTTCCTTGTATAAAGACTAGCTATAGAGACAATAGGGTATAAATAATCTTGCAACACAAGAAGTCTGCATAAAGGGACAGAATGATAAATAATTGACTGTGAATATTCGCTGGAAGAAATATTGAAGAGTATTTCCTCTAACAGACACTGCTAATTAAGTCTTGCTTGGTATTAGACACAAGTATTAATCTTCCACAGCCAGTAACAGCAATGACCTTAGAGCAGAACAAAATAAACTCGAAGTATGTGCATCTTACTCGAATTCGGAATATGTACCGAAGGAAAATAAATCTTCATGTTTATATTCACACTACGAAAAAGAAAAACTTAAGGATAACTGTACATTTTTGGAGTACAATGGGTGTTAAATTATAATGCTTTCCAAGTCACTCATATCCTAATTGACTAGGCCCCGGCAATGGTCTAGTGGTTTTGTGTGTTGTACTTGTTACCTGGCATCCTTGTCACTGCAGGTCATACCCTTTGTTGAAAATTTTACAAAATTGTTGATTTTCCTTCATATGTTGAAAAGCTGCCAGCTCCTAAAGTGGAAGGGTTACAAAGTTAGTACTGGTTAAAATACAGTCCAGGAAAACTTGTAAGGTGAATGGACCACTATAATTATATAACTGAAACATCATTGAAAACTGTGTCTAACCCACGGAATCAATACCGAAATGACTGCATGTTATAAATTTTGAAAATTTATACTTACATTTCATGAGCCCACATATATTGAATGAAAATTTAATTTTATCGCTGTATTAAAAAAGAAAATGTATTCCTTTATTTATAAAATGAATATAGATAGTAGACACTCATGTACTTATGAAAACTTTAAACCATCATTGTTACCTGTATTTTAATTTAATTTGAATTATAGTGATATCAATTATGTTTTTGAAATCATTAGTAGGGGTACCAATACTTGCATATTTATCAAATGATTATGTTATAATTTTTTATTTTTTTATTTCAGACTTTCTGTGTGATTGCTCCACGTTTCAAGAAGGAATATATCTATCGTTTTTCATCTACACCGTCTTTCTATTTGCTGAATGTATGGAACCCATTTCGACGATTTTGTGTGTACATAGCCACCAATCAGTTATTTGATTACTTCATTATTACAACAATTCTAACAAACTGTATCTTTCTCGCCATGCCAAATTCTGAGGCCGCCAATACATCTGAGTAAGTAGCAACATTATATATATTATTAATATTTCAAGCTATTGAACAATTTGTAAATGACATTGTGATATCTTATCCTATGAACAGCAGCATTTATATCCAGTGACAATTAATTAAAGTATCAAAAATATCCAGAAATAAATTAAAATTCAGCTCTCATACAATTACCGAAGTCTTGATTTCACTTGTTTGAGTAAATAACGACAAAAATGAAAATACATGCAGTGCTATGATCAATAAGTTTGAAATCTTGAAATATATTCATTTTTACCCATAATATGTCTTATGAAAATCATGATTAAAGGGATGGTATTCCGCTTAAATCTACATGATGGTGTAGACCATAAAACTATATATATATATAACTATTGATAGTTTAAAACAAGGGAATTATACAGGACTTCCCTCAGGCCACACATTTTTACTTGTTCCGACCGAACTTTAAAAAAAAATCTCAATACAAGTAATTATTAAGCTAGACCCAACTCTGTGGTCGAGTGGATTATTTTTTATTTTTGTTTGTTTGAGTTTTATGCCCCTAAAAAATTTCGACAATCATAGTCATATGAGGCGAACAGTTCACCTAACCATCATTTCTTGGAAGATCTAGTACTAGACTCCCATCCTTTGTAAGCAACTGCCTACTTTCTCACATAAAAAGACATGGTCGTTAGCTGGGTACGAACCAATGACCCTCTGTCAGAGAGGTTACAGTGATTTGAAGAAAGCGACCTTAAATTAAACCACTTGACCACAGAGGCGTGTCTGTTATTATTGAAGTTGCAATGGCAAAAAGTGAAAATGTGATTAAAAAATTATTTCTATTAGAATACATGCAAGTTGAATGTAATTTGATATGCCTAATAACATACATTTTGTATTTATTACAAATATCATTCTTAGCATTTGCATCTAAATTTATTTAAAATTACAAAAATCAGCCGCTTGGTTTTTAAGACTGCTCAAATCTGTCGGTTGGCTTCATTTTCAATCCTGAAACTTGATAATGACCTGTTCAATTATTAACAAGATCAGTGAAAACGTAATCTGATATTAACCAAAAAATGTCTTTTATGTGAAGATACAGACGTAATGATTAAAGGATATTCCGAAGTCCTGCGATGAGAATAAATCAAAAACTTAACATGGATTTTGTAATACATTTTAGTGAAGTTATGAATATTTCAACAAAGATAATATGTTCCTAAATGATTTATCATCCAGATTTTCTCATCAGTCGGTTGTGAGAGTTCTATTCTTGTTAACTCTCTGAATTACATCAATATTTTTAGGACAACACAATTTCATAGCTCTGGTTATGCAGCCTGCCATTTACCTATTTAGATGTTTGAATTGACATCATATGATTTTGATGAAGGTTACTCATTTGTCTAGAAATGTTGTTTACGGTAGAATTTTTAAAATTAAAAATCAGTAATTTGAATTATTATTTGGAAGGCATAAAGTGATTGTCCTGTCCGTCCGTGCGTCCATACAAGGTTAATTCTGTGTAGCACTAACACTGCTCACTAAAACAGAACACTTGAATAATTACACAGTTATGCCTAGCTAAGACCTTTTGCAATCAACCCTAATCAACCAACCTGATTTTGACCTCGGCCTTGACATAATTTGGACTCAGCATGATTTTGTACGATATTCAGTAGATTTTACCATTTTGTCTAGCACTTGAACACTGCTTGCTAGAACACTTTAATACTTATACAATAATGATAAAATTAGTAAGTATAAAATGTTTATATTTTTCTTTTTCTTGATCTATAACATATTCTATTATTAGATTGAGGCATGTTTATATTTGTTATTAAATTATCTTGTCTCATAATTATATTTCCAGCTGTCAATAAATGTCTTGATATCCCTGAATCATCTACAAAAATAACACTTTTCACCACTTAATTCTTGTTCAGATATCTCTGGATTGATAGTATTGGTATTTGAATGTAGACATATTGGTTCAGTACATACAATTTTTGGACTGCACTGCATGACTTTCTTCAAAACTAATGTTTTAATACCTTAAATAAAAGATTTAAAATGCTTTCTGTACCATGTTTTATCACTGTGTCCCAAATTGAGACTTCTCTAACTTTTCTATCAGTTGGATGTAAGAAAAAATTAAACACCTACAAATTGTACTATTGGCTGACAATAATGTTACTCAAAAGCATTGTAATCATGTCTGAGACAATTGAATGAACTCATTTGAGGTCTCTTATGGTTTGTGGCAAAATTGAAATCAATGGTCATTGTATCATACCAGAGACTAATTGACTGCAGGAGTCACTCAATTCAGATGTGGACCACTTTCTAAAATCATGGTGCTTAACTGCATTAATATAAACATGGGACCCGGCTGATGTATTAATTAAGGTCCACTACCAAAACTCTACACGGTCCCTTTATGAACTCCTTTTTGCAGCAAATAACAGACTGATATCACTATAAGCACCCAAATTGTCCATAGAACAGCTAGAGTGGATATGACAGTTTCCATAACTCAGTCTATATATTTGTATAAAGTCATAGAGTTAATATAACACATCCTTGCTATTCCCAAATTCCCACCATTTATAATTATATGTTTTCACAAAACCTATGATTATGATGATTTATAGAAAACATATGAAGTTAAACTATGATAAAGGCTTGGGAATGTGCTTTCATTGAAGCAAACCCATTTCTACATGAAAAAGTCAGAGCTCTGTCGGAGGAAAATATTCTTTGATACAAGTTAATGTTCTATACGCTAATCATAGAGAAATTGTTGTTTTGACACCTGGCTACAACTTGAAGGGAAGTTCCTGTCAGATACATATGGGTAATAGCACTCTGTTCGCAATATTGTCATTATCTTAATCAATTATAGTAAGTAAACCATATGGGAATTAATCTCTTGGTCGAAGCATGATCGACCACTCGACTTTAATTCATTATTACCGGTAAGAGAATAAATTGACTACATTTTTTAGCCCATTTTATGTTACATATTTTTTGTAAGTTATTTTAAGCTTTAAACTTTAAACTTTCATTTAATTGTTCGATATATCAGGGATGCTTTTTCAGTGTCCCCATCCCAACTTAATTGAGCCAAGTGATTGTGTTAAGAAAATCGCAGGAAAGGGGTGAGATGAAAAGAGTAGGGACATTATAAGCCTGGTACTCCTGTATCTTACCTCCCCTCTCTCTGAGGCAGCTCTGAAATGACCATAGCTGTCAAATGGGCCATTAAACAACAGATAAACATATATAATTTGGCCATGGGAAACTTTTTGATACTTTTGTAGTCACAGATAATTCATTATTTCAACACAAAGTAGGATGTAGAGCACTGCCATATTATCTTTAATGATTTTTCATGTCATCTCACTCAGGGCCTTAATAACCAGGACATGATGAAGTGAATGCATCAGGAGCCTAGTATTACTTAAACAATAAGTAATACAGACATCCTTTTTTGATGAATATTTCCATAAAAAGTGTATATTGATAATGTATACTGTACTTTTTATTGACCTTCTCCGTGTATAGATTATGATTCCTGTCTCAGTGTATGACTGATTGTAGTGTGAACTTCTGATGTGAGAAATTACATACTTGTAGTTTATTGTTTTATTTTTATTGCGTAATTACGCAGTCTCTTTGACGCAGTAAGAAAATCATGGCCTAGCTGTTACAGTATTGACTGCAGGATTTATATGACTTACTATTGTCTTGACAGAATTATTATTTCTACTACTACAGACTGGCCCGATCTGGTACCAGACTATGTAACGACCAAATTCCCACAATAACTCAGATAATCATAGGTTTTATACGTCACTAAAACAATAATATGATTATTGAAGATCATAAGAAAGGAGTGCAACTCGAGTCATATTAAATAAAACATTCTGTTCACAAAATGTTCCTACAAAATAAAATGAAGTATTTATACTTTATGTACGGTCCAACTAAATGTGCACTTGGGTTGAGGAATAGATTGAGAAATATGGTCACAATCTGATGTTGGCATTTATTTTGAAGTTTATTAGGTTTATTGACATCAATAAACAATAAACTGTAGACATTGATTATATGATGGTCTGACTGTCTGACTATTGTTAGTTTAATAAGGGACAAATACTGAAAGAAGTAGCTGATTATTGCCATTTTTATTTAATGAGATACATTTATGTGTTGATGTCCTTGACATCAGTGAAAACAAATGTCTAAAATCTATAGTGATGTTGAACTGAGCAAGTAATTGAATTAATAATAACAATTTTCATTCAACAACATAAGTGTATTCAGGCTTCTCTTAATAACAACTGGCTGCTCCTAGAAATGAGTTTGGGCCAGTTAGAAATCTCAAAGTTTTAAAGATATTGCTTGAAAAAATGCCTTACACCCCCCCCCCCCCCCCCCCAGCAGGCCTGTTAGTCTAGCTTTTAGGCCTGTTGGCCACCAACTCATTGAATACCTTGGTGTTTTGACTTGCACATTATATATGATTTGAAATTTTAAAGGTTTATTGATTGGAAATGGTTTGTGTAAGGTTTAATATAGTTACAAAATAAAGGTCAAGTTCAATGGTCGTGATTTGTTTCAAGATAATCCTTTGTAACATTGTATGTTATTGATTAGAACTGTATTGAAGCAATTTAAATAAATAATTCTATCACAAGTTTATTGTACTAAATTCAAAATAACTTGCACCCATATATAGTGTTTGTTGGAGTTCAGATGTAGTTTATTTTAGAACAATGTGCAGTATCAATTTACGTCAGTAAGTTTGATGAAACTTCAGAGACAAATTCTTGCTAATTATTAACAGGTAGATTTAAATTTCCTTCTTGTTACATTAGGTGAATGGATGTAATTAACCATGTACTCCACATACTGTTATTGTATTTTGGGATCTACTTTGAAGAACACTAGTCCAAGCTAGAACAATTAATGCTTGCATTGTATTGAACAAAACCTGAGGTGCTCTTCAAGAATACTTTAAGCATAATTTTAAGAAATGTCAAATTAGACAAATACTAAGAACTAAAGGGTTGCTATATGGTTCTAAGTATTCATTCATTTATTAAAAAATTATGGCATTTTTTGAGCCCTTAAAAATTTATTTTGTTATATTTTTCTTCAAGCTTTTCTATGATGACAAATATGTGTCTTTGAATTAAGACAATATACAGGCTTTTTATGAATTTTATACCACAAATATTTGAATTGAAGCCATGTACTATTCATTATTAAAACAAATACCATTTTACTAGTGGTATTAGTTAGCAGTACCAACAAAAGCTCATTGGTATTAATATACACACTATGTTTGACCTGTACAAGTTCTTTGATGTAAATGTATTGTCTGTGCTAGTTCACAATATCTTTTTCTGTGTCATAGATATCTCAAACCAAATATAGTTACAAACCAATGACGTAGATTCAAAGTTTTTTTTTGTAATGATACCAGCTTTTAAATTATATTGTAAGATCAATGTAACTGATCATAAACAAATATTTGGGAAATGATTATGTTCATGCAATAACACATTGTTTTTAAGGGACTTACACTTGGGATTTGTATTTGAAAAAAAACTGTTTAAGTCTTATATTGTAGTTATTTTTTTAGATCAGTTCATAATTGCATTCCTAACAAATTAATCAAATGATACAACAAATTCTCAATTTTTTAATTTTTTTTAATGCAAAGCTGGAGTTGTCCCTTTAAAATTTTAATTGAAGATGCATATCAAAAATTCTTTAAAAAGGTCAGAGTACTATGAATCAAATACAGATCAGAAAACATGCAATATTTAAGTATGTTTACTGAAGTACTGTGTTTACATAAACATCTATGGCTACTTCATATACTGCATTCATCATGTACCATCCTTTGTCATGTTAATATTGAAATTTACATATACTTAAATGATCTTCTCATTTTTTGCATGGTCTTATTTACTAGTACTTGTAAAGATATCTATGGAATGTTTATACTAGCTAAGAAAGTTATACATAATGATGATATACTGTTCCAGTATTTGTACCAATTTATTTGATGTATTATTTTATAAATGTCACTTAATTTGAAATGCAGAACTTGCATAAATTACTAAAAATCTAGCTTTCTAAAATAATAGACCTGACTGGATGAAATGTTTAAATTATATTTCCTGGTTGGTTTATATTTTTTAAACATCTTTAGAAATAAAAATCAGTTGAAAGTGAAATAAACAGAATGTTTGATGATCTGAGACACGCTATCAAAATAAACTGGGATGAATACGTAACAATTCTTAACACCTATAATTGTTTCATGCATGTGTCTATATAAATGAAGCTTGACATGAGTTTCACTGACATACAAATACAATAAAGACTATCTCAAGGTTATGATTGAACTTGAGATTAATGTCTGTCCGTCTGGGCGAACAAGAGGACACTTGTTGGGTACAGGGAGAAATAGGTAACAGTAAATTCTAGTCATTCCATCTGTCTTCTTATGTACTTTAAGGGTCTTGTTGGGTATAAAAGAACAAAAGAAATACCCAACAAATTTCCCTTTGTAGTATCATCTGTCTGTCAGTCTGTCTGTCTGTCCGTCTTTACTGTAACTGGTATAGACAAATAAATGTGTATTAAGTTAAGTCTAGATTGTTAACTATTATTCTATACATAATTAAGTGTTGCTTAAATATGATTTTTATTGCCAAAGATTTATGTCTTAAAATGCTTCTAGTACTTTCATCCTTAGTAAATTCTATTTCTTGTGCCATCCATTTTGAGCACATTCAACAAATATACTCTAATAAATGTCCCTCGATCTTGAAAGAATTGATGAAATTTGGCTGAAAATAAAGTTTTGAAAAGGCCTTCAAATTGAATAGCTCAATGTATAAACATAATTGTTCAAACACTGACACTTCAAATTGAAGAGTAAATCTGTAACAAGCAAAACCCTGCCTGATCATTCTTTAATAGAATATATTCAGTATCATATTATGATTTATATTTGCACAATAATGTATCTTGACTTTAGCAATAGCTTTCAAGTAGGATATTAATTTTTGTATGCTTGCATAAGCAACTGATTTAAAGCATCATATATGTCAATTATATCAAAAGTAGGCTAATTATGAAAATGTCTGTAACTGTTAGCAAAGAAATACCCACTTATTAATTAATTATTTACCTATGTTATGTAATATTTGCATGGTTCTTACTACTTTGAAGTCAATCTTATAATTTTTGTACAATTTGTATTTTTCAGATTTGTGTTTTTGGCTATTTATACCATTGAAATGTTCATCAAGTTATTTGCTAGAGGGTTTATTGTGAATTCATATACATACCTACGTGATGCTTGGAATTGGCTAGATTTTATAGTCATCTTGTCAGCGTAAGTTATCCTTGAAGAATTTAGCTTGCCGTCTAAGAGTCCATTAGTTAGTTTACTCCATTTTTGATATATTCAAATTCAATTCATTTCTTTCATGTTCTGATTTGATGGACATGAAATAAGTTTTTATATATTTCCATAATTTCAATAAATTTATCTACAAACTGTTTTTAAATTGATTTTTTTTTATATTTATTTTATTATATAATTGATATGAGATGGACAAGCTAGTGCATGTATGTGTCTGTATGAAAGAAAATATTAAAACAGCTTAAATAACAAATATTTATCAGGCATATGTGATATGTCTTGATGAAAATCCATGCCCCTATGGTTGGAATTTGAGTATTACACCTAGTAATAAGTTATGATCATTTTAGTGTCAGGAGGGAGACAAGTTCAACTCATGTATACATAATTATGTCTTATCTTATATTCATTTTATTTAAAAAAAACGTTACATTTGTATATTTCAGATATCTAACAATAGTTTTAGAAAATACAAGCTCAGGTTCTGGACTTGGTAATCTTCAGGGTATCAGAACTTTCAGAGTGTTCCGAGTTCTCAGAACAATATCTATTGTGCCAGGTAATGATTGCTTACCAATTCTTCTTAGCCTTACTCTCAACTCAGATGCTTTTTCAAAGTCATGAATTGCATGTGATGGTCTCAGATCATCAAGTTGAAACACACTAAAAAACATGTAGTTAAAACAATGATGAGTGGTGTATAATCAGTTGGTCTTGTATACAATTGGGGTCTAAATAAAGCTGTACTGTTTATCTATAGTTGCCTTATTTGGTTGGGGGACTATTTTTGCTATTTGGTTGGGGGTCTATTTGTCTGTTATTTCAGCTTGTGAATTTCAACCCTACTTAGTAATTGAAATAGAACATAATATTATTATAGCATTGTCCTATGTTCCTGTGTGTTTGTTGACTGTCTGTGTTTAGTGACGCTATTTTGACTGATAAATCATGTCAATATCCTGTTATTTGTTTTTATTTAAAGGACTTTTTGTAAATGTTATTCTTTAAGTGCACCATGTGTTATTTAATCATTATGAAATAATACTTTAAGAAAAGGAAATTATTTTTATGCTTATAATCTAATATTTATAGGTGATTGAGTCCAATTATTTACTGGTATATACCAGTAACATTGTCAAACCCTATCATAAGAAATGAACATGTCTCTAAGTTATACATAGTATTGTAACATGTTACAAATAGATTAAAGGTGAATAGTTCAGACATTACAATAGATCAATCAGACTTATATAATTCATTATATATTAACCCAGCATGATTATTGTATTACCAACTGTAATAAGCTGTTGAACAATAAATCTATTTTAAAGTTTAATTTCAAGTTAAAGTGTAAAAGGATCAAAATCAAAATTTTAACACTTCAATCTTACTAGTGTGATTTGGCTCTTATACTTAATTTTTCCATCATATAATCTGTTTATCATAAATCTTGTTGAGTTTAATTTCGCAACATTGACCCATGATTTATCAAGCTCTTAGTAACCATGATGCTTGACAATTAATGAGATGCACCAAGTGCAATGCTTGGACATTTCATTTTGACTTAAATAATTGTCACCTGTAACTAATGAGCTTTTGGTACTGCAGAAGTTTGGTTTCTGCCTTAAATGGTTAAAATTGACAATTTAGACAATGTGTATATACATTTGTATTTGTTTAAAACAGTTTTTATTGGCTCACCTAAGCAAAGCTCAGGCCGGGGTGAGCCTTTAGTATGTTATTTATTCCATCGTCCATCCATCCACACTTTTCAAATGGCTTCTCCTCTGAAATGAGTCAAATTTGAAGAAATTCCTTAAGAATGATCTTTGGATGGTCCTTTACAAAAGTTGCTATTAGAATGTTATTTTATGCAGAACTTTGGTTTCCATGGCAATTAAAATGACAAACTTAAAAATTCTTCTTGTCTGAAAGCACAATGTTTAGAGCTTAGATATTTGAGCTCTTGAGATCTTGATCCTTAAGTTTTAATGACTGAATAAATATTTTTCATGATGGTCAAAAGCCAAATTAACACTGCCCAATTTGTACATATCATTTTTGTTGTGTATTATTTTTATGGAATAAACTGGCTATAAATAAAATATTTCAGGTCTCAAAACTATTGTGAATGCTCTTCTTCGAGCTTTCCGTATGTTGTTGGAAGTGATGATGCTTATTCTCTTCTGTTTGATGGTGTTTGCATTATTCTCCCTACAAATTTACATGGGAACTCTACGACAGAAATGTGTGACAAGTGTTCCGGCCTACAATGCTACACCAGCTTACAGCTATGCTCAGTATTATAATGATTATATAAAGGATAGTAGTAAGTATAAAATACATTTTGATGACCTTGAAGCCTAATTTATGTCATGTCATGATTTATATTATAAAAGGCTCTATAGTGTTTTGTTTTTTCTTAAAATGGCAAAATAGGCTTCATGTTTTCATCTTTTGAGAAAAAAAGAGTTATAACCCTTGGATATTAGTCCAGTTCAGAATTGACTATCACACATGTTTTTACAGAATAACTGAAGTTAATTGAGCTTTATAAATTGTGTATTGATTCTAAAATTATGTCAAGTTAATATTAAGCTCATTATAGGGAGCCCGGTCTGTATGGTAAATAATATTATGGTAATACAGGCTTATTTTGTATATTAATGTCACAAATACTGTGACAATCTGGCTTCCTTGATTATCTTCTTTTGAATCACTAGCCAACAGCAATTGGTAAAATGCCCAGCCTTAGATCACTACGTGTTAAATCAATTAGAACTTAATCAACTTGCTCATGATTGCCAATACATGAGGGCCGTCAACTGATTTTTATATCTTTTGTCTTATATAAATATAATTAATGTAGATAAAAATGTAATTCAATAAGACAAGACATAAAATGCCTTTGAGATATATCCTGATATAGTTGTACCCCACAAATAGACCAGAATGTTTGTGCTTATTTTTTAGATCCTTAGGATAATACACTAGCACCCATTTGTATAAATATTGCTTTGTTTTAACCACTGGCCAGGTTAAAATTGAGGTTGGGTTAAAATTTGACTTAAAATTTGGTATTAAAAGTGATTGTATGAAACTTTGGTTAAATTAAATAAGCAATAAATATCTGATATGGGTTAAGAAGTGGTCTGATGATCCTCAGTTTGTCTATTTACCTGTCTGAATTGTTGAGGATATCCAGCATTAGGTACAACAATTTAAAAGCAGCCATCTTGCCTCTGAATAACTTTTAGTTTTTTTTTCATCAAATCTAAAATTTAACCCATTTGTTAGATTTAACCAATGTTTATACATTTGGGTGTAGGTCTTAAATTGAACTGGGCTTAATTTTCATGTGTACTGTTGAGTATCATAATATACCTTTAGTTGCATTATATTGACATTCTATATTATGGAACTTGTAGCATTACTTGTCCTCTATGGAATAAAATTGCAATTAAATTTTGAAAAATGATGGCAATTACACACACATATTAAAATACTACTAATTAAATTCTATGTGTATATAAATGGTAGCTAGAGCTATGAAATGGTATCCAAACAAAAGCTCCCAAGACATAAGCTCACTATATAGGGGCAGACAAAAGCTTTTTAGCTGCGATTTTACTACCAAGGATAGTAAAATAATGGGTAAACTTTTGTTAGCCCTTATTGAAATTGTCTGGGAAGCTAACACATAGAGGAACTTTTGACCTAAATTCCTATGAAATGGCACCCAGCATTTTTACTAAGCCTATAAAATGACAGAAAACACAAGATTTTAGTTGAGTCCTATTATGTAGTATAAAGTGATTGATTTAATGCACTATGTGTATGTTGCCCTTCTTAAAACCAATATACTGGAACAATCAGTGATAATGAATTATTCATTTGTTATATTCTCAAGTGGTTTTACCCTAGTTTCTCCATTGAAGAAACATAAACTCTTAGAAATAAGAATCACTATGAAATCTTTGATGCTAGTGTTAATTGACTGCCTTAGTAACAACCTGACAGACTTACAGATTAATGTGCTGCATTGTTATATATGCAATCAGTAATGTTTATTAGCATCAGTCCTTGCATGCACAGGCTACCGGCATGTGATAAAAGCAAATTAAAGTTTCACAAAAAATTTTTTTTCGTTCACCTTATATATACATGTATATTATAGAGTAAAGGTATAGAACTCCTGGGCTCAGAAATCACACCGGTCATGTTCATCAAGGTCCTGTTGTAACAATTCTGAACCGATTCTTAAAAGCCTGGACGCAGAAATAATTTCTCTATAATATATATTAGGAAAAAAAAATTTTTTTTGTCACTTTATTTTGCTGTTATCACATGCCGGTAGCCTGTGCTTGCATGCATGTGTACAAACATCTGAATCTTTTTTTCAGACAACTGGTACGAGGTAGATGGAGACTATATGCTCTGTGGTAACGCTACTGGTTCTCAGAAGTGTCCAGACACTCATGTATGTCTGCCAAATATTGGTGAAAACCCTAATTGGGGTTATACAAACTTTGACCACTTTGGCTGGGCTATGTTGACCTCATTTCAACTTATGACTCTTGATTTCTGGGAGGATACCTACAATAAGGTTAGCGCTTTTGTGAAAAAATAATGTATAATAAAAACAAATTCTATTAATATTGATGGCCATGAATTCCTTCGTAATGACTAAGCAAGAAAAGAGCTTGTGTGTCTGATGATATGCTACTCTATGTACTGTCAATATTTCTGAAAATCTTTACTACATGTACTTAAGTGAATTTACACTCAGATCTGTTGAATTGTAAAGCAAGAACACCAGGTACAGGTATATAAATGTTAATAATTTTTACACGATATTTACCTATTGTCGTTGGTAAAATTACTTAGATATACATCATTGGCACTAAATTACACTCAGTAGATCAATTTAGGCACAGTGTTTGAACTTATTTTTTTGAAGCACTAGCCCGAACTATTAGTGGACTACTGAAAATAGACAAGTTACCACTAGCCCGAATACACAATTCTGAGAAAGTTCACTAGCCCAAACAGAAATTTACTAGCCCCGGGCTGTGGACTAGTGGGTTAGTGTGAAGACTGTAGGCATAAATGGTTTTCTTTAACTTGTGAATAAAATAAAGTATTGTATTGTATTTTGTTCTTTGTTTCATTCAGGTTCTTCAAACATCTGGACCATGGAATGTTATTTTCTTCATCTTTGTTGTATTCTTTGGAGCTTTTTATCTGGTAAATCTCATGTTAGCTGTGGTTGCCATGTCCTACGAACAGGAGGCTGAATCTGCTGGCAAGGTATAATAACTCTTGTAGAAGTTTTTCCTGCATTTCTGGATAACCTCCCTTCCTAGATACATGTATAATGTCCAATGAACAGTTCTGTGAAAACTTGCATGATTTTCAATGTAATTGATAGCGCCCATATTTTCATTGTAATCGATAGTTAAAATATATATTATATAATTTATGTACATTTTTCTCCCGAGTTGATTTGATAATTCATTAATATTCTCAAAACTCATTTGTTTCAGTCATACTAACCTGCAATATATATATATACACACACTTACACTAAACTTACAAAATATTTATCAACAAAAAATGAATTATTTTGTTTTTTGAACTTCAGTGATGGCCAAAATTAATGAATTACTCATTTGCTGCCATCATACTCTGACATTTTCATGGTTGATATTCATACATTGTATTTTAAAAAAATATCATTATAGAATATTTTATGCATGAAATTTCATTGCTAAACACGTTACTCATTGTTCAAAGACAACTGCAAAAATTGTAGGTAGGCATTAGCTAACTTTCTTGTAAAAAACATGGCTTGCTTGTTAATGTTTTATTTACGTAATTAATTGTTCATGCTTGTACCATTTTTTGCATCAATTTCTTTGCTTAAAATTGCTATTTAGTTAGTTTTTTTTTGTTTATTGAAATCATTTATTTAACCCTTACTTTAAATGGCATTGGTGCATTCAAATGATGGTAAACTTGAGTGTGTAATTTTGTTACACTAGAGAATCACTTATTTAACTGACTGTTTTCATTAGAATCAATCTGATACCTGATACCTGCCATATAGAACTTTTTGTGCAGGTAGTCCTTATTGCAATGTTTATCTACAGGAGTAATTTAGCTTCATGTGCAGAAAGTCTGTACATATTAAAATGTTTATTTTTTATCTAGACTATAAGATTTTTTATAAAAGCATGCTGAAGAATGGTTACTGTTCACACGATAGCCTTTGTAACAAGTGGCATATGATTCAAGTAAGACAGATTTTAAAAAAATATGACAACAACATACATTATTTATGTTCTATTTTTGTTCACTGACCAGGGAGTATTAAAATCAAAACGACAACAAGCTCTTAATCAGAAACAAGCTGGCACTTCAAAATCTGATGTAAATATGAAAGCAAGACAAAATAGATTTGGTATAGACAATAAAGTTGTCACCTGAAAAACTCTATAGAGATTTATTTGTACATGCTTGATTTTTACATTCAACCTTATTTATATTAACAAGGTTAAAATACATTTAGCTAATTTTATTTATTTGTTTTATTATAGTAGTTATTTGTTTTTCTTAAAGTTATAGAAATTTGCAAATTTTTGTTCATAGTTTGTATAATACTGAAAATTTTGTAAGGATCACTTGTGATATTGCTTGTAGTTACTGCTTCATAATTTTAATAGTACTGTTGATTAGATTTGACTAAATTTCGGTCATTCAAGCATCATATACATATCAGAGTGCAAAAAAATGAAACAAAGGATATATATTCATTGAAACATATCTGTGTAATATATATTATTTGTATGTACCGACTATTCAAACATTCAGTAAGTGATCCTTCAAATTTTGAGTGTATACTATAGTCATTCAATTCTCAACAGTAGCCAATCAATTATAAAATACAGCAATATTCCAATAAATGGATCGATCAAGCAAGATTAAACAGATCCAAACAGTCAGTGACATCACTTTATAAGGTTTACACTAATAGGCTAGACAATCACTATTACAGATTTGCAATCACAACAAATACATTTCTCATAAATTTTTTAATATATCATGCATTGTTGGTGAAAACTTTCAGAGGAAGAAGAAAATGACAATGTTTAAAGCATATGAGAAGGATAATACGGGTAAAAATGAGGTAACTTGAGTATTAGTATCTCATACCAGCTATTGTTTTTACTTACACTTTTATAACACAAGGAAGTCTATTACTACAACATTTTCTATATCTCATACTATCTGTTCACTAATCATATATTAAGCAGATATGTTATGACTGTATTTGTAGCTACTGATGATACGCCAAATATAATGTATAAAAAATGTCTTAATAAATTAGGTTATAATATATACCTAGCTTGCTGCGAAGGTAATTATACCAGTATTGTATTCTGTAGAACAGTGCACGTTTTGCAAGCTTGCTGTTACACAGACAATATCTTTAGAATTTTAACATAGCACAGTGTGTTTCAATTAGTGTGAATTCCATTAGGATTCCTAGCTGATTCTTTCTGTGTTGAAGCAATTGTTATAATATTGGTGTTTTTTAGTACCTAAGTATTATTTGAATGTTTATTCAATTTTTGTTTTGACTACACCTCAATTCATTTAGTTAAAAAGCTTTTACATAAAAAAAATCATTTTAAAAAATGAACATTTTTATCATTATGCAACAGAGACGAAAGGTGACAAGTTTCCATTACAAATAAAGCTTTCATTGCATGTTTTAACTGATTCAACACAAAAATATTGTCACTTCTCTACACCTTTCTGATCACCTAAATTTTTTGTTGATCTGAAACAATTCTATTCTGCTCTGTTCTGCTCAGGTTTTACACACTATGGAACCACTAGGTTCCGCACTGCATGCTATCCGAGTGATCAGAGTCTGGACCATGAATTAGTTGGACATTGATTGCTTTTTTCATTTATATACATTTTGTATCTTTCGAGTTCAAACCATCTGTTAATCGGTATAGTACATTATTTAACATCTAGCTTAGCTTACTCACTTCATTAAACCATTTTTCTATTCATTAATTACCAACAATATACTTATCGAATCTCTAACAAAAACTTGATCATTTTCATAAGAAAATAACTTAGTTAAGTTATACTCTAAATGAAATTTTTACACTCTCCAACAATGGAAATAGTTTCCAATACCGGCACAAAGCATCAGTCTCCCATGGAATATTATATTGTAGCACTTTCTGTCTATGAACTAGTATTGTCATTTATTGTCATTTTTATGAGCCAGTACTAATTTCAATTGATTTGAAAGTACAACTTATGTCTATGCAAAAGATTTTGTAAAGCAACTGTAATGATTAATACATGTTGACAGGTTTTCTAATGTAACTTGATTGGATTTGAAAGTTAGGAAAATACAGACAAGGTCTTAATTGAACACATAGTAATATCAACTTAATTTTACTAATTGCATCATCTCATAAACATAACACAGTTGTAGCTTATTCTTGACATTTGTCTCTCAACCTTGGTATACTGAAGGGATAATCTTTCTTCTTTCTTACTTCTCTTTCTGGTCAATGAAATTTATCACTAAGTTTTACAATGTCATTAGGACTTTGCACTTATGTTTATTCATTATCTGATAAGGTCTTGATTTTATTCTACAATATTCCACTTTCATATTCATGTTTCATAAAGCAATGTTCATCATTAAACCCATCAATATAGTTGGGGCATCTTTCACCCTTGCAATCGTTTTTATGTTGCTATATTTATTGTCAATGTTCTCATTATATTTGTCAATGTTTTTATCACAACTCTTTTTTATACCAGCAAAGGAGTGGAATTTAGTAGGGTACAAAAGAACAAAAGAAATACCAAACAAATGACCATTCGTAGGAATGTCCATCTGTCCATCATTCTGGCCGTCGCACCGTCCACCTGGATTTTCATTTCTGCCCTGTAATTTCATCACTCCTTCATGCATTTCAAATTCACTTGGCAGAAATGTTCATAGTCATGAGACAATGTCTTAAGCACTAGACCCAGGTCTGTTGTATCTCTAAGGTCAAGGTCACACTTAGAGGTAAAAGGTCAAAAGTAAAGTCACGTCCACTGGTTAAGTATTTGCTGAAATACAATAATGTTCACCTCACATTTCTTTCCATTTTCATTTCTTTGGAAATAAATTTGTATCTTGATAGCACCACACTATTTCCTTTTCCTTTACAAAACAGTGAAGCACTTCACTCCCCACTCTCTTAATCACTTCCCACCAGAATTATTACAATGAACAACTACTTCTAATTGTTCCAACCTTTGTTCATTGCCTTTGAAAATGTCAATTTGCCATTGGCCCTTACCTCTGACAAGTTCATGCTTGGGAGGCATGAATTACATCCTGTGACAGGCCTTGCTGTATATTATTTCTATAACATCAATAGCTGATCCAATTTTCACTCAGATCAAACTGTTTGAACATGTCGAAAATAAAATTAAAGACATGTACCAAAATGTGTTGGATTTGTTTTCAGCACATCTTTGAACTGTTTTTTATTATTCTGTCTTAATTATTTACACTTTTTTGAAGAATAAGTTTTCTCTTTTTTTTCCAAAGGGTTTGAAGTTTGTAAGTAATATCTTGTTCTGAATTTTGTTTGTAAATTTGGGTGTTCATTCAGCTCTTTCTTTTTGGGCTGACAAAGTTTGTTATTTAGCAGCATTTTCACGGTGGGTTTCTATATTGGTGTCACATATGTCTTTGAATACACCTGTACTGTATATAACAGATTTATATCATATTCATTGGGTTGGTTAGCTCATATGAATATAATTATACAGTAAAATCTCGTTATCTTGAGGAGTTATCAGACCAGACTTAATACTCAAGATAAACCTGGTGCTCATATTTATAAGCTGAGTTTGGTTCTTTGAAAATAGGCATATTAAAAGTAATAATATGATACGCTTACATTAAATGTATTCCTTTATGCGTAACAGGAAAATATATGGTTGTTAATTGTTTAAATATGAGTTGAATTTATTTAAATCAAATTTCTCGAGATTATCAAGATAACAAACACTTAATAATAAGTCAAGGAACTAGATTTGTACTTGAGATATCCAGATAGTAATTCTGGCAATAAACATACACCTAAGAAGAACAAAATATGACCGAACTTGAAGATCTCATGATAATGCTGTATATTATAGTGCTTGTGACTTTGATGCTCGTGATAACGAAGTTTTACTGTATCTGACATTATATTGTATATTACAATGTTTGTCTGATTGTATGTTAAAAATGGCTGTAATTACATCATGTGCTGCTGTATATATGTAATATTTGGAACATATTGCATGTTACATGTCTCTAGTAATAATTTATGCTGTAATAAAGGTGAGTAGTGTTTTCTGGTAGACTTACATGACAGATAATTGTTGCAAGATGAATTACTGGTAGCTCCATCAGGGCTGACAATCATTGTAGATGGAAAATTCTGTATGTTGCATATATTTACTGTCAACAGATGCACTATATTAGGCATTGTAGCCTAAATGTACTTCACAAATCAACCCATGATTTATCTTATAATCAGACAAACAATGCTCTTGATGTTTTAAATTTTAGAACGATCTCAAAGATTACACAAATATTCAATATATTATTTTGCCAATTAATTTTTCGTTATTTATTTTTGTAATTATGTAAATAAAAATGAAAAGTTCAATCCTATGAATTAAACTGAATATGATTATAACATGTACTGTGTACATGCATGTTCAGACATAAGTTTGTTGGCCCCTACGGTACTAGTGCTTACATTTCTCTTTATTCCATATTCCTGTATAGATGTTTGGTATATGGCACACTTTATTACAACAAACTTCTATGAATATATGGTTTAACCTGATAACTCTTTACTGTACTTAGAGGTGAAGCCCACATGTGTCACTTACCATATTTTGCAAAACTAGGAGAGGTGATTAAGGAGCCACACACCCTTATCTTTGATATTGGTTATTTATAAAAGATTGGCTTATAATTTATCCAAGAAGATGTCATCGAGAGTGACTGATATGCCAAATCATATTCTAGACGTTACTGACCCTCTCCTAGTAACAACTTGGTATTATTTTAACTTCAAAAACTTCATATTATTTCAAATGAACAGATTCATTTAAATAGTAAAAATTGGGATGAGCCATGTTCACAATTTGTGGCTGCCACTTTACTAACTGTTAGGACTTTAGAAAATGTAGATGGAGCAAGATTTGTTGAGTACTATAATAACACACGGTAAACCATATATTTATTATGTTCTATTATTGTAGGATTTCACTTCCTGCTCTTCTATATATTATTGTCTATCTCTCCTCTGTTAGTATATGCACTTACAACTTGTGTGTTCATTGATACATGTGTATTTATTGCACCATTTTTTGTTGTTACTTATTTAAATTGTTGATGATATTTGATAATACAAATGTAATATAGTTCATTGTTAAATGTAATAATTAACTTAAAATTGGTTCCTTTATTTTTTCAAATGGTGCTCTGATAATATGCAGTAACAAACATGGAATTATAGTTTTTAACTATCTTTTCCCTTGATCCTTGTCTGAAATTTTGTTGAAAAATGTATATACATTGTTTATAAAAAGTCAAGACATAGTTTGTAAGCATTTGAGTATAAAAATGTAATATTCATTTAATTAATTTTCCAGCTTTTGTTTGTTTTATATTTTAAGACAAAAAAGAATATGTTTATATCTATATAAAGTATCTTTTTTATATTTTATTTTTTAACTGAATTCATGGCAATGATGAGTTAAGATTTTTATGAATATTGTTAATCATCAACATTTATATGTAAATTGGATTCATCAACAAATTGTTACATATTGTTAAAAGTTTACAATATTGTATTTTGTTTTTGTTGAGTTAAGTACATTGATTGGTACAGAAGTGTTTATTTTTTTCCTTTTTGTAATATAGTTTGTATGCAGATGAATACATACATGTAGTAGTACTTACAAATCATTGATAAATGTATAATCTAATCTCACTATGCAGAAATTGTAACCATACCATTTGTAATTAGTGATGTTTCAATGTTGTAAATCATATTTGACATGTGTGTATTGAGAGATTTCACTGCAAAGTACTGAAATGGTCATATCATCCTATCAATTAGTTTTTGTAATTGGTACATTTCTACTGCATTGATCAACTTTTAAAACAGTTTTTTATGTCATTTTTAGGAGAAAGAGAAAGAACTGAAGAATAAAAAGAAGAAGAAAAAGAAGAAGGATAAGGAGAAGAATGCTTGGAAAGAACTAGCCGATGGTTGGTATTTATTTATCAAAATCCTATTTACATCCCACAATCAGTGATCTCATTTTAAATAATACATTTCACTCAAGTCAATCAGAATACCCCATCTATATACATGGAATATTTTTTCTTCAAATGTTAAGATGAGAGAGTAGTACTAATTTGTATTGAGAAGCCAACACAAGCCATGGATACTGTGCTGAAAATCTCACAAAATTTAATATTCTTTAAATGTGATTACTTTAAACAGTAAGTGCCTAATTTAGTTTTTTACAAGTTTTTTCCAAGGTTCTTATGTATGTAAAGCATACAATTTATGACCATAATTTTACAAAATTGATTTTTTTTTACAATTCACTGCTACCACCATCCCGACAAACCTGTCTGACTCCCTTATTTATGGCATGTGGGAAAGCAATATTAGATGTTTGTTTATATATATGTACAAGGTTTTGTCAATATGAGACATTTGTCAGTCAATACCTGTTTATACAATTAATGTTTGTTGGTTCAAATTTGTACCTTCAGGTATATTAATAAAAGTCGGCACCATTGACTCTTGCTAATGTTTTTCTTGTATAAAGGAGAGCGTGGTTTAAGTAAAACTTGTGGTTTACCAGAAAATCAATCTGCCAATTACTCATGCAGGGCCAAAAATATGAAATTCATTACCCATATAAATGTAGAGGTACTACTTTATCAAAGATGTACAGATTTTTTTTAATTAAAGGCGTGCTGTGTTGAAATTAAATTCGGTTATTTATGGCAATGAAACAATAGGATTTGTTTACTTATAGTCTTGCAGTAAAATACTATACTGGCAATTTTAGTATGCTATATTAGTTCTAAAAAAACATGTTAAAATGTATTTTGAACATAACTGACATTGAGATGCATTTTGATTAAACATAATTATATGGAATAAATCTCTTAGGTCAATATTGCACAAGCAATACATAATTACATATTGATTATTACTTATTTTTTGCTTACTAAAAGTGAAGTGAAATAACTTTAAAAAATTGTTTACATTTTTTTTTTAGCATCATAAGGCAATTACGCTACATTGAAATACTGAATCCTAATCATTTGCCTTCCCCAATTTACCAAACACTTCAAACTCAAATTTAGGTGTTCCAAACTTTTAATTGGACTCGAAAACTGGTGTATTGCAGGAGGTTGGTCATTGTATGTTTCAAAAAAGCCATCAATCACTCATGCTAATTTAAAGTTATGAGTGAAATATGTCATTGAAAACTGTAAGACTGAAGTTCCGTCTTATACATTATATTAGAGGAATCGTTTTTTATAAATATTTTCTCCTTTCTATCCCATAATGCTTTCCAGGGAATCAGAACATAGGTAAAGGTTAGAAATTTCATGATACTTCTGTTATTATTCGAATGCTTTATATAATGAATATTATGTGTAATTGCAGAACAATTTATCACTAGTCCTGTTATAATTCATTCATCAAACTTGTATTTTTGTGGCAGATTGCCTATATTTTATTATAAGCATGCTTTTAAAATATCTTCTTCATGATTGGAATTATCAACAAACAGAAGTCACTCTTGGTATGTTACTGTCCTCATATACATGGAACTCAGCTGAATTATATCTTACAATGCTTCATTTAACCTTATAGAAGTATAACTAGTAGAAGTTATAAGAATTTGATTGACAGTTTGCAGTGACTATAGTATTCAAAATTGTACCCTTCTTGAAAGACTACATTAAAACATCTCTTTTAAGAATGGGAGATGCTGTTGCCCATTGTACAATGCAATTTGCTTTTAAAAAATCAGAATTTCGCATGCCTTGTCTTTTGTAACATTTGAAAAGCTCTACTAAAGATGTCACATTTGTTTCGTTAATGATAGCTAGGCTGTAAGAAAGATGATTGTATGTGATCATATTTGCTAAATCTAAGAAGTTACAATTTTACTTTTGTCACTCTCTAGATGTTTTGCTTGACTGTTACTAGACCATTCTTTATCACTGTATTCATCTATAGCCTGGGTGATATAGATGCTCCATTTTTCTTCTACCACTTATAACTTTGTGTGGTCAACAGTCCATTTTTACTGCACTTTTGTGTGTATGTTTAATACAAGTACTCATGTTTATGACCCCACTTTTCTTTTTTCAACAATTTGTGCAAAATAATTATTTTATAGAACAGTCACTCATAGATGTGAACTTATCATTTCATCAATCGAAATTGTAATACTCATTTTATAAACATCATCTTGACTTATATGCTTTGTAGTAAAAAATATAATAAATTTTATGGATGCAGAATTAAAATTAAAAAAAAAATTAATGTGACTTAAGAAGAATTGTATAGGCCAATTTAAGGCTTGACACAGGTAAAGTCGAGTGTTTATTTCCCATGTTATTCATCACCATTTCTGTATATTAGTTCTTGAATTAGTTTAATCTTTCTTTAAATTTCCAAATTGATGTCCTTTGTAATATCTATACATTTTGGAGAAAAGGTTGATACATTAGTTTCATGTTGGATGAGTTATTATATTAAATTTTTGATAAATGCTATAGAAAAATTTCCATAAAGCATTCACATTATTGACTATTTTCTTGATTAATTGGTCATGTGATGTTAATTGTTTTGACAAACAAGTCATTGTTCAAAGATCATGTCCTGAATGTCTTTGTTTATTCAATGCCCAGTATGTTAATGCTGATTATTGACTGAGGTTCCTATCTAATTAAATATCCTACAGCTTGTATGGTTAGAGTTAATCTTGTCCATGTTATAAGTAGATTATATTATATGATACATCTACTAATTGATTTACAGAAACCACAAAAGCTGTCAAAGCAGCCGTTGAATTAGCATATCCTCATTCACATGCTAAAATTGCCACCAGTTCCACGACAAGACCCCTTGGGAACCCTAGTCACATGTCGGGCCAGGACAAGCCAAAGCCACACATCAAGCGCAACCCAATGGTAAAAATGGCGAGCAAAGACAGTGGTACGGGAAACTCAGTGGAAAGTTCCAGGTCGAATGGTAGCAAAGAAGGTGATTACCTAAATGAAGATGGCAGCTATAATGGAAGTACCATAGATATGATTAAACGAGAAGCTCGAAATCCATTTAAGAAACAGCTAGTTAAACAGCCAAGTGCTGGAATGGTAAGTGTTAACATTGTACATAACTCTCAGGTTTCTAAATACAATGTCTCTGGGTGCTTTGTATATCCTTCTCAATTGTAACTGTGTTCTAAGTGGATTTATTAATTATACCTAAACAGTGTATAATTGATACATCTAAGTTTGTTTTGAGAGCTTTGTGAAATATTCGATTCCATTGCACATGCCTTATTGGAATGTTCCTTATACCTATATTACTATGACATATTTCTGATCGCATGTATTTGTCTAATGTGTTTCCAAATAATAATTTATTAATATACTGTGCAACTTCTCCAAAGCAAAAACCTTTGGGAGTAGCAAAATTATATTGTTGTTGAGGGTTTTTTGCTCTAGAGAGGTTGAATTAATAGTTAAATCATGCAGTGCAAAAAAACATGCTGTTGTTGAAGGGAGGTTGTTGCTCAAGAGAGGGTCGCTCTGGAGAGGTTGCGCTGTAGTTGAACTTATCTTGGCTTAGATCTTCCTCTCATGTATTCATTTTTAACAGCTAGATTTGTATTTACCAATGTTTTCATTTATATATTATTTCTACAAATTAGATGTAAATAAGAGTTAACTTCTCATGATAGTCATGTCTTCAGCAATTTTTACTATCTACCTTTTCTCATTAGCAAAGTTACAATTACATTGTATTTCCTCTAGTATATAGAGATTCTGTCAATTTAAATATCTATATATGACTTACACTCTCAAGCCACAGCTAACGCAACTCTAAAATAATTATGTAATATAATTTAAGTATTCATGGACGGATTGCATTAGCTGTGGTCTTGAGTGTAAAGTTTACTATGTTAGCTAATTCTACGTCTCTGTTGTAAAATTTCTGCTGTATTTCTGTAATTAGAATACTGAAAGAATTCTTATTATATTCATATATATATTATGAATATATCTTTTGTTTCTATCTTTGAAGATGACTAATGATGTAAGTACTGTATAGTTACTTCAGTTGAGTTAGTTTTGTACACGTAGCATAAGATACATGTACATGCAGTCAATATTTCTTATCTTGTATAAAGTTGGCCCTCAGTCATTACCAACCTTGTTACATTGCGGACTCTTAAGATTTCATCCTTGCAAAATGACTATCAATTCACTGAAAATCAATATTTTCAGTATCTTTATGCAGGCGTCACACTGTCCCGAAGTAGACACCAGATGGACACATGATTTAGGAAATGTTCAAATTCGGGTGTGATCGTGATAACATCGGGCCATTCGTGAGGGCATCTTAAGCCATCGTATGACCACCGGTTCAGTTTCTCAGGCTTCGACACCAACTTCGTGAGCGGTGACAAAATCTTTGACATGCCAAAAAATTGCCGAAGGTCCACGCGAAGTATCATGTTCGTGTTGAATTTGTGTGTTCATTTTGCCCTTCGTATTGCCATCGTGAGGGCATCTTGTTTAATCGTGTCATCATCGTATTTTCTTCGTGTAATCATCGGTGCTATCGGACATTTTTGCCATACGAAGACAATACGAAGGAAACAAGAAGCCGCCCGATTGTCTTAGGAAGGCAACACGACTACGTGAAGCCCTCTCAATGCCGTCGTGTAGCCATCGTATTACAGTACGATGGCATCGAGATGGAACCACGGCGACTACGAAGACAGCCGATTTTGAGTAGCTCAAGCGTTTCACAAGTGTTATGGTAACGAGAATATATAAAAGGCCCGTCATAGAGCACCTTCCTCAGTCAGTCCTGAGCAACTCTACAGAACAGAGGCATGTGTTACTCTCCAAGCTTCAATCACATTTATCCATAATTCACTTCCTGCAGAATGGCATACTTTGATGATGAGACAACCTTGTGATATACACCTTAGAAAACATGATGAACAACTCTGACAGGCCCAGTACATCCTCTTAAAGGAAAATTTTCTTATTTCTTTTTGTCATTTCTTGCTATTTGCCTTCCTTGTGTGATAGGGTTATTTTATTATGTTATCATCACTAATTTATTTGTATTCTTATCATGACCACAAGTACATCATCTCATCATTATCATCACCAATACTAACATTTTTCAGTCCGGAAAAGTACGGTCATATCTATCTTAATAATATATGACCCAACCTATAGTTCACTTTTTTAGCACGCAATCGCCATTTTACTTTCATAGCGTACATGTATACGCACAGGGTAGTAAATCTTATCTACATAGTGGAAATCAAGGTAACTTTTGCATTGTGATCTACAAAGCATTTATTATTGACAGTTATTGTTTGATTAAATTTCATTTCAGAATCCCTGGATTAAACCCACGTAATACATCAATGGGTTCTTCGTAAACATTTAGAGGGTGACACCCGTATTAGATAATGTACTTATTTTAGGGTAGGTCGTATAGAAGAGAAGAACACATGATACAGAAAGTCTCTCCCTTCCGGTTTCAACCTGTCTATCACCCTACAACATATGAAGTATGTGAAGCCGAGTTTGCTGCTGATGTGATCCAGTGTCCTACTATAACTGAAATATTAACCGCCATTGCTGAGTAGTTTGAGAAGAGATGACAATTTCCACACTGCTGTGGTGCTCTGGATGGCTCATGTGGTGGTCACTTGTCCTTGGAACAGTGGGTCTGTCTACATACACTACAAAGGCTTCTTCTCTTTGTCCTCACTGCCCTGGTCGACGCAGAATACAAGTGTCTTTGCATTGATTTTATGCCCCTCTCTTTGGTTGGAAGCTCAGTGAAGTCTACTCAGTTGCCTCTGCTTTCCTCTTCTGAACTCTGCATTTAGTGGGCAGCCTCCTATCCCTGTTTCTCTATGCCTTGGGTGTCATGTTAATTAAATTGACTTTGAATTTGAATAAAGTAAATGTGTAATTTATACCATCGGGAGGTCACATGACGCCTTCGTGACCTTGTTTGAAGGCATCGTATTCTCAATACGACGTCGTGTAGCCATCGTGTAACCTTCGTGTGTCCTGCTGGTAAACATCTAAATAAAAATTCACATCTTCGTTCTGACTTCGTGTGTGGTTCGGGTGCCATCGTGTGATCTTCGTAAGGCATCGTTCTTGATTCGGCTGTTGATTTGGCTGTTGACTAGGATCGGGGCCAATTTCGCGCGAAGTTCAAAATTCCACATTCGTGTGGACATCTGCTGTCAACTTCGGGACAGTGTGACGCCAGCTTTAGTATATTTCCTGACTATTGATTGTGTCTACTAATTAAGGGCTAGTGCTTGTATATGTTTAATTACCCCACCTACTAATTTTTCACTAACATTCTGACCTTGGAACCCAAAGTACTGGTGTTGTTTTCAGATAGTGAATTTTATGTTAGCAATATTTTTTAGAATTTAAGTTATGCTCGCTCTGCTTGCTTGTCGCTGCTGTAGTGACTGCAGTGTTTTAAAAAAAAGGTCTAAGCTGATAAGCCCTAATATAGTTTGTTCCATCATTTGTTAAGCATGGTCTAGATCCACAGCTAGAGTTTATAAAAAGAACATCTTATAAAAAAAGAAGCATTTTTATTTATTTAATGTTCACTAATACACCATGTATTTTGTGTTTTTAGCACAGTTATTTAATTTTGAAATATCAACTTGTTTAATAATGAAAATATACTGGCAACAGTCACTAGAATGTAAATTTTTACAGTTAAATATTACATTAACTTATTGTAAGTCTAACAGAAATATCTGAGGCCAGCCTGTTATGAACTCGGCATCGTTGATGCAGGAATTTTTTATTGACTATACATTGTAGTGTGTGAATTAAGAAAGTCTGATTGATATGAAGATTTTAAAATATGAAATGTACCCTTGAAATCAATAATGCAATGTATGGCTTCTGTGACTATGGTTTGATAAGTATGATAAGCTTTTAAACAGTATCCAGTGAAGCATGGACAATTTTATCTACATACAGCTAAATTGATGCCAGAATTTCTACTTACAGTCATTATAACAAAACATATATTCAAAACAGAGAGTAGAAAGTTTGGTGTTATCATAGCTTTATTGTCTGTTATTGCCGTAGCTGTGTTGCTGGTTGCCTGCATAGTCGTAGTCCTTTGAAAATTGTGAAAAAATATACAAGATACTCCTCTATTTTAACATGGAGTAAAAATGTACATAGTTATAACTTTCTTTGATGAATGTGAACTTACTTTTAATCTATAAGTCATATTTATATGAATTAACTCCTACTTCTGAAATTAGTCACATGAAAATAATCAAAACACATTACACTAAAGATTGCACAAATTTGTTCACTACATTGGCATGTCATTTATTTAACTCTGTATAGATATTCAATGCATTTATGATTATTTATAATGTAACTTTAATGCACACACAAGTGATTAATATAACAAAGATTTAGGACATGAGGATTTATTTTATTAAATACTAATATAAAAATATATCTATGTTAAACACATCACTTTTATTACAGGTTTCCTCATCTGGTGTAACTCTGTCACAGGATTTTAGACCATTCCAAGAGAATGAAGACATTGATCAGGGCATGTATGATATGGATGACATGGATAATGAATCTGCCAAAAAGAATTCTGCCGGTCGAAAATATGCCAAGAGTCGTTATCCCAATGTAGTAATTATAGATGGTAAGTTTATTTGTAAAAAACTTCTAAAAACAGTGTTTATTACATGGAGTCAGACTTTACAAGAAGGAATATTGGAGTTTTCACACTTTGGGGTTTATTTTAAGTTGAAATAAATTTGGCAAATTAAAATTGCCTTCTATAAACCATTAATTATGATATAAACCATCATTTACCAGACAAAATCAATTGATACAAGACTATTCAGGTGCTATGACTATTCAATGAATCATGATCAATCGTATACAATATAAGTATTTTTATATTTGATATATTGATAAGCACCCACATTAAAAAAGGACCTCTCTTAGATTAATCCAACCTTCTGTTATAAATCCATTGTTGGCTCTGGAAAAACTTAAATATCTGAATACTGATAAATCCTTTTGGTAAAATATGAATACCAGTAACTCTTACATAGTTTATAACACACATTTATTCAGTATTGTTTTGTTTGCTTTTGACCTTATTGATTTATTCAAAGTTATGTAAATATTGTAATTCATTAATTTAAGTCAAAAGGATCATATAACTATTTGATGCATTTCAATATTCATTATTTCATTGTTAAAGCCAGAAGTATAGATAATATTATAACTGAGCTCATGTATTTGTTTATTTTTCAATAAAATCAGGTAAATTATAGCATATTCAGTATTGATTATTTTTAAAGTATTTACAAAAAAGTTAATAGAAAAAGTTAATACAAACATATTACTTTAATGTATTATAAAAAATAGTATTGATAGGGTGTACATGAATATTTTTGTGTGAAAATTTATCTGGTAGCAAATTATGAAATTGTGTTTGACAAGTTTAAGAAATAGAACAAATTTGTCCAAACAAGACTTAAAGTCATTAGTAACAAGCAAAAGGTCAGGAGAGTTTACAACTTTGTATTGTATTAGAATATCGGTCCACTTTCTAGTGTAATCATTTAAACATACAGTGGTCATTATGTTGTGTTTTATTCATATTGTTTAAATATTAGATTAAACATTAGTAACCCGGTCTCTTTGTTTAGAACGCAGGAATACCATGTAATACCTAATAAGTGCCCCCCCTCCTATGTTAAGAATACCATGTAATACCTAATAAGTGCCCCCCCCCTATGTTTTAGAGTAAAACAAAACTCATGATCTTCCCTGGTGCTTCAAAATTTATCATAATTAAACTTTAAAAAACTGAAACAAACAGTAATTTGACAAATTGAAATTGATAATCTAAAAATGTTATGTCACAGATGAGGCAGTTATTGCTTAAAAATTGGTATCAATTGAAATATGTCAGGTAGGTGAATTTGTAAATTTTACTTCAAGTCAAAGAGTATTATAAGAACATCAAACTGTATCAAGTGGCAATTGCTGAAAAATATCTATGCTCTGAACAACATTGTTCTGTTTCTAGCAAAAGTTTTGCTCTCCAAATCAAAGATTAAGATGAAATTCGAGGGTTCAATGCAAGAGTGTCGTAACTCATATGGAAATAAGAACAAGTTACGACAGTGTTGCGCTGAGCCCTCGAATTAGTAACAGTTTTTTCTCAGGTGAATGATAATAAGGCCATCAGTTCATGGCCTTCTTGTTTTATCATGTTATGTTATAATTACAATGGTATGATAAAACATTATGAAAAATGACATCTCTGTATCAGCCAGTTTGCAATCTGTGTAACTGGAATGTTTCTCCTTTGTATAAAATTCTTTAATTTATCATATTTTTTTCTGAAAATAACCATTCTTTGGGTTGCTCTGTTTCAGTTGAAGAGGACTTTGAGATTGAGCCTGAAGACAAACAATTAATCAACAGAAACTGTGATTGTTGCTATGACTGTTGCAAGGGACGATTATTCGTTCCATGGTTACGATTCCAACAAATCTGTTACACCATTATCTCAGAACCATTGTTTGATTTGTTCATTATCTTATGTATTGTACTGAACACTGTCTTCATGTCAGCGGAACATCACAATCAACCAGAGGCTCTCTCCCAGTTACTTGATATCTCAAACTTTGTAAGTACCCCACCCATTGTTCTGTGCCCCCCAAAAACTAATAATTGACATTGTTTTATTTTGATCATTTTCTGTTGAAATATTTCTAAATCAAACAACAGATAGTTGGCCTATATAACCGCTGTTATATGTTTTCCATATTGTATGGTATCTAATTATATAAAGCATTGCCGAAATTAAATTTACCTTCTTGCATCACTTGTTTCAAAAAGGGTTAGGGGCATTAATTAAAGGATGGGATACAGGTTTTTTTTATTATATAGTTACAGCTTGTATTTTAGGGGCACCTTCCAATCTGAAAATGTCTTTGATATCATGTGTTTTCCCTATATTTCCAATTCACTCATTAGAATTTCATTTCCCAACTTGATTTCAGACAATAATTTTTCCCAAAAAGAGACATTAAACAATTATTTAATCCCAATATTAGGGGCTAGGGTGCCGTCTAAAACTTATAAAAAAAAACTGAGATATTTTCTTTGTTTGCAGATCTTTTCTGGAGTGTTTATTCTTGAAGCCATCTTGAAGTTGACAGCATTGACTAAACATTATTTCAGTAATGGATGGAACATCTTTGATCTTGTCATTGTCATTGCTAGTATTGTTGATATGGGCGTTACAAGTATTGATGGGCTCTCGGTGTTTAGGTCTTTCAGATTGGTAAGTTTGACTTTCTGAATGTTCATTATAATATGGCTAAGCATAGGAAATCTACAACGTTCCTGAGTAAAAGATTAAAGAAATGAATATTCGAAAGACCTTAGTTTGTTCACACTTCATGTTCTTTTAATGTGACATGAGTAGCGGTAAATAAATGTCACTTGAACGATTCATTATTACTTTGATTAACTAAATTGTTTACTCTTTAATAAATACTTTTCAGTATGTCTTTCTCAATCATTAACACAAAGTTGTGATTTATTGTGAATTTTATTTTACAGATGCGTGTTTTCAAACTTGCCCAATCTTGGCCGACAATGAGATTGCTCTTGTCCATCATCATGAACACACTTGGTGCTCTGGGAAACTTGACGTTGATTCTCTGTATTGTTATATACATCTTTGCTGTGATTGGATTACAGCTCTTTAATGACAAGTACACGGATGACAAGTTTGATGGGGAAGTGATCAGGTACGGTTTTGTTATTGAAATCACATCATGTACATGTATTGTTTTATTCTCGGGGCCAATATTTGGTTACTTTCTCTAAGTATAACATCTATGAAGAGATTGATCCTTAAGTCATCAATTAAAGACCACTTAATTACAAAGATACAGCACTTTTTTTAAGCTTACCTGTTCTTATTATGTTTTTACTTCATTTTATAAAAACTCAGATAGCTGAACATTCTATAATGCTGCTTTCAAACTGACCAATTCATCAGCATCCTTTACAATATCAGCATTCTTTACAGCTTAGTGATTGCATTATAAAGGATACTAATATAATCCGTATTTTTTGTATGTACATTATTTACTACTGAATAATCAGCACTGTTACTCATATGTTTCATCGTTAGATACTTCTGATACATTCCTAACTCATTTAGGTGGCACTTCAAAGATATCTTCCATTCATTTATGATGATTTTCCGTGTGTTGTGTGGTGAATGGATTGAGCCCCTATGGGATTGTATGCGAGCAGCAAATGAAATCTGTATGGCTGTATTCCTGCCTACACTTGTACTGGGATACTTTATTGTAAGTACATTTATAAGGTTCCTGAGCTCTTCTCATAAATCAATTCGTCAGTTTGATGTTTGATAATTGTGATTTCTTAAGTCAAATTGATCAGTTTTCTAAAAGTTCTCCCATTTTAACTGTTAAAATGTCATTAAATGACCAATTACATCGCTTGTTGATATCACTTTTCCTAAATAGATAAATCTAATATTAACTTTTATTAAAGGCAGAAATTGTGTAAATATCATATCAAGGTCATGAAAAAAATATGAATAATTGGAGATGTCAGAGTATCGAGAGCTTATACTTCAAATCTGTGGCAAAGGTTTCCAAAGGAAGGAAAGAAATGGTGGTTTTCATGGACATATCACCTTTATTTGTTTATATCGAGTTTTACGCCACTTTTCAACTGTCAGAGACATGAGAGGCGGACAGTTCAATTAACCATAAGTCCTGGGAAGAACCAGTCCTAAACTACCATATCCTGTAAGCAACTGCCTACTTTCTCACATGAAGAGTCAGCAATAATTGTGTGTAATAGGTAGTTGTTTACATAGTGGACAATAAGTCAGGTTTGACAGTGTTAAATATTGCTTGTTTTGTTATTCTACAGGTATTGAATCTCTTCCTTGCGTTGTTGTTGAATGCTTTTGCAAGTGACACTTTACGTGAAGCCAAAGAAAGCCAAGAAGATACAAAACTTAAGATTGCATTTAAGAGACTGTTTGACCTTTGTTGCTGCTGCTTCAAGAGAAAGAAAAAATCTGATGTGAATTCTATCACGCCAACTCCAGAGGATGGGGAAATGGGATCAGTAGAGGAGATACACGAGAAAACAAGTAAATAAATCGTTCTGTAACATTCTTGTTTCAAACAAATAGATAAGGAAGTCTCATCGAAAGATCTTCATCTTTTCCTGTTTAGGATTTTATAAGGCCAATTCCATTTTAACTTTTACAGATAGACAGTGCACGTTCATACACATGTGTTAAGAAAAATGCTTGGTTACAAAACTCATTGATGTTTTCGACTTAAAACTTTCAGATGGCATAGAATCAAGGCCGACTAATGGTGCTGTGAGCAAAAGCGGTAAAAATGTTGACGATCCTTTCAACAATACAAAGAGAAATGATTATACTAACTTTAACAAAACTTTGGAAGCCTCCAAAAAAGATAGCAAAGAAGCTGCTGAAAAGCCTGAGGATGAAGTTAAGGAGAATCCATTTCGTGATCCTGATGGAGATAAAAAGACTGAAAAGAAAGATAGAGAGGGAGTACGTATTTACAAATTACCAATAAAGCCAAAACAGAAAAAGACAGGAAAGGATAAAAACAAAGTGGATACTACTCTAAATACAAAAGAAAAGGAAAAGAAGGATGCAGATGAATTAGAACTTGGAGCTGAAGCATCAAATATAAAAAATGAAGACAAGAAAGATGGAGATAAAGAGGAAGAGGAGCTGGTTTTTGAAATATTTGACTGTTGGCCACTTCCATTATCTAGACTGTAAGTTCTATACTGAGGTTGATGTGTTCATATATGTTCTTAGTGTAAATAATGTTTTACTTATAAGAGTCAGAAGATATGTGGAAGCTTGCGGAATGTTGCCAATCCTATTGTTAATGAATTTTGTTGTGTCACAAATAGGGAAATTCTTATTTTTAGAAAACTATCCATTTTGTTACTGGGTATTTGTCTAACATCATTTATTACACTTTTTAAGTCTGATAGAAAAGACAGAATTTTAATGGAAAAATTCTTGAATTCAATGTTCTTTTTAAAAAGGATTTCATGTTAACTTAGTCTTTTATTACTTCAAAAACCAAATTGATATTTTTATATTTTTTTTATATTTCAAGAATATCTTTTGATAATTAACAGGTTAAAAATACAGCAACCAATTAATTATAATAATGGTTTACCTTTTGTGACTGAACAATTTTCTATGTTTGCAAAAACCTGATTTTGATTGAAATGCATATTGCTTTCCTATATTTGATGGATCACTTGCAGAAAATTATTCCAGTTGTTTGAATTTGATTTATAAAAGAAATTTAGAGAATCAATCTAAAAATAAGCCAGTTTTAATGTTGAAGTAAATGTCCCCTTTTGCTAGGTTTTATTGTTTATCAAAATTTGTTTACGGTAAACCTAAACAACAGGGATGTAAATTGTGAAAGTGGATTGATATGTTAGTTTGTCTGCATATCAATTGATATATAGGAACTAAACAAACAATTACTAAACAGTATCTTGTTTTTCATGGAGCAGGCTACAAGAAAAGAACCGGTAAGAAATAAATATGTAATTGAGCTTAGTATCATATAGATCAATTTATAACATGTTGTTATCTACTCAATTAGTGCCTGCTTGTAGTAACTGTATCTTTTATAATCATCAAGATCTGCCTCCCTGATGATTCTTTCTCTACACTCTTCTAAACTGGATACAAATATAAGTATTGCACAAACTATAGTTTATGCATATTGTCTGAGAATGTGACTGCCTATAAGCTAACAACAATTTAAGTAAACTTTACTAGTTCAAATCTTTGTTGTCCGTCTGGACTGACTCATAGACTAGCTGAACCCTTTTTTTGCTAATATAATATAGACTACTAAATGTAATCAAAGTACTGAGAGTACTCATGGAAACTGAACTTACATAGACTTGCACGGCAACATGGAACAGGAACCTACCTGTAGTTTAACAATTGCATGGCAGATGTATAAAATAGTAGTACTTTGGTCCATTTCAACATTCATGTGTTCCAAGCTAGTGACAGCTATGGAAAACTGAAGTTAACTATCCTTCAGTTTCCAAAAACATATCATTCATAGTCTGACACAACTTAACTGTTAAAAGCCCTGGAAACTAAGATGGTCATAATGTAAAACCGGTGTATTCTTCGAATGATATAATTCTCTTATCAGTTTTATTCTTTTATATACTGCATGCTTAAAATATTTTTTGTACTAAAACATTCCTATTTTGTATTAATTGAAATTCTTTTCTTTCATTTGTATGTAAAATCAAGCATTTCTTTTCATAACTTAACACACACTCGGTAAGCTGAAATTAGTTGCTGCTATGAGTGAGTCAGTGTGAGTGTGTCTGACTGTCTATACATGATGTTCATGTCCAGACCAAATTAATTTACCTTATTAGGATAATTTAATAAATAATGTAATATCTGTGGATTTCAAAAAAGGTCCTTTGCTGAAAGGTCAAATTCATTAAGAGGGTTGAAATTTTAGGCTTGTAGCTTTGTATTGAGAAAACTTTACTAATGATATAGTATTACATTAATTCTTCCCTTTACCATACTCATTTATTGAGGGCTCTTACTACAGTCATCAATAAGATTTAAACAATACTTTGTATTTCCATTAAATACCTCAATCATAACTTAAGCTTGATTTCATTTTAAACATTTTATGTATATGTAGACTACTGCCTTTTAATTGCTGTATTTCACCTAGTATGTACATGTAGAATATAACCTTTTTATTTTACTCAGCTGTATATTATACTTAATGTTAGGTATTGTATTTGCTACAACTGTTATGCCTTAATATCAACTACATTTGTAAAAGTGTCAAAATTACACACATTTGTACATGTATATATTTTTGTACTGCACACAGTATTGTACTTTGTTACTTCTCTATATTATGATTGCCTGTTTTTTTTTGTCTAATCAAATGCTTTATCAGTATTCTATGATCTCTGAATAAATTTTATACATTAATGATACTGATTCAAAACTAAATATACGAAGAATAGAAAGAGTAATAGACAAAGAAAGTCACATTATATAAAAATGTACATATAAAATACATATAAAGTATTTCAATTATTAAGCTTCAGTATAATGTTTCATGTGCTTTGTACATAAGTTAATGTCATACACAGTTTTCATAATCTGATTCGAAATGGAAACCTTCACATGGCCTCATGCCTTTACTAGTCCTATTATGTGAATTATTTGTTCTGTTACTTCTGTGCACTTCTTCTAGTATCAACTCATTTTTGGACTGAATTTGACCTCAATATCAAGTTTAAACAAAGTATTTATTTCTAATGTAAATGTTAGCATTTTAATCCTCTCACTTATTTTTGTATTTTAGATATGCTTTGAAATATAAATCAGTTATATTTGCAGTAAAGAAGTGAAAAAAACACTTTGAGACTTAAGTGAATAAAATAATGATTATTTGTGTTAGTCATTATTTTCTAGATAATTGTCAACCATTTTTTTGTAAATAACTTTGCTTTATACTTGTACTTGTTTTTGCCACTTATTTATGATAGACTGGACTTTAGTTACTAGATACATGTATAGTAAAAAGTTACCCGTCATCTGACTGGTTTAAAATATGGGACAAAAACTTAAATAGTGTTTTCTTTAAACTGGCAGAAACATCAATATTATATACAATATACTTACTCTCAGTTTTTATTCAATATGTTTACTAAAATATAAATCTGATATATTTAATAGATAATAAAGAAATGAAAATATCAAAGTCAGTCACATAGTAGTATAAGTTTTGAATATTACATAACTGATATTAAACTTCCTTAAGAACAGTTGCTTTTTTCACAATTTTTTAGCTCTAATTCTTTTTATTCTAATATTTTATAAGCAAGTTTACCATTTATATTGCATCCAATACCAAAATTAAACCAGAAAGTATTTTGGTTAATTTTTCAGTTATTTCAGTTTTTTTAAAAACTTTGAGTCAGAAGATATTTTCTAATTAGACTAACTCTAAGTATGAAATTAAGGTAACTTATCATGTATTACATCTATATTTCAGATGCTATTGTTGTTGGGCTGACAGTAAATCTCCGTTCTGGGAGAGATGGTTTCAGTTCCGAGTTCTCATGAATCGTGTTGTTGAACACAAAATCTTTGAGGCAATCATCTTGTTCCTGATCTTTGCCAGTAGCGTTTCATTGGTGAGTTTTTTGCTACTTCTAAATTATTAAGTTGATGCAACTATGGTGATATTTTAATCATTTCATGTATCATTAGTACTGGTACAATATTTAAATCTGAAATCATGAACAAAGCGAGGGCTCAACGCAACAGTGTTGTAACTCAAATTGAAATAAGAACAAGTTATGACAGTGTTGCGTTGAGCCCCTGAAAGGCTACTTTTTAACATCCAATTAGTGATACAGGAGACCAGTTAAACATGATTAAATTTTAACTGTGAATTAAGGCTCTGTAAGATTCTTCTCTTTAACTCTGATGGTCATTGCTGAAAGATTTGATTGTATTTATACTTGCACAAACAATATATTCTCTTTTCAGGCCTTTGAAGATGTGGACTTGTATTCAAGAGTAGAATTAAAGGAAGCTCTTAAATGGTTGAATTTGATATTTGCTGTCTTGTTTGGTGTTGAAATGTTGCTCAAATGGGCAGCATTTGGCTTCAAGAAGTATTTTACCAGTTTCTGGTGCTTACTGGATTTCCTTATTGTTGTTGTAAGTAAAAAGGATATACATGTAACATACTTATTAAAAAGTGTTTTGTAAATTTTAGAATAAGCAGATTAACAAGGTATTATTGTCATTTGCTAGTAATAAATACTTGTTTAAGTCCACTTTTCTTGAATGACCTAAAATTTGCTGTATAAATCTTCCTCTGTACACTTTATTATCAGTTGTGCTAGCAGTCATAAACAATATTACTCTTACTTAAACTTTGACAAAATAAATGTGTTTGCTTAATTGCTTTTTGTACTTACAGTATGAGTTATGTCGCTCGAAATAAGATTATGAAATTCTGTTTTGCATTGTTTTTTGTACAGATTTCCGTGGCAAGTTTAGTCGCAGAAGCTTATGGTGCTGCTAACTTTTCAGCATTTCGCTCACTACGTACATTACGTGCACTTAGGCCATTGAGAGCAATCTCAAGATGGCAGGGAATGAGAGTAAATATAATCCTACTTTTATCATATATCACACTTTACAGTGCTCTAGAAAATTATTGCTCCAATTAATTGTTTTATGTTTTTGCCTTTATTAATTCAAGGATCACTTCTATTTTATGTTTGTCTGTAGACATACTGTATCTTGGTAACCACGTTTTATACACACTCAAGAAACAGTATCAACAAGGAAATATCAAAATTAATCATATTCTTGATAAAACTTTATTTTGTGCATATCATAAATATCAAAATAGCTGCATAATTTTAGTTAAACCAACAAAATGGGAAAAAAATATACCAGACATATTACAGACATTACAAATCCCAATTATTTCTGATGTGTTATTTTAGATTTAGTCTGTGGTAAAAATTAATTATTACATGTTTATTTCAGATTGTTGTAAATGCTTTAATGATGGCAATTCCAAGTATTGTGAATGTACTTGTTGTTTGTCTGGTGTTTTGGTTGATATTCAGTATTATGGGAGTACAGTTCTTCAAAGGTGAATTCTATTTCTGTGAAGATGCCAGTGGTGAAATGTCTGATCCAGACGTGATACCAGATAAAGCAACATGCCTCCTCAATAATTTAACATGGAAAAATTATGACATTAACTTTGACAATGTTGGGTCTGGATTCTTAGCTCTCTTCCAAGTGGTAAGTTTTGGCATTATCTACATTGTAATCCTACTTTGCATTTGATTTCTTTATTATATTGTAAAAATACAAGTATAACACACATAAATTGTGTAGAAATAAAATCATTTAAAAAAAAACACCAAAATTAGGCCTGCTAATTTTATAATAAAGACATGCAGTACTGAAATGCTTTAACTTTTAACACTATATACCTTGTTATTTAAACATACGCTGCATGGGAAGAGCAGAAGAACAACAAACAAAGTAAAGGGAACAAAAACTTTAAAAATATAGAAACAAATACAGTATATTACCAAAGCCTGGTGAACTTCAAACACAATCTAAATATATTTTCAGGCTACATTTGAGGGATGGATGGAAGTGATGTCTATGGCTGTAGACAGTGTTGGTGTTGACAAACAGCCAAAGTTTGAGAACTCATTGTATATGTACTTATTCTTTGTTGCTTTCATTATCTTTGGAGCTTTCTTCACTTTGAATTTATTCATTGGTGTCATCATTGACAACTTTAATATGCTCAAGAAAAAGGTAAATGTCTTGTACTTATTTTTTATTGATTTTTTTTTTTTTTTTTTTTTTTTTTGAAGATTTTGATTTCACTGTTTACTTGCAATATGAGATACCAAACAATATCATATGGATTGAATCACTGGATGTGATTTGATAGTTTTCTTTTCTTTTACTTTCTATGTACCAGTTGAGGATGTACTCCCAGCATACATGCATAGTAAAATTAATTTACACCGACAATCCAAACGAAAACAATTAAACCTGACATTTATATGATAACATTATATCTTACAAAGGAATCGCACCTATCACTTTTTATATTTGAAAAGTATACATTTAGTTAAACAAAATTTTTACAACAGTTTGTTGAATTACTCAAAAAATGCATGGTAACCAGTTAGAGTTATTTAATACATTAGGTAATTCATTTTTCAGTAATTTTACTATTGGCTATTTTGGTAGAATTATCAAAACTTAGTAACCTGTAATTTTGATATAAGTTCTGACCATCTTGGCATAATTTGTACAAAACTGATAGACCTTTGAAAGAGTTACTCAAACTTGTGTCCTTTTTGTCAAAGTTATAATTCTGTTATTTGATATATTTATATTATAGTATGACGGAAGCTATTTGGACATGTTTTTGACATCAGGTCAACGTCAGTATTATAATACTATCAAGAAACTGGGAAATAAAAAACCACAGAAAACAATTAAAAGACCAAAGGTAGGTTTCACTAATGGTATTATATAAGCAGTCTTACCTTTTAAACCAGAGGTATGAAATCGTCCCCATCCCATTTCTTTGATTTGTTTATGGGAGTACTTGGTAAGAAAACCTACTGTTTTTGGTTGTCTGAGGCAATGTATACTGTTGTTGTACATCAGTCAAGTGGGTTAAGATGCAGAGCTATGATTTAAATATTAACAAAACTATACTATTTGTTTATTTTATATATATGTTTAGTAAATATTCTAATTTCTACTTCATTAGTTTTTAATTGTTTCCATAATCATTGATGCAGATGTTTTACTGGTTGATTGATATTATGTTTGAGTCATCATGTACTAAACTTACTTTAGTAATCATTTCAATAAAATGTATTTAATTAAAATAGACAATCCATGAACTCACCCAGTTTCAACTGCCAAATCTTTATGATATCATGAAATACATGATTATGATATGACTAAAAGTTTTGTGACTGTAAGTTTTTAATCAAGTGTGGTTAGTGAGTATTCTGTAACTCAGTAATAAGTAAAGTTTATATTACATGCTAAGACTTGTTTTTCCTGGCTGGTAAGTGAAATATAAATGCACACATGTTTGAGAGCAAGACTAATTCAACAGATCATTTTAATTATTAAAAGCAGTCTAATGGTATCTTTTAAAGATATCATATATTTGAAAATGGATTTGCAGACTAAAAATTGGCTAAACTTTGCCATACTTACTGCATGTTTAGTGCAGTATGACTTCTCTCGATTGACTCTTCTCGCAATGGTATGACTACCATATACATGTAGCTTGTATTGCAGTGTTTTGTGTACACTGATCATCGAATATTTCATTGTTTTGAATATTTCATTATGGACACTCTTGTATAATATTTGCCTAGTCTTGTATGATATACATACATTGAAAACATCTTTATGCACCAATTAGAAATTATATATACAGTGTATAGTGATATTAGAAATATAAGCAGTTTCAGTAGCAAGCTCTTTTCCAAATTCGTTTAAAAAATATATATATTAGATAAAAGGAAAAAAATGGACCTATTTTTGAGATTCTGCTAATATTTTTATATATTTTTATTATTAAAACGTACATGTACTAGTGTAGAGTAATAAATGGAATGATTAGATTTATAATCAACACTTTCATTACACATTTCTGTAAATTCATCACTATACATAAACAATTATATATTTTATAGAAGTTTATTTATGGTCTTTGCACAAAAATGTTTTTTTCTTTTTTTGTAAGATATCATAGAACTGAAAACACATTCATAGATTTCATAAAAACATATTTTAATTGGGGAAAAAAATGGGAAAATCGAGATCGAAAATCAGGGGAACCATCATATTCAGATTAGTCTACCTCAATAGGCAGAGTGTTTGGTCTTCCAGCCTCAAACCCTGAACATGGCATATTGTGGCCATTATAAAGCATCCACTGCTGCTGTTCATTGGTGTCTAGATGTTGGCAGTTACTTAAACAGAATAATGTACTGGTACAGAATACCGGAGTCTTCATGGATACTTTAATTGCCTATCAGTATATAACTGAAATACTTTGAAAACAGGCGTACAACCCAAGACATTAACAAACTTTTCATAATCAACAACATTTTCCTAGATTATCTAATCTGTTATTCAATAATTGCTGTACAAAATGGGGGAATAAAATTTAAATAAGAAATAAGTGATTTAGTTGGTCTAGTAATGTGGAACTACCCTGACAAATTAATGGGTCATGTTTTTAGGAGGGTTACCTGGGAAATGAATTCTCTGAAATTGAATTTTCCTTTTACTACATCATTGCTGTGTCTTGCCATTAGCAATATGATAAAAACTTTATAATATTCTTATATCTTTTTGATCATGTTTTTGAAAAATAAAACAGAATTTAGTTTTTTATTGAACTGGAGTTTCAAATGGGACCTTTTGTTGTTACTATGCATTTAGATGATAAACCAAATATAAGTCTTTCTAGAATTTCTATATTGGATGAAGCATTGCAAAAATTCGAAAAAGCATTTAATTATGTTACTAACTGATTGATTATCAATTTGATTGGATAATTGATTGAAATCTTAATATTCACTTATATAATATCAATATTGTTTCAGAATAAGACTCAAGGCATTTTCTACGACATATCAAACAGTAGCAAATTTGAGCTATGCATTGTCGTGTTTATATTCCTAAACATGATACAGATGGCTGTTGATCACTATAACCAGACAAAGATGGTGGAAGATGTACTCGCCATGCTCAATATTCTCTTTGTGGTGATATTCACACTTGAATCGATTGTCAAAATTATCGGACTTCGTTGGCACTACTTCACTATGCCATGGAACGTGTTTGACTTTATTGTTGTTGTTCTGTCTCTGTTAGGTAAGTCTCCATAAAACATTAAATGTTCTTGTTTTGAAATATTGCTGTTCTTATTGCAATCCAAATTTGACACTTTTATGACAAATAAGTAAGTGTCATCCAAATATCTATCTAGAGTGCTTACAATGCTGACAGTATCACACCTACTACTGTACTCTTTACAATTAGTTATGAAAAAGATAATAAAGAGTTAGCAGTGCATATCTACATGTAGAGTAATTATATTCAAACTAATATTTGGCATAATTTGTTGTAAAAGTGTCATACCATGATGGTCTTGGTATTTTTTAAATCTGCCTCATCTCTGTACTAACAGTCATGTGATTCCATATCGCTGCATGTGTCGGTCTTGTTCTGTGTGGTCAATAGTATTGTTTTGTCAGTTTCTAGAGACCGTATGCACATTTTGCACCTGTCATGTTTATACACATGTACTTAATTTGATTTAATTTGTGTCAAGCTGTTATTGACTGCTATTGATGGAAAAAGATGTTTGATATGTTTGTACTGCCTATGTTATCCGTTACTTATAATCAATACAACCTAGTTTTTCACTTGGTACATGTATAAACACCATAGTCTATGCTCAGAATACTGCATGGCTTGGTTGTTTAGAATATGGGTTATTGCTATACCATGCTGTGGTTGTTTCCATGGCTTGCACATATTTTGGTCAATGTTGATCACACAGTCTAAGTCTTTTGTATCAAAAGTAATGCATTGACATGTTTTATGATTATAAACAGAATATATATCTCTCGCTATACTCACATCAGAATGAAATAGAATTGTGTAGCACATTTTTCTTCCTAACATATTGGTGATATTTTATAAGTTTTTGTACAAATTTACAAATTACCACTTGTAAAATTGACTTTGAATTTCAACCCCAAAATATCTGCAAGATTATATATTGCACTATATGTCTCATCTAAACACTTTATCAAACAATTGCTAATTTATTTTTTTATTATGATAATTCAAACTTCTGCATTTACATTTAGAATCAAAATAGAGTCAAGCATGCCACTGGCTGTTTATGCGTTTACTGAACCCTTCATCTTGTTGATTTTTTAAGTGGCAAATTCAATTTTACAAGTAATTGAGTGGTATTTTCTATCTCTCTAGAACATATTGCATGCATATACTCGAACAATATGTTTAGAAGTATTTTTATGCATATTGTCATATTCAACCTATTAGCATGTATAATGACTTAGACATGTCCTTGATTAGGCGGTCAGAAATAAGACTATTCTGAAACAACATTGAAACAATTTCCTTTAGATTTAATATTCAAAGAAATAGAAGGAGGTAATGTTGTGTGTGACCCGATCTGATAGAGGTCGTAGGAGCTACACATAGATTGCTATCATCACTGATATACCTTATAATTAGTTTCAATCTCTCTCTTTCTTTGGTTTTTCTTTTTTTCTTTATTTTGAAACCTGTTTGTTTAGGTCTTTATTTTGAAGAGCTGTTCTCTAACTTAGGATATTATTCTTCCAATTCAATTTTTTATCAAGAACTAGGAGATTTTATATCTCATAAAAAGCCTTATACTCTAGTGTGTAAATGTAACAAAGTCTGTACTACTGCAGTGATGTATGTATATGTTCTAAAATGAGCACACCAGAAACACCAAAAACAACAGTTGACACTCATCATGCGTAGATTTTATACTGCAAAATATTGCGATATTTGCTTGATATGTTATGCTTATTCCATAAACTTTTTTCAATGGTTCAAGTAACTTTCATTAACATACAAATTAAATTATTATACTGAAATACACTTTCATTTGAAATTTTAATCTTAAATGATTCTAACTGTTTCATGTAGATGTGTTGATTATAATATCTGAAAAATACGGTAGGCTGATATTTGCCAATAATTTCTGGCTTTGTTCTGTTTGTTCTTTTTCGGTTTCATTGTTTACGTGAACTGTCGTTTGCCTATTTTCTCAGAATAAGTTCAAGAAAAAAAACATAGCGACTGTCATACATTCAGTAAGTGACGTCAAAGTATTTGGTGAACACCGTACGTTTTTCGAAAAATGACATATCCAATTATACTACCGTTTCAGTTCCACTGTGTTTTTACATAACGGTATTTCTATCATAGAAAGACATTGTTGTTATAAAGATGCATATATATCCTTTAAATGCAGACATGACAAATTCAAAGAGAAGTCCATGGCATACTAATACTGGGATATCCCTCTTAGCACACAATGATTTTGGAATTGGAAATAAATCAAATAAAATATAAGTTCATACCTTTAAAGCTATGTATCACCCAATCAATATAGATCGAGAATTTAATTGAAACAATACATAAAGTGAACAAACATCCTGCACGTTTTAATATTCTTCCTTTTATACCCGTGCATAGCTAAGCTTGTTTTGAGCGTTCATGTCAGTTTTTGCGTCTTGAATGTTATGTTACGCGACTTTCGGTTTTGCATGCGCTTTTATTTCAGGCAGTTTCGTAAGACATTGCGCAAGCCGGAATGATATTTTGAAAAAAAAATGTATTCCTTCCTGATAATTCGTTGACAATGTTTTTACATGACTGCCTGAGAACAAAAAAATATAGTTTGAAATAGCATTTCCTTACGAAATGGTTGGATATGGATGTAATACAAAATACGTGTGGAATTTTGATGTTGACTCAGCAAGCCAATTCTGGCTTCAGGGCGCCGTTTCGAATATGTAATTTTTCAAAACAATTTTGGGAAGCATAATGTACCTACCAATGTTTTGTCCCATATCAGACATTATCTTGGTTCGTCATTTTGTAGGTCTGATTGCATATGTCCTTCTCATCTCGAAAGGCCAAAAACGTTGAAAAGTGCCAAACAGCTACATTGTTAAATTCATGCGAATATTCATTTCCAAATCCACGCGTATTCCATATCCATAGAGCTGGAAAATCGCATTTTATTGGCGTTAAATTGTTACTTTTTTCGGATTGGGATGCATGTTTATATCCTGCATGGATACAGAAATTTCCATATGGAAAGCTTGTTGAGTTCTGTTATTTCCATGTGAACGTTTCTATCGTTGGTAAGTGATTTTGTTTGGTACTTGTTCCATTATTAGTGTTTCTTGTAAACTATTAACATTTGTTTACCCTTCAGATAAAATAATTGCACCTGAATGTTTACATTTTGCATGCTTGTTTTGAATGAGATAGTTGTTACAATCAAAATACTTTCGTCTGAAATAAAATAAGATGTCATTAACATATTCAGGAGGATTACCTTGCTGCATTAATTCACGATTTGTTTTTGTAGTTTAAAAATTCATATATAATTTTTTTCCCTCTGTAATCTCCATATTATCTTATTGGAGATAAGTTTCAATTTGTGATTTTTCTTTTTGCAGGTGTTATCTTGAATGATTTAATGTCTGGAATAATTGTGAGTCCGACATTGTTACGTGTAGTGAGAGTATTTAGGATAGGAAGAGTTCTAAGATTAATCAAGGCTGCAAAAGGAATCAGAAAGTTGTTATTCGCACTTGTTATATCCCTTCCTGCGTTATTCAACATTGGAATGCTCCTATTTCTTATAATGTATATATATGCAATTATTTGTATGTCTACCTTTCAAAATCTGAAAATTACTGGACCTCTCGATGAGGATGTTGTGAATTTCAAAACATTTCTGAATAGCTTTATGCTGTTGTTTCGTTTGTCGACAGCCGCTGGATGGAATGATATCCTCATCCCTATGATGATACAGCCACCATACTGTAATGATCAATACTTCATCAGACCTGATGGTGTTAAAGTCGAGGGTTCACCGGGTGATTGTGGTACTATATGGATGGCTGTAATCGGTCTTACATCTTATATTCTCGTTATATTCTTAGTTGTGATAAATATGTTTATTGCTGTTATTCTTGAAAACTTCAATCAAGCTCACGAACAGGAGGAGGCTGGAATCACGGAGGACGATTTTGACATGTTTTATTGTGTATGGGAGCGCTACGATCCATTGGCAACACAGTTTGTCAAATATGAGCAGATATCCAATTTTGTCGCGGACTTAGATCGCCCATTGGGAATAGCTAAGCCAAATGAAATTGCCTTAGTTTCTTTCGACCTCCCAATATCAGAAGGTGATAAATTGCATTGTTTGGATATTCTTATGGGTCTTGTTAGATTCCACTTAGGTAATGTGGAAGAAACTCCGGAATTTCAGCAATTACACGAACAGATGGAAACGCGATTTCAACATGCGTTCCCTACTCGTGTTAACACAGTACGTAAAACCACCACAATGATGAGAAAAAAGGAAGATGTGGCGGCCAAAACGCTACAAAGGGCTTGGCGACAGTACAAAGCTCAAATTCAAATTAAAAGTATAGCTGCGATGGCAATGAATCAACGAAGTCAGTTGCCATCTATGGAGAATATAGAATCTCGGGCTAGGACAAGCCCTCTTAGAACTCTTGGAACAAGACTTTCAAATGCTTTAAGTGCATTTTTTGGTTCCTCTCGCCCTAGTAGTGCTGTAAGTAGTGTTAGTGTAAGAAGTGACAGTAATTATGGAACGCCGTCTCAAGGAACTGACAGACCGGCTAAAGTTCAGAGCTCTATTGAGATGCCAAACATTTCGGGCTATAGAGGAAAAAGAAATGATGTTCTATTATGACAGGACTGATTAAATTCCTGGCGATAATATGTGACTTCCAGTCCTGGTAAATGTTGTCATTTGTTGAAATGTTTGTTCGTTTGAAAAGTCGTATTTGTGTTATTATGTATTTGGTATACACTTTAACATACTAGGAGATGTTCCATTTGAATTGAGAATAGGAATCTGGTCCGCCGTATATTAACTAGTTGTATATCAGTCTGAAGTCAAACACGTTCCTAATGTCATTTATTCAGACTAACAAAACTGAAAAGGAATAATGGAGGATTTGATGGAAACCCATATTTTTGTACCTCTCTTGTCCGCCAAAACTGTTTAGAAATGTTATGTTATAAAGAGTTAGAGCCTGAGCACTACTATCGACAAGCCGTGCCTTGAATTTTAGTGTTGGTTGTACATGTGCTACTTTAAATAAAACAAATTGATTAAGGAAGTATTGTAATATGTGATTGGACCGTGTGCTAGATTCTGGCAGATCAAATGGATATGTAGTGATATTTGACTGCTGGTAACTGAGGCACGATTATGTTGGAAACTTGAAATTTGTTGTGTTGAAAATGATGATATTTAGTTATTTGCATCGCCAATGATGGAGAACCGTCAATTAACATAGTAGCTAAATTTGTTTGTGTATTGCCTTGAAAGGACAACATACCGCGTAATATGCATGCCTATAAACTAGAAGCTATGAATCTCCTTGTATGCTCATTTCAATGTATCGTGTATAATTTATATAAATACATGTAGTATGTACACTTTCATGAAAATCCAACCCTTTGCCAAAAGTATTAATCAACTGTGATAAGGTTCTTTATTGCGTACTGTTAACATTTACTGTTTGTCGGTCTGCGAATAGCGTGCATTTTCCATTTTTAATATGGTTAGTTATTATGATTGTTTTTTATTGTTTGCTTAAATAAAAAAGCCTTTATGTTAGTGAAGGACTCCGCAATATTATACGCTGAATGTGTATGTATTGTGCGATGTTTATAAAAAAATCAGTCTCTACATACAAACTGCTTCATTTTTGTTTCGCATCACTAGCTAAGGTGGTGAGTATGCATGTTCCAATTTGTTTTTCATCTTTTTAGTCATTATTATTAATTGTCAAATTTCATTTTGTTTATGCATAATGAGTCAACGAATGTAAGCAATAATGATTTGCTCCCATATATATATGAGAATGTATATATTCGTATGTATATATGTGTGTGTATTTATATACATATATGTCTTTTCCCTCATCGCAAAATACATTTTACGATTATCAAAACAGTTTCAATTATTAAACTTGAATTATTAACAGATGTATTATTTTTATATTAACATGTATATTGATTGTTTCGACATATGTATCTATTTCCATAATATTATGCAGTTTTTTATTGATTATGACTTTCGTAGTTGTTATTTCCTCTACATATTATTTTATACAAATTAAAAATGTTTCACTTAACTTTGCTGTCAGACGCAACTCCAGAATAACGTCAGAAAATAATCAGGAAAGCTAATAAAAAATATTGTTTAGGATTAGTGGCATTCATTAATTTGGTTGATTTTAACATACAATTTGATGACGTCACCATTTCTGTAGCATATAGCCACTGCTTGATTAATGCTAATTTTTTAACACCTTTTCGAAAGTTGACTTAAGTACATCATTTAATTGTTTTAGCTCACCTGGGCGAAGATCAGTGTGATGTATTAGTATACAATTTTGTCCGTCGTCCGTCCGTCCGTCCACATTTCTTCAAACGTCTTCTCTGAAACGGCTGTGTCAAACTTGAAGACATTCCACAGGAATCATCTACTTCGGATGGTATTCTTGTCCTAAATCACATGGTCTAAAGCTTAGATATTTGGCATGGAGCAACATCTAGAGATCCTCTTACAAAATTGCAAAACAATGTATCAGGGCGTCCTATGGATCATGTTGTCTCATTTTCCAATATGTTTCACTTACTGCAGAACAAATTTAAATCAAATTTGTAAGTGATATTGCCTTAACTCGTTCTCAGATGAGCATAGCAGGGCAACTCAGCCCTCTTGTTACTATTTTAGTTCACTTTCAATTCCTGCAAAATAAGATTTCAAAAACCCATAGTCCCTTTTATATCAATGTCAGACATCTCCCAGTCTTGTTATTTTATATTTCAAAGAAATCAAATGTTTCCATTTATTCTTGTATTATCACAAAATGTAGTGTACTTTTTTTATGAGGATGTCATTGGGGAGTCTATATCATGCTTCTATGAATTATGTAACTTATGTGTATACTTTTTCGAATTATATTCATGTAAACTAATGTTAGTTTTTTCCAAACTTTGTTAATGTTTGTTTACCTAAGCCTCAGATATTTGATTTAACGTTGACCAAAAGTTTATCAAATAAATTTCTTAATCAAGAGCGTTCATTCTTTATTTCTCCACATTGTGTAACTGTACTTAGTATTTGTTTTTTCATAAGCTGATGATACTATATAAGTTCACGGTTTACACAATTTCTATCAGCTCTCAGCCAGAATTTCAAAACAATGATTTGAATATCTATATATTCGGGATATTAGAACGAATATCATAATGATATTCATTTTTCGGTCCATTCTTTAATCTGCCCGAACCTGTTCTGGAGACATCCGAAGACAGGTACAGTTTGTAGTTTGAATTCTGTGTATTTTCGTGTTTGTTCATTTGTTTTGTACGACTTTTACCTTTTCATATGTGTATTAAAGTAACAAACAGCATAATTCTAAAAGGTGCTAAATTACTAAATAAGCTGTCAATTAAATCGTTCTAAAAGTTGCTGTTGTTCTTATTACGCCATTAGTCGTATCTAAATGTAAAAATACAATGTATATCTTAATAATCTCCCTATGTTATGCCTCCTTTGTTCTCTTTTACGTTTATCAGTTGGTTAACTCTTTGGGGCGTCTCTGGAACAGCTAAGGGCATTCCAGAGCCGTCACAGAAGGGGGAAAGATACGATACAGAAGGGTTGGGCATTTCCCAACTCTTGTTTCTAAAGAACAGTCTTCCTACATGGTTCTTTATCGTGCCCGTTGTAAAGCACCGATACCAACCTCAGCCGTTTCCTGGGCTTTTCTATACTGGAGTCTCGAGTCACCAATATACCTGAGTATGTGCTACTAAACAGGAAACACACGATTTAAGTTATGTCTTGTTTTTGATTGTTTTAATTTGATAGCCTTTACTAAATTATTGAAACAATTGTCATTGGCCACATGAAAATACCCCCCTCCCTTTTATTTCTAAAAATGTTCATTTTTTAAAATCTGAAATCATCTAAACAAAATGAATATCAGACTGGTAGTTAAATACTGAATATGCTATATGTATATATCATTTTAAAAATAGACACATGATACAAGCACTCATTAAAATAGCTTACATGTATTGCCATAATTTTAAAAATAGGCTACTGGTATATTTAAAGAAAAGTTTTATTTATAAACTCAATCATCGTCGGATAGGCAGCGACCGTGGGTATCTGACGATGAAACTCAATAATCTTGCTGGTCCTTTTATATTCATTCAATTTTTCTAGATGATGATAAACACGATTTCTATTTGTATTTAAATGTATACAAATTAACTGATTTTACATTTTAAAAATGTTGACTTAAGTATGCCGTTTATATTACAACATATCATAAATTGATGTATTCACCTTTGGCAACAAAAAAATTGTACATATTTCTTTGTTTTTCGTATTCGAATATTCGGTAAAAAAATTAATGTACCTGACGTTTTAGCCAGTGGACTAGCTTGTCGGTCAAATATTAATTTAGAATAATTTTTAGATATATATCATCGTTTTATAGATAATTTAAGGTAAGATTTTACATATAGAATAATTATAAATGAGAATATCTAATAGATAGCATATATAAAAGATAGTTTAAAAAGTATTATTATACCATATTTAAAGTATCAGAACAGACTATAATTTATACAATAGCAAAATTGTATATTATGGCTATATATATTATTAATGTAATGCATTTGTAATATTAGAAATATTATCATAATTAAGATTATGTTAATAAAGTTAAATAAACACAAACATATCTATAAAAAATCTAAAATTCAGTTTGGCCAAAACGTCCTAGGTAGCTAGAAAAAGCATCTGGCCAAAAGGTCCATCCACTCTTCTTTATATAGACCTTGGAACTGCTCCTTCTAATGGACTTCAGGAATTCGGGATAGAATAGTAAAACCTTAAAAAGTCGAACGACAATACCAAAACATTTATGGCAAACCGAAAAGAAATACGAGAAACCTTGAATATCGGGAGAAGAGGTAAGGAAATATGCACACAAAAATAGATAATACATTATTTGGACTGTGTCAAAAAGAATAAGGAACAGACAGCGAAGGATAAGGTGGGCATTCAATACGAAGTTGTAGAAAATAACATCCCTGAAAATGTCGAATATAATCGATCCAACCTCTACCCAGAGTTGTCATTCCTTTCCAATCAACCACACATCGTTGGTGTGAGCGTAGCGGGAACGACAACTCTTGGTAAAGACTGACGATGACATACAAACCTATCCATATGCATATATACACACAAATTATGATACTTATTAGTTGTGAGAGTTGCAACCAAGACAGATAAGAGATTGGGTAATTGATTTTTCTGCAAGTTTTCTTTTAACTATGAATAAGTTTATCCACTTACTATGTACAATGACTATGCCTTCTCTCCTCTTTTGCTTGAACTGAACGGGCTATTGGTCTACAGGATAATATTCTTTAGGAGAATCTAAATACTTTTTTCAACGTGTTGGTTTACAATCTAAAAGATCCATATTAAACCCATCAACAATTTCGGGCAACGGAAAATTACAATCCTATGTTGGAATATTGTCTGCAGTGGCTACACTTACTCGTATTTCGGTATCACAACCGCTCACGTAATATTTAGCGCACTTTAATTTAACTAACTATATTTTATTTGTGGTATATTTGTAATTGTATCTGTATTGTTGGGCTTTATATCTGATTAACTCACAGCTTCGCAAGATAAAACAGCGTCAATGTTTGTTTATGTTGTAAATAGAATAACTGATTGGGTTCGCCGACAAGAAATTAAAATCAAATAATATATCAGAAAATATCTATTTTCGTAATTTGTATTAAAGTCGGACAGCTTGTCTTTGTGCGTGTACACATGTATAGTGCTTAATAATTGTTCGTTTGACAAAAACAGATCATAACTCAGAAGCAGTGATCACAAATGTGTTTTTCTTTTCAAAACCCTTCCACTATAGTCTATTATGTATGTAATTACAGGGGTAAGTGTTTTCAGGTTTTTGCCTGAAATTCAGGTTTTTTAAAGTCCAGAAAGGTCATTTTCCCAACTTACGTAAATCCGGTGATAATATTTTGGGAAGGGTCATCCCTTATCTGATTAGATGGTCGGATACTGACAACGTCGGTAATTTCGTTGCGTTTTTTTTTGGTTGTTGTTATTGTGATTTTCACGCCAAATTTTCAGATTGTTTGAAATTTCCAACCTTTACCCCTGTAATTATCTTCCGTCCGTGTACATGTATTTGCTCCAATCCAAGGAAGTTCGTGTTATTGTTCAATCATGTAAAAAATGGACTTTAACCTGTACTAACCAGTCAGAACTTGCGTTTATGAACATGCCAGTCTCAACATAGTCTTTTGGAACCCATGTAGAGAGCTTTTACATAAAAACATATATTTCATCCAGTGTCTTTACGTCACATCTGCAATCAAAAGGTGCGTTTTCATTTTTGGCGCAAATTATACAAATTAAGACTTCAATTATTTTGATGACCCGTTTGAAGCTAATTCTGAAGTAGCAGTAATCATGTTATGTTTTCATACAAGACTTAAATCAATCACGATAACACATTGCGTCAAATGAACTGTCTCAATGGGTTTTGTAAATGAACTAAGGCAAAGTAAATCGACATGTAAAACCAAAGCTATACAAACCTCAAATGTCATATTTGTAATTATGATAAGACTGTTCTACTTCTGTTGACAATGATGAGACAGGTATATTATCTTTAACCATTGAATACGATGGATCGAAATGTTCAATCATTCGATTTATAAATTGACTTGCCACACGAATGAGTTACACGATACACAAACGAGCCATCTTCAAAATGTCTGAAATTTCTCTTCTCCCTCTCTGACAAATAAAACAGTTCAGTTTTTGAGGATATAACAGACTGTAGCATAAGCTATATTTCTTTCTGAAAGCGAATCTTAGTTTCATTGTGGTAATTCCATGTGTTATTTATAAATGGTATAAATACTGTGAACCTAATGCACTTGCTATGATGATGTTTTTATTGATATTGTCAAATAGTTACATATATATTTAGGTATCTTTTTTATCTTTTAGCTGTGGTCTCAGGTAAACTAAGTATAGAATGTAATACAAATATAATGTTTGTACTAATTTCATCATATTCCTGTTGAGCACCCGTATCAAGAATCGATATTGTTATTCAATGAACTTGTTGTGTGGTCTGGTCATTGTTCATTTTTTCTCTGCTTTTGTGATAAAGTAACATAGTTAAACTCTATGCTTGCTCTGAAACAGTTTATACAATGCTACTTCAATAAAAAAAAGACAATTACGTAAAACAAAATTGCTGCATTAACTTCCATCTAACAAAGCCATGCCAGTATCCGTCGCACAAGACGATACTCAAAATTCCAGCTGAAAGTTCTAAGGAGACAGATGCATTAGATCTACTTACACCGTATAAAATACCATCAAGTTCGTCATTATTCAGAACACACAAAAGCAAAGCTAAAACATGTCAGCACAAATCCTTGTATTGTCCTCTTGTTACCTCCCCCCCCCCCCCCAAACGATATAAATCAAACAACAATGCCAATTCGTGTTTTAACTGGAATAGAATGGTTGGAAATAGACATACATATCGTGAATGCATAATTTACCTTATATTGTCGTTCCGTGTATATGTAATAAAAGTGTATACGACTTCAACATGCGGCAAAAAGAGTATACAACTATCTAAAGATACAAAACCTTGGCCGTTTTGGTATCAAACGTGTTAATTAATTAACAGCATGTAACTATGCCAGTCAAATAACTTTGATAGTATTTGTAGCCTGATAACGTAGCCTCTTGCGTACACACAAGGCACAGGTACACCTAACCAAATTCGACATCAATATACAGCACCCGAAAACTAGGCTTAGATACGTGATTGCAGAAAAATGGCATATCTGGTGCAAATCATGAATGATTTTATCAAGACAATCGTCTTAAAGATTGAACAGTTAACACTTTTACTTGTAAAGGATTATTAGAAATGCTATATGAATTGAAATAAAAGTTTCAGTGCAATGTTTTGATGAGTTTGGCTGAGCAGAAATTTGCAGTTTAAAGATACCACTTACATACCAATTTATCGCGTACGGTACCAGTTTTTGATCTGAAACTTGTCAGCAACTGTCTACCACTTCATGCCAAAATTAATAAGGAATTTCAACAATCTGACCTGTATGTTTCATTCTCAGTCGTCCCTCAGCACCTAGTGTAAAGAAATATTATTTTGACTCTTTTAGAAAACATTATTTGTTTATCTTTCTTTACCCAGGTGTGTATACACTGTGTGAATTTTGTCGGCTTTCCGAGCGGACTCCTGAAGCCCGAGATAGTCATTCCCTTAGTTTATGATATTTTAAATTGTCTTTAAAAAGCGTGTGTGTTTTATGTTGTATTTTAGTTATATATTTTGTTCACATTTGCTATAGATGTTAATTTGGTTATACAAATGGGTAGATCCTGACAATGTGTGATTTGAGTCTCGAGACATTTCTGAATATATCAAAAAAGACTGGTCAAGCTAGTTTATGTACAGCGCAATGATAACTTTTCACTGCCCAGCTATAAATGTCTGCCACTTAAATTTCGCTACGATGAAAAAGAGATTATCTCGATCAATCTCATGTGCTAATACGACGTCCTCTTTGTCTATGGAAGCAATTTTGTTTGGCTATATGTATGGTTGACAGCTGGCAATGAAAAGTCAGAATTGAATTGAGTCTAATCTGTAGAATTAGTAATACATATATTTGCTATTTTTGTTGAATAAAACTGCTTTACAAAAAGGGTTAGCTAGTTTGCATTTAAATATAAGGGCAGTATAAGGTGTTCTTTGACTGTAAACCTAAGAAAAATCAGAACGTATGTATTCATTTTGTAGCATTAACTTAAAATGTCTCCATCGTTGCAATGGTACTTCAAAACAAAATATATCTGGAAGTCCAGTTTTAAGACAAAATAACTCTAGTGTGTACCTTCTTTGTTTGACCATTTTTGGAAATGCTCTTCTTCGAAAGACACGATCCGTTTTTATTTACTTCGCTTTACAAATTTATCCTAACGCCCCGCTCATTTACAAATAAGTGAAATAGTTTCATTAAATATTACTGTCAATGTCTTGTAACATAACCATAAACTTACTTACAACATACATGTCTATTTGAATGTGTTTATTCTGTGATATGATTTTATGCTTAATGTTTTTACTACAGTTTCATCATTTAAACTTGACAGACTACTTTAGATGATAATTATATGTCTATTAACATTTGTTTTGTTATTTATTTTTAGGAGTGATCTTGGAGGACTTGCTGAAGAGTGTCAACTTTAGCCCAACATTACTCCGAGTTGTCAGAGTGTTTAGAATCGGTCGTGTGTTGCGTCTTATCAAGGCTGCGAAAGGAATTAGGAAATTAATGTTTGCCTTAGTGATTTCTCTACCTGCCTTGTTTAATATTGGAATGTTACTTTTCCTGATAATGTACATATATGCTATCGTTTGCCTTTCGACATTCCAAAATCTGAAAATAACAGGAGCATTGGATGAAGATGTTGTGAATTTCAAAACGTTTGGTAACAGTTTTCTGCTGTTGTTTCGCCTCGCCACAGCTGCAGGTTGGAATGATATTTTAATTCCAATGATGGTTACCCCGCCTTACTGTAATGATACACATTATATACGTAAAGATGGTGCTGCCATTGAAAGCTCACAAGGTGATTGTGGCAATACTTTTATTGCTATCCTCGGCCTGACATCGTATATTCTTATTATATTTTTAGTAGTTATAAACATGTTCATTGCTGTGATTTTAGAAAATTTCAATCAAGCCCACGAACAGGAAGAAGTGGGAATCACTGAGGATGATTTTGAAATGTTTTATTCTGTATGGGAGCGCTATGATCCTTTAGCCACCCAATTTATTAAGTATGAACAGTTGTCTCATTTTGTTGCGGACTTAGAGCCGCCTTTATGTATCCCGAAGCCAAACGAAATAGCTCTTGTTTCATTTGATCTTCCTATTGTCGAAGGAGATAAACTGCATTGTCTAGATGTGCTGATGGCTCTTGTGAAATATGTTCTTGGGACCGTGGATGAATCACCGGAAATGAATGAAATACATAAGCAAATTGAACAACAGTTTGAGGAAGCTTTTCCTACTCGAGTTAATACAAATCGTAAAACTACAACGATGATGCGAAAGAAAGAAGATGTTGCAGCTAAAACTTTACAACGAGCTTGGAGAGGTTGGAAGACTCAAAAACAGATGAAAAATATTGCCAGTCTGGCTATTCAACAACAACACCAGAAGAAAACAGCAACTTCTGACCGAAGTAAGGGGAAGGCTAGTTCTATGAGGAATCTCAGTATGCGTCTGTCAACTGCTTTGACAGGTTTCTTTGGCGCATCTAGACCAAGTAGTGCTATCAGTAGGCTTAGTGTAGCAAGTGTTGCTCCTGAAAAGAAGCCAGATGTCAAAACAAACTCGAAAACGGAAAAAGTTCGTAACGCCATGGCGATGCCTAAAGTATCTGTTTTATACAGTCCAGAAAAAGATGCGGACATTGTATTGTGATAAATGTTCCTATAAAGATATTGACAAAGTCGAAAACCGAATGTCAAACCATTCGTTGATTTATCTTAACATGCAATTATATAAACAGAGACGTGTTTTGTTGACACTGTCGTTCTTGAACTTTGAAAAATATTAACTTTGAACAAAAACTGTGAGGTTAGCTATTTCATACATATGAGGACAGCATAAAACGACGTATATCGGCTGGAATCGATTGACACGTCGTTTTGTATTGTTCTGTACAGTATGATTGGCGAGAATTGAATCTGTGCTAAACTTGGAATTGCAGACATTAGGTTGTCAAAAAGCCTGTGATATTTTATGTTATTGTACATACATATATATATTTAACTGTTGTTGTTTCATATGTCTACGAAATGCATTTAAATGAGTGTATTGTAAAATGCTTTTTACAATTAATTTTGTTTAAACCATTGTTTTGTTATAAAACTTGGTGTTAAGAACTGGAAACACGTGCTTTTTATCCGTTCTTAACTTTTTTTATGTTATCAGAAATTTATTTGTACCGTGTGTCAATCAACAAATTATGCAATTACGTGTGATAAAAGGATGTTTTATACATTTGAAACCCGACAGTTGTTTTTCTGCGCTCGACTAAAATCGATAACCCGTCTGAAAATGTAGATCTTGTTGTTTTCGGGGAAAAAGTGCTTGAATGTAAAAATGTTTTGTTATTAATTCGAATTCGAATTAGCATTCAAAATACCTACAAGTGTCTCTAAAGCCAGATTTATAAAGCTAGAATCTGATAACTAGGATTGGAGTGTTGAGATCACACGCTGAACATTTGCTATACTTTTAGACAAAAGGTGATGTAGTGTGTGGCCTTGTTTAAACTATGACTTTCTATGATTGATAAATGTGTCAGTGTGATTTATCAAAACGTGACCCTGGACAAAAATACAATCACAGGAAATGGTCAATTTTGTTTACACTGTAAAACACTAATTTGTGTGTAATTGTTGCTTGCATTTATTAACGCGACGTGTGTGATGTCAAATGTTCGTATGTATGTTAAAACAGCCAAAAATATTGAATGCTCGCTGATTATGTTATTATTAAAATCAAATGTTTTGTTTCACTTGTTATGTTATGATGAGTATGAGGCATTAACTAGTATATTACTTAGTAGTATCTAATTTCTTGTTCGGGTTTATGATAATTGAATTCAGATTTTTTCTTTTTACAAAAATGCCGTATCCTTATCATTCAAATTCTATTACAAATGTCACAAAAATGAAACACGAACAACTTCCTTTTTTGTATATAAATTCTTATTTATTTTAAATACTCTATTTTATTATGTACAATAAATGCATTTTAAATTTTAGGGCCGCCAAGCATCGAGCGTAAATATTGATCACGTGGCTACTTCTTGTTTTTAAATTTGTAAGATAATGTTCGACAATTGTGTATTAATTGTATTTAACTTTTGATGTATAGTATTCCATATAATCTGAACCAGACTTTGTCAAATTTGTAAACAATATTCATAAAAGGAAAAGAAAAATACACCTTACGTTTATAATAATTTTTTTGTCAATTTAATATATGTGTCATCAAGAACAGCAATTGATTGATGACTTATAGTATAGTCACGGGAGGTCAATTGTTTGATGACTTATAGTATAGTCACGGGAGGTCAATTGTTTGATGACTTATAGTATAGTCACGGGAGGTCAATTGTTTGATGACTTATAGAATAGTTATCATTTGTGGTTAGCTGTCAAATTTTACTGAACGTCATTTTTTAATGGTTTTAATTTCTCAGAAGTCATTACCCGACTGACTATATTAGAATCTCAATAGAATCCGTGGGTTATATTTTATATCAAAATTCTCTTGAATTCTTCAAACTGCTGCTCTTAAGTTTCCCTTTGGCTGACGAGCTACCTCGCTTGTCCCTTGACATCGTACATATAATACTAACAGTACTGTCAGGTTTATTTCTGAAATAAGTTCCTTTCTTCACTTTTTATTAATGATAGTTTGAATGCATCTTTCATTCAATATATGGTACTCCTGCTTTATCCTTTATTATAAAATCATGTACATATGACAAAGGCAGTGTCCAAGTTTGTTTGCTAATACTGTGATCTTAAATGTGTTATCTTGTTATTTATTTTATCTCCATGTTTGCTCATGTTTCTATGTTTTATACATTGTGTAAGCATTTGAATGTCCACTTGTTAATTTTGTTATCATTTTGTGTTACCATGACATCGATTACTTCCGATTTATATTGACAATGTAGAAACAAAATTTTACAGATTTTGAACTCATTTGATTTTTAATGATGTTTTGTTTTCTTTGAAGAAGTATTTATTTTTCTCAGATAAAGTTTAATTATTTGCATTTATATTTATCACTAATTTTAGATTATTTTTATTTGCGTCAATATTTAATAAAATATCTACAAGAGATCGGATAGCTTCCCTTTTCTATTTTTGTCTAATTTAGTATTTGAGTTTTTTTATATTCTCGTAAAAGATTAAGTACGTATCGAGTTTTCATGTATTTCTTCAACACGTTTTTGATTTTGAAATTCAGACTTGATATTCTTGTATTATATGTTGGTTTTATTTTATTCACAGTTTTTATATCGGAACCGAATTTGGTTCATTGGTGACCAAAGCAATAAAAATGATGAAATGAACGTTGTAATGTTTTCATTTATCCAATGTACAGACTGATGTGAATTGTGTGCTGAACGTCCTGTATGCCCACATAGACATTTATGGAATGTTTTAAGTGATTTTACGTTGCAAGAAGTGTGTTTTTAAGATTCAATTTTAAATACAGAATGTGGTCGAGTTGTTAAGGTCGCTGACTTCAACTCACTGTAACCTCTCACTGATACAGCGTCGTGGGTTCTTGTCCAGCTATCGACCTTTCCTCTTTATGTGAGAAAGTAGGCAGTTGCTTACGGAGGATGGGAGTCTAGTACTGGTTCTTCCAGGGAACGATGGTTAGGTGAGAAGGGGCATAAAACTCAAACAAACAAACAAATGATGGAAAGGTACAATTGTCATACCATTGGCCATATAAACCTTACATCGTTGGTTGCGCACCAAATACTAGTAGTGGCAGACCTAGATACATGTATGTGCAACTATTCTTCTGCATGTTGTGAGATGAAAATTAACGGTGGATGCACCTTTGTGATCTGTAAGTTTTAAGACATTTGCTACAGTTTCCAGTTTTTTTCACAGACATACAGTGGAAATGAAAATAATTCTCATGATTCTTTTAAAAACTTTGCATGATCATAGCATATGATAAAAGAAACATTTTAAGCGGAATCATTGGGGTTGACGAACTCGTTTTTGAGTTAGCTGCCCTTGAATTTGAATGTTTGGCTGATTTTATGTTAATTCAAGGACAGATAACTCATACATAAATATTCTCTTCAACAAGCACACATGTATACACACGTACGGTTAAACATGGTCAACGATTGGATATAGTGTGGTAACTACCTGGTCCCAAGACATTCACTATAAATGCATTCTACTGTTTTCACTGTTATATGTGTTCTCTTAAAACTGTCAAATAGAAACCATGTAGTAATCAGTCGTGACACAGTTTGGACTGAAACCATAAAACAATTTTGGTACAGCCATCATATTTGTAATTCGAGAAGTTTTACATATACATGTACCAAGAAATGGGCAAGTTATAGTGAGAATGATGTCAACAACACACGTTTTGACATAATTTATTACAAAACTTACAATATCTAAAACTAAAACACATAAATGTTATCATACTGGTTATTCAGGAGAATAGATTCGTTATTTCTCATCCTAAAATATTTTATGAAGTTGTGATAAAATATAATAAAATAATCCACATTTGTAAAAATGTTCTGTAACTGATCATCAACTTATAGTCATTGGTTACGTTATTTATAATGGTCGATATGAGTGACACCGACCCTAAGCACAAATGGAAGCAAACATGATATTTATACTTATAAATAGTAAATTGCAAATTATTCGTCTTTAAAGCCAATGAATATCAAAACAGCAGCAACAATCGCAAGTACTCCAGCTACGATACAAAGTGCAAACCCAGCATTTAGATCCATATCTGCAGAACTTGACACGTCGTCCTTGACTACAGTTGCAAATATAACGCACCCAACAATCATGAATATTCCTGGAAACATACAAAAATATCCTCATAATCTGAAGACATTTTATGGCAATCATATATTATTGCTGTTCAATAAAAACTAAACGGATTATAAGAATATCATTAGCAGTGATTTGCGATCTTCCAAAAATCGTAAATAAGTTATAAAAATCCCAGTGTCAGTCAAATATGAAAACATTTCACACTTGATGGTCGGGGCATTTTTATTGTTGTGTAAAGATTTCTGAACTACAAGAAGTGTACAAAAAGACCCTTAAGTATTTTATCTTCACACTCATGTAGTGTTTTTTATCTTCACACTCATGTAGTGTTTTGATATCAGTATCTTATTTTACCTGGATTATTATACCATACCTGAAAGAATAGCACATGCACCGCTTATTTTCGGCAATATTTTCTGATCTTTCATAATGAACTGTTTGATGATAGCACAAGCAAGGGCTGATGTCAACACCAGCGTTCCTATGATCTCCATGGCTCTTGTTGCTTTATATGAGGAGGCTGAAAATATTTAATCTACAAAGATAGAAAATGCTGGGATATTGTTAGGGCCCGGTACATAAATATAGAAATATTGTATCTGTGGTTATTAAAGGGGCATGCCCAGGAACTGATGTGTCTTGGGTTTTATACACCAAAAATGCGTTTATCACTTGTAAAAACAATTATTACCGAAAAGTCAAAGAAGAATGTGCCTTCAAAAATGGCCCTATAACGCACGCGTGGGTATTTATATGCCGGTTTAAATAAAAGGCTTACAAGCCTTTTATTGACGACAACGATATTTCCGATTCGTCTGAGAATTTAACTTAGCGTGCGCGCTGCCTTTCAAGCAGCAAAACAATGATATTTACCTATAATTGATCGATAGATAAGCTTTATGTCGCAAACAATGAACATGACATGAGCAATACTTACCATTTCACAGTTTGTTGACATTTTTCCCGCTTTTGACAGATCCCGAAAGGGTCGAGTAATGAAAATGACGAATATTTTCTAAGGCGTAATCGGCAGGTTTGGTAAATCTTGAAATGTGTATTTTGAGTCAAACAGCGGGACATTTCGTAAATATTTTACAGGACTTTCATTAATTGATTTTGGCATTCAAATGATACCAAATTGATTTATATTCGAGACGCTTCAGTTCCAGGGCATGCCCCTTTAACATTTGTGTAAGATAAAGACCCTTCTGACATCTACTTGAGAGGCATTCAAAACACCAGACACAAACAAATAAATAAAATGTAGGTAGGATAAACGTAATAGTTATTTGAGATTCCATTCACTATTTGTTGTCAAAAATGTACTTGTGGTACAAATCTATTTTTTTCTGTAAACAAACCGTCCAATGTGTACACCCAAGTCACGTGATACTCACATCAACTAGTGTGTAGTTTTTGGTCCTTTTCTTAAAAATTCAGTATCAGTATCTAAGCCATGAAATACCTGAAAACTCAACCTTTAAAAGCCAACATGTAATTAAAAAGTTATGATATGCTGAATTCGACAACGAAAGTACGTGTATATTAAATCGTCAACTTCATACCAATGTCTTCGAAATCTCAAATAAAATTAAGCTAATTGAACTTTTCGTTTTATTTTCTTTCGAAGGAATACAAATAGTTTAACAACATATATAAACCAGTAACCTTTTAACATATATCTGATTATACAATAGAAGCAACATTCAGTGAGATTCATATTTAAGCATATTCTCGATCGAAAATGGTAACGTAGATTACTTATTTAAATAACGACTCTTTCAATACTGAAAACTTTTGAAAGAGGATCTCTTTCAGATATACAAAGAATGAGTTTATCTATACATATACAGGGTGTCCCAAAATATATGTAACAGTTCGAAAATTTAACTTTGCTACTAAATGTTTAAAATAACTAACTGTTTCTTATAAGCTTAATATTTCTAAAATAGTGTGTATCAAATACAATCGCTTCTGTCACAACTTTTCACCGATTTTACTACGGTACAGTTTTCAAATAATTGGTTCAATTATTAACATTATTTTCTCCACATTCGTATCTTTCCTTCTATAGTAAATAGGCTTTCTTTATCTTAGGCAAGATACTTGCTATGTACGATATTTCAAAGTTAAACAATTGATTGAAAATTAAATGCGAAGTTAAGAAATTCACTAAATTTAGAACTATCAAACCAGTAATATAGCTAACATCGAATGAAAAATATAAATATATAGTTTACATATAAATGAAAAATTATTGCATATAAATAAGAAATTATTGAATACAAATAAAAAAATATAGCATATTTATATAAATAAGAAAATATAGAATATAAATAAAAATATAAAACGCAATAATTATTGAAATTTAGCGAATGTTGCAACGTTTGACACGCCATAATTCTTAGTCAATTCTTTCTATGCAACAACCAAAAAAAACTATGATTTTCGCGCAAGTTGCTAGATTTGTCAGTTTTATTGAATATTGAAGTTTAATACATATTTGTTTGTAAGTTTTTTAGTTGAAGTTCAAGGTTGTTACAATCTCATAAAGCTTACAATTCGATGAACGATATGCCAAGAACAGACCCCAAAGCTGAGAATGATAATTTTGATGTGACTGTACTTAAACCTTTAGACTAATCGTTCAAAAGGGACACCAATGATTTAAGTAACAAGTAGGGGCTCTTATGAAAAAAAAGGGATCTGATATTTATCATTTGATAAAAAAATATACTCGTATTTTTATTGTAATTTTCGCCCCCCCCCCCCCCCTAACAATATTAGCTTGTGGTTACTTTGGACAAATAAATAAGAAACGATATTTACGTACATAATGATTCTGACGGTATATCCGCACACTGATCCTGGAAACACCCTTTCCATAATCCAATTTTCACCCCGTCCGCTACTAACCAATCAGGTATAGCCAAACCAACGATATTTAGTATGAGAGCCAAAGCAGAGAGTCCAATTCCGACGAATGCCAACATTTTATCAGCCGAAAATATCAGAACAGTTCTAATGTGTTAATTGTAAAGCAAATCTTATTCACCGCGCTTCAGTAAAGATATACAGCGTATGAAAGCTTTTCTACGGGGCCCTTTATATAACAGAGTGAATTTTGATGTAGCCACGTGTAATTTTTAAGTTGTAACTTGCTTTCCGATATCCTTATTTGGTAAAGGCGCACCTTGAACATTAATATTAAAGTCCTTAGGTATTTTCAGAAAACGAACTGGCCCGACACAAGTCACGTTGTCCCTACACGTTTCAACTTGTACATTGATTTGTTATTGGTTACTATTTATTCCACGAAAAAATACCATTTATATTTAAATTAAGACTACGAAACTTTAATGTATCTTGGTTTGATTAGCAGACTGGTCATGGCAAAATTCACCTATTCATAGATTTAAAAACTAGACCATAGTTATGTAATTAAATAAATCCGCTGTATAAAGTCCATACCAAGTGATATGAAGCAAATATTACATTTGGATGATCTTCTGTACATCAATGCTGCGCGTAGTTGGCAGCTTTTTAAACACCGAGAACTACTCTGTATATTGAAATAGCCTTAAAATAACTTTACAATTTCATCATGCATGCAGAGAACAGTGTCTCCGATTTTTAGAACGTTCGTTAAAAACTTAACTTAAGGCGACAATCTTTATTCGAAAACGACAACTGCTGTGTTTTAAGTATTCAACGAGGCAATATGCATTACAAATATAACTTGGTAGGAATATCTTGTGTTGAGATGGTAAGGCAATATGCGGGAGACGTGTTTCTAGTTACACTTCCAATGCAATTTTTTATCTAAACAGGTGAACAAACAGAATGATACTACGCGAAGCAATAAAAAGATGATGAAAAATATACGTACATCATACACAAAAATAGATTAAAGTTGAAACATTCAATATCGTCTCATGAAATCAACGAATTTTGATTAATTGATACATCCTGTTTAATTATAATAGCAAATCAAAAGCGTTTAGGATTCAATAATTGAAATCATGAACAGTTTTGAGGTCTAGTAAGAAACTTGTTAATGAATTATTGTCAAAAAGGTATCATACTTCGACAACGCAATAAACAACACGTTAGAGATGGTTCCTTATGGAACGCCTCCACTGGCATATATCTTGCATTTTCAAAAGTCATTTCGTTGTGTGCAAAAGACAGTTCGTTTTTAGCAAAGGTCTATTCGTTGCGTGCGAAAGTCATTTCGTTGTGTGCGAAAGTCAATTTCTGTTGTGGAAAAGTCATAACGTAGTGCGCACTTAATTCAATTCTTTACAAATTGGCAACTGGCTCAATTACATGAATTGCAGGGTATCTCTAATGACGTCATCAGAAGTTACGTAAACTCCATGCCTGTATTTGAGGTGTCGCGGTCATACACGTTTCCGGAGTTTTTATGCAGAAAGATGTTTCACATGATACCGAAAATCAAACAAAACACACCTGGCATATTAGTTTACATTTTTGACATTGACCTAAAATCAAAACGTGAATTTCAGAATTTTATCACACACGTCGAATTGACACAATGCTTTTTCGGTAGACTCCCATTTATTTGCTTCGTCAATGGTGGTATTCTGTCGATTACCGTGGAATGGTGTGTTCGAACGTGAGACAATGTTAACAGGATGTAACGCTAGTGAATTTTGTCCCCCTCAGTTTCTATGTATGTTCGCCATGAGACGAGTGATACTTTGGTTTGTGGTTACAATTATCAGATATAAATCTTCATAGCCTGAATAAACAAGCCTATAAAATCATGTTACAACCATACCACATGACACCACACCTTAATAGATCGATTAATGTAATAAAGATAGCCAAACTCAATGAGTGTATAGTTTAACCTTAAGTAAACCACATCAGTCGTGCCATGTACAAAGAATTTGGGTATGTCATATTTGAGATAAAACTTCTCTTGACTTAGTTTTATCTTCAATAATATTTAGATTTAGCAATTTTTGTGAGCCATTGCCGACGAAAATTGTACACTCGCATAATAATGAATAAAATAAGTACAAGAAATATTAACATGTAACATGCATTACACTGATCATTAAATATTTTTCAGCGCACTTATTAATCACATATTTCATATCAAATGTTTACATTCTAATGAACTTGTTTCATAAATATTCAATCGAAATTACAACTCGATTTAATACTACCGTAATCGCCCATGTGTAGGTCGCGGGAGGTAAAAAAACAGCGGAAATCCTGGGGAATAAACATATCTACGAAATTGCAAGTTGTAATTACGTGTCAATTTTATGCAATTAACGAAGTGTCTACCAGTAATAGCAACTATAACATGTGACACGATAAATGCTGATTTAAAACTTACACACACTTTGACCTAATTTCGCTGGCTACATGAGGTAACATTTTGTAAAGATCCCGGAGTTTATTAAGGGCGTACAGGGGTGTCAATTGAGCCAAAAATACTAAAAATTAAACGCAGCCGATCTTTTTTGCCTCAACCGCATGTTTCCATATTTAACTCAGTTGGCATTAAATAATATATTTCAGGGCAGATTAAATTAATAAGAACTGTCATTTCTTGAGATATTTGCATGAAATATCCGGAATATTGACACCCCTGTGCGTGCTGTAGACCTGAAACTGACAGTGCAGGCCTAATGCAGAATAAAAATCTGCCCATGCTTATGACGTCACATGTTGGATATTTTAGCTATGCTTTATATATTTAATAAGACCAGATCAATAATAGTTAAGGATTGTTGTGGGATTTATGTTTTACAAACATTAGGTAAGTGCGAAAAACTGTTACTTTACAATCCATTTTGTTTGTTTTGTAACTTTTGAGTAGTAGAAAACATGGCATTGAGTTCTACAGCCATGTAGTAGGATACACCCAATTTTGGAAGTAAAAACTTATACATGGGCGATTACGGTATATAACTTTTCACATATTTTTAAGTAAAAAATAACTTTGGAACTGAACTCTAATATTAATTCAACTTTGTGCGTTTTGAACTTTTCTCTGTCTTTACAGTTGCTTTTCTTTTCTTTTCGATTGCCTTTAGTTCTCTTATCCTTTTCCTTTCTGATTTTTCTTGTTCAAGTTTTTCTTTCAGTTCTTTTTCCTGTATTTTTTGTTCATAAATTTCATTTGATGTTAATAGTCTATGGGAGGTCAGTTTTTTATTAACTCGCTTTGTTTTTTGTACTTCAGGAGCTGGTAACTGGAATTCTTTGTTTATTTCCTCATACCAGGAATTAGTATCAAGACTTACCACATTTACTGAAACATTTGGAGAAGAGACAATCTCAAGCTGTCCACTTGCTATTAGATGAAGTAAAGCAGATGGATCTTCTATATCTGCACACCCGTTTGCATCTGCTGTGGCAATAATGGTAGCTCCTTCCGGTAAAACAGATGAATCAGATGTATCGGATTCCTCTAGAGAACTAGCTGTATTGATAACAACACTAGCACTGGCGGCGTGGTCACTTTTTGCAATGTTTTCTACGTAAGACAATTTGTCAAAGGGCAAAGATGGGGCAAATTCAGAATTGGGAATACTTGACGGATTAAAAGGGAAAATTCCACAAAATTCAAACCCTTTGATTATGTTCTCTTTATTGATAGTTTTTACATAAGCCGACTTAAACAGCCTAGGCCATTCCCATTTTGTTACCATATTATTTGGAGATTTGCTCATAAAGTCTGTACATTGACGATTGTACTCCCTTTGGAATGGCCCGAAGACAGTTTTATCTAAAGGGTTCCAGTACTGTGTTGTATGTGGGGGCAGCGCAAACAGATGAATATTATTTTCACGGGCCAAACTTATCAATCCAATGGTTTCGTGAGAGCTATGGCTATCCAGAACGATTAGTTGTGGTCTCTCTAAACCACAGTACTTCAAGAAGTGATCTTTGAACCATGTCACCCCCAAGATGTCTTCCATCCAGGCCTTCTTTTGATAAGTATATTTTGCACCATGCGGACCTTGTGATACATTGTAAGCACGTAGAGACTTTTCTGTTTGTCCCTTGACTATTACAAGAGGAGGTATATCATTGCCAGCAGCGTTAACACATGCAAGCACTGTAACACCATCACGACAGTTGCCAACCCGACCAGGAACATTTCGCTGCCCAGTCTCAGCTAAAACTTTTGACGGCTTATGAGTAAGGGACACATTGGTCTCGTCAATGTTCCAAATAAGCTGAGGGGAGCTCTGAAGCTTCAGACAATTAATGACCTGACCAAGGTCCGTAAAATATTTATTAGTGACCTCAACATTCAACATGCGCGCTCTCACCGAATTCAATGGAGTAGGGGATCTCAGAGAAACATCCGGATGTCTCCTTTTGAAACCATCTACCCAGTCTTTCCCGGGCACTCCATTCCGAAAAGGAGTCTTTAACCTCATTGCTAGAGCAATTCTAGAAATTTTCATGCAAAGTTGTGCCCTCGTGATGCCAAATCCCATTCTACCTGCTTGTTTGATTTTACTGGAAATTTCAGTTTCAATTTCTGGCGGAATTACTGTCAGTTTTCCGGGACTGGCATCTTCTGATACCCGTCCTGTGACTCTGTCATTTAAGGTAGACTTCGGAACATTAAATTCCTTGGCTGCCTGTCTAACAGATAGACGACCCGTCTTTATGGCTGCTACTGCGTGTTCCAGTTTAGAACGGTCATACTGGCACCGTATACCTTTGGACTTTCGTGCCATCGCTCTGTTTAGGATAAAATTTAGAATAACATTTTTGAATATATTTGTCTTCTATGTTTAACATATTTTATGTTTAAGTAATTTTGTGTTTGAAGTAAATGATTATGTTGAATGATTATTGTTTAAGTGTTATGTATATGAGTTCATGATTCTTATTATGTTAGTTCGTAGTTCATGATTCTTATTATGCTAGTTCGTAGTTCATGATTCTTATTATGTTAGTTCGTAGTTCATGATTCTTATTATGCTAGTTCGTAGTTCATGATTCTTATTATGTTAGTTCGTAGTTCATGATTCTTATTATGTTAGTTCGTAGTTCATGATTCTTATTATGTTAGTTCGTAGTTCATGATTCTTATTATGCTAGTTCGTAGTTCATGATTCTTATTATGTTAGTTCGTAGTTCATGATTCTTATTATGCTAGTTCGTAGTTCATGATTCTTATTATGTTAGTTCGTAGTTCATGATTCTTATTATGATAGTTCGTAGTTCGTGATTCTTATTATGTTAGTTCATAGTTCATGATTCTTATTATGTTAGTTCGTAGTTCATGATTCTTATTAGGCCTAAATTAAACATATGTTTGTTTGCCCTTTACCGACCCTAAATTTTAGAAGAGGGTCGGTAGGTAGGAAAATCATTTTATTTTATTTCTAAATTTGACTTTTACCTAGCATGAAATTACACTTCTATCTAGAAGCATCCTTTACTAATTTTATGTATTCTGCTACCATACAACCATTTATTGTGTGCATTAATCAACCATAAACATATGTACTCAGTGTCTTAACACACATTATTGTTTTCATTTATTACTTTGAATGGTACCTACTTTAAATGTTTTTTGAAAGCACTGAGTACATGTTTATTTTCCAAAGTATAAAAATAAAGTTCACCCAGATTTTGCAATAAAATGTTTTGAGTAGGCACGATTTTTTCGGGTCGGTCGGTAAAGGGCAAACAAACTTAATTTTAATTTAAGCCTTATGTTAGTTCATAGTTCATGATTCTTATTATGTTAGTTTGTAGTTCATTATTCTTATTATGTTAGTTCATAGTTCATGATTCTTATTATGTTAGTTCAAAGTTCATGATTCTTATTATGTTAGTTCGTAGTTCATTATTCTTATTATGTTAGTTCATAGTTCATGATTCTTATTATGTTAGTTCAAAGTTCATGATTCTTATTATGTTAGTCTGTTATTCCGAGTTGGGTGATATTTTGTATATTGAATCTTTGAAATCAGATCGAATTTGCAGTTTTATAACAACTTAATGTTTAAATCATTATGTGTAGTATTTTATTATGTTACATCCACTTTAATATAGTAATTTTTACGAGTTGTAAAGATAAATAAATTGTGACGCTCAAGGAAACTTCTTATCTTTTTTTTAGAAATTGGAGGTTGTCCAGAAGGAAACTTATCTTTTTTTTAGAAATTGGAGGTTGTCCAGAAGGAAACTTATCTTTTTTTTAGAAATTGGAGGTTGTCCAGAAGGAAACTTATCTTTTTTTTAGAAATTGGAGGTTGTCCAGAAGGAAACTTATCTTTTTTTTAGAAATTGGAGGTTGTCCAGAAGGAAACTTATCTTTTTTTTAGAAATTGGAGGTTGTCCAGAATATCAGTTAATTCCCCATCAGCTTAATATGACGAGTTATATACATCACATTACAACAACAACTTAACTTTGGAGTTATCTCCCCCTACACGGGAGATTCACATAGAGACATGGTTGCTGGCGGGGCTCGATCCCACGACTTTCTAAAATTATACCCAATTGCGGTTCATTCTATGTGGCATTCCTATTTTGTAGTATATGATACATGTTATTGTCAACGTGCGTATGTATATAGATCATACATGTGTTATATATATGGGCGCAGTAATGTTTTATCAACAGGCGATTTAGTCGGAATATTTACTTTCTTTTCAAGCGTTTACAATAAAAACAAATTCATTTCAAAGTGTATTCATTTTAATGTCGTCTATAATTTCATAAAGCTTTGATTTGTCTTCAAATGGTACAACTTCACGCAATTTACATGCTAGCATTGCCAGCTTTCAAGGCCTAATTTACAAAGTAGCCTCCCTTGATTTTCGGTCGAAGGGAAGCTTGTGATCAAATTTCGATTATGTCCCTTAGATAAGGACCCTAGATAAACCATTTAAGACCCTAGATAGCACTGAAATCAGTAGAATCACGGTTCATTAAGCCAGACGCGCATTGCGCCCGCAGGCATGATCTTATCAGTGGTTCATCAAATACAGTAAAACAATGACAGAAAGTTATATCATGAAGAACTTGACTTATACTTGTATTATTTAACGTTATTTGTTAGTTGTTGAGTAACTACAACCAAGCTTAACATGTTTTATAATAAAATAACCATTGATGTACGCTTTATTATATTTATTCTGCTAATAACAAGTTTTCTTTGACAAGGTGAAAATTTAGTTAATTCTAATTTTGTTAATATGTTAGATAAATAGATTGTAAAATCCATTTGTTTCATTTATTCTGATTTTTATCGACAAATGTTACTTTAAACAGCGGCAGATCCAGGATTTCAGGGGCATAATATTTTGGAAAGTATGCTATTTCATTGAATTATTTTTCATTTCTTTAGGAGGTGGGGGGGGGGCCTGAATTCGCTTGTGTTAAATAACTAGTTTATATTTTATCGAGTATAAATTCAGATATATCAAGGACTTATATACATACATGTATGTTTATAAGACCTTGGATATATATAACATCCCTTTTAGATAAACTGTAAAAAAGTCTCTGATCAAACCACTAAGTCTAACAATCATTCTTTGGCTTAAAATAAGTTCGATGTTAATTATCATAGTAAAATATGACATGTCTACATATAATACATGTGCCTGGCATAATTCGCATCATTTTTTACCAATTTAAATAGCATGTAGTAATAAAATCCAACACAGGTCATGGTTCAGTGAGCTAATTATATACAGTATATTGCACTTACGGTCAGTATTAACTGGGACCATTATACACATGTATATTGATAATCACGTTAATTGGCGATGTAATCTGCATTTATCTATAAATGTTGATCCGTCTTACTATATGGAAACAAATTTAATTATTTTATATTTTTATGACAGGGTTGTGCCCAACAGCTAATTTAAAGCCATTCATTATGTTACTATACTTTAATTCTGATGCTTATCTTTTCGCATCTTGATGTAGCCACGTGTAATTTTGAAGTTGTAACTTGCTTTCCGATATCCTTATTTGGTAAAGTAGCACCTTGAACATCGATATTACAGTCCTTAGGTATTTTCAGAAAACGAACTGGCCCGACATGAGTCACGTTGTCCCTACAAGTTTACACTTGTACATGGATTTGTTATTAGTTACTATCTATTCCACGAAGAAATGCTTAACATTTAAATGAAGACTGCGAAACATAAATGTATCTTGACATGGCAAGACTTAGTTTCACCAATGCATAGATTTAAAAACTAAACCATTGTTACATAATTAAATAAATCCGCTGCATAAAGTACATACCAAGTGATTTGAAGCAAATATTACATTTGGTTTGTCTTCTGTACATCAATGTTGCGCGTAGTTGGCAACTTTTTAAACACCGAGAACTACTCTGTGTATTGGAATATATTACAATAAATAGCCTTAAATTTCATCATGCAGGGAACAGTGTCTCGGATTTTTAGAACGTTCGTTAGAAACTTAACTTCAAAGAAAGTCCGCTGTTTATTAAGTAATATGCCATAGATTAAAATGAAAACAAATATAATAAAGCTGATGCACAGATCCCTATATATAAACATTTCCGCTATAAAATACCGAACACCGCTTTGAAATCCATCACCAATAAGGCGACAATCTTTATTCGAAAATGTCACCTACTGTGTTTTTAAGCGAACTAGGTGTCAGGTCAAGTTTACAAGTTTATTCAACATTATCTCACTTCATGTAAAAGCATGACGATATAGTAGTACAAATATTCAACGAGGCAATATGCATTACAAATATAACATTTTAGGAATATAATTATTGTGTTGAGATGGTAATATAGGCAATATACGGGAGAAGAATTTCTAGTTACACCTCTAATTAAAAAAACACACCATATAATCTAAACAGGTGAACGTACAGAATGATACTACGCGAAGCAATAAATAAAGATGATGAAAAATATACATCACAAACAAAAATAGATTAAAGTTAAAATATGCAATATCGTCTCATGAAATCAACGAATTTTGATTAATTGATACATCCTGTTTAATTATAATAGCAAATCAAAAGCGTTTAGGATCCCTGAACATTTTTGAGGTCTAGTAAGAAACTTGATAACGAATTATTGTCAAAAAGGTATCATACCGTGACAACGCAATAAACAACACGTTAGAGATATAGGTCCTTATGGAACGCCTCCACTGACGTATATCGTGCATTTTCCGAAATTCCCCGGATCTACTCTAGTATCCTCAGAGTTATGAAACTAGGTACCCTTCTAGTAAATGCTGGATGACAGAGCATTTACTAGTCTATGTGTTTATATAGCACTTAAGCATAATATACAATATCACAGTCCCTAGTACAGTGAAAACAGTACCAATTTGTTTCTCAGAAAGCTTCCATTCATCATATTTTGCACATGGCCAACAAAAACATAAATTGCACCAGGAACAGTTTTGGCAATCACACTAGAACTGTCAGGTATGATAATTTTATATAATTATGCTTTAAATACTGATTATGCTTGTATGGACAGATCTGTTACCTAGAATATTCTCATTTGGACTTGTTCTGTTATCTACACTAGGTTTTGTATTGTTTGCATAACCTTAAACAATTGAAAATACTAAAATGCTATCCATGCCCAAAGTCCACCAGTTCTTTCAGTAATTTGATTAGTTTTCATTAAGCTAATCTAGATCTCCATTCTCCCAGAAAAAAAACATAAATGTGATTTATCTTTTTTTAATGTAATGGTTATATCGTAAACATTTTGCTAGTCACTCGATGAGATACGTACATCAATCAGATCTTATTTAGATCACATTATTTTGAATGAAAAATCAACAATAACAAAATGAATCTATTCACGATGAAGTCAGAACATTTATCAGAGGAACTTTAATATTGAATTGTTTTCTTCTCGTAGTCGACCCTCAGTTTCTCCCAATCTCCATGAAGTAGAGCAAGCCATTGGACAGTAACGGGTGTATGGTCCCCAATTAGTCATGTAACAATTAATATGCTTAATGTGCTGCCAATGAAGCAGAGGCATGTTCATGTTGTGAGAACCATTAGAGGACACTTGAAGTGTTAATTACTCGGACATAAAAGACTGATCCCAGTAACGAAAATAAGCGTGGGTCCCGGCTTTCCTTCTAATCTGCACGTGCTTTCCGTGAACCTTGCTTTCGTTGTAGTGTTCCCCAACTTTAAACGTTTTGACAGCTTTTACAAGGAAAGCCGGGACCCATGCTTATTTTCGTCACTACCGTCAATCGAAAAGATGGCGAGTTCACTACCTTGGAGTATTTTATACACTCAATAAGGGAAAAATGAAGATTTTCTTTTGACAGGTTTGCGTTGTTTGATGGGTGAAATTGAAAAATAACGTCTGTAAACGTATAAAAATCACGAAATCGAGTGCCTATGGTGTACACGTGACCAGCTTGTTATCAGTCATATTTACACAATTTGCTTTTTATCCACCTTGAACCAAGGCACACTTAACTACCATTAGATTACCAGTGAATATTGCTGGCTCATAAAACCAGTACAATAGCAACTTCAAACAGAGATAAGCGACAAGCATGAAGTATGGACTTTTTTAGGCTTACGTACGATTATAAATAAGTGAGTTACAGTAAGACTTTGAATAACACAACAGAAATAAAATTCTTGCCTTTTAATTATGATCATAAAGTGGTGTTTATCAGCACATGTAAGAGACTTAAGATCTAGTATTGAAATTGTGGGTTTTACGATTGCAACAATGTGACCTGTTTCGGGTTACATTTTATTTTGCATTTCATAAAAAATGGAAACATACGCAATATCACGTATGGGATTTGGCAGAAGATCATATAGCATTTAGCACTTTTGTTGCGATAAGTCCAAATGGTTTGAATAAAGAATATCTGTTGAAACCCGATCGACCAATTCGCAATCGTGTAGAACTGTGGTCTCTATGCAGCTACTAAGTTGTTTAACATTTTAGTACAATATCTATTAGTATCTTATTTACGATGATTAAAATGATCATATTTTATAGCTGAATAATGTCTCTGTCAAGGGCTCAGGTGTGTTTAACATGAAATTCCATATTGAAGAACCTGATGTCGGCCAGAGTCTGGTATTTGAAGTTTCATTTCTGAGTCAAGTATTGACACCAGCTAAAGAAAAATATAATTGTACTCGAAAAAAAATCAAACAGAAACACCGAGATAAAAGCCATATTATCGTTTTATTTATGCATACACGATGTACATTTACCCGACTCCGTGGTCGAGCAGTTAAGGTCGCTGACCGTTCAGATCACTAAAATTACCTCTCACTGATACAGGACTGTGGGTTCGAGTTTAGCTACCGACCATGGCTCTTATGTATGAAAGTAGGCCGTTGCTTAAGGAGACTGGGGTCTAGTACTGGTTCACCTAAACAATTTGAGTATAAATCATTTTCACGGATGTTAATTAAGTAATAAGATCTGAGTGCCAAACATCAATAAAAATCGTCACATTTCACTTATTATCAACTACTTGTATATTTATATTTTTGTCAACGGACACTGTTCACGGCATCAAAAATTATAAACCATAGGCAATTAGACGATTTTAAGCTGTTTACATCATCAACAGAATCTGTCTCTGATGACGAACAATTAGTTTACTAAATATCAATGTGGCAATTATTATAGAAATACATGTATTGTGATAGGTATTTTGAATTTCTAAAATGAATTACTAGTTAATTTCCCACAATGGATGCATATCTTTAATTAAAGAGTTATACTATAATTTAAGGTTGTGCAGGAACAGTCTCGATTTTAGGTCAGCAGACATAAGATTTTTAAGTACGGAAAAAAACTCCTGCTTAATTAGCACCCGTTTCCTCTCCAGTCCTCCCTACTTATTCTTACGCTGCTGTCTACCAGAATTAATAACTATTTAAGAAATTTGGTATTTTAGAAAAAAACGTTGTGTACCACGAACCTGATAAAAAAGTGCGTCGATTTGCGAGCAAGTCGATTTTCTGGAATCGTAAAATACTCTGGTCCAAGGTAACAACCAGAGATTCCCAGTAGACACTATGGGCATCAATGTGTCCAGATATCTTACAGTCATAATTATTTCAAAACTTATTTGTTCTTTTAGGTTATTCAGTGTGGACAACCAATGTGACTTTTGACGTCACAAAGTGGGTATATAGTGCGGGAAGTACTTTTTGCGTGAAGCCAGAAGAAAGGAAGCTGTAAGTATTTTATTCTCTTTTCACGACACATATCGCATGCTAAGCGAAAAATGTGTATGTTCCACGCATAGTTGTCATTTCTTTATATTCTTTAGCTTTCTATCGAACATTTGCGCCACAACGGGAAGCCAGTGTATTTTTCATTTGGCGCGACTGTTATGAAATGAATGAAATTCACTAATTAATACATGTAAGTAAATGTACGTCTTCAACCTTCTTTGTAGTTTATTTAAGTACTGATATGAATGTAAAGACACATTTGTATTCTTGTAAGTTGATGAATGTCCAATTAACATTAGCTAGACTATTTCATTTTCTTTGGGAGTTTCTTGCCTTAAATTTGATCTGATAAAAAAATAATGACGTTTATGGCTGGACGAGCACTCTAAAAAGTCAAATAACATATAAAACACTGTAAAGTTATTTCCGAGGTGATAAATTCACTTTGTGTTCACAAAGAAGTCCATGCTATAAGGTTCAAATTATTGGTCATGGGCTTGAAATAATATAAGGCAATGTATTCTCCAGACACATGTTGTTACATAAAGAGTGAGTCATAATAATGACAGTGGCAGGTAGTTTTATTACAACTACCTGATAGTGATTAATATTTGCAAATGACAATTCTGTTATAGTTAGTGTCAAAATGACTGTTCTAAATGAAATTAGAAACGCTAAGGGAAATATGATTAGGACTGGTGAAGAAATAAAGGCGCTATATTGTAAACAAGCTAAATACAGCAAATTTTCTAAGTCAAGGGCACATAACTCTTGAAGTCCTTGTCCAATTTTTCCCAAAATCGAACTCAGCCGAGACATTGCGGCCATCTACATTGTGACCAAGTTTGTTTACCATTGGTTAAGAGTTGGGTGCTAGAGTGCAAACAAACTAATTGTTGACAGACGACGGACATTCATTGATCCTAAAAGCTCACCTGATTGATCAGGTGAGCTAAAAAAATCTGCAATTTCAACTAGAATTTTCATCTATCACAAACAACAACCATAATTTATTAACAGTTTATTCTTTAATATTCAATCATTAAAATAGATAAATGTAACAGATATTTCATAAAAATGGTTAATAATAATAAAATTATTCTACCTGGAAAATAAAAATCAAGCAACAAAAATGTATTATTAGAAGTGTCAGAAGCGAATTCACTTAAAAAATGGTTATGTATTTTGTCAGAAGCAAATTCTGTTAAAGAATAATTTGAGGGCTCAACGCAACAGTGTCATAACTCATATTGAAATAAGAAAAGTTACGACAGTGTTGCGTTGATCCCTTGAATTATGTGATTGGTTTCTGTTCTGATACTGTGAAATTTGATGGTAATTATGTCAGATTTATCTTCACTTCATTTTCCCTCTCCTCTATAACATCACATAAATCCGATAAAATAAACATGGGAATCTTGATGCGAGTGTTCAACATTATACATATGTTAGGGCAACTGCAGCATTTTTAACAACCTGTTTAATTTAGAGCAGATTAATAACATGCATAAACATACGGATGTGTTAGTACAGTTCTGGTACCTAATACATGTTATCAAAAGACAAGTGAACCATAACATATCATGCAGGAACAAATTGATTTGATACAGAGAAATGATAAATATGACACGAGCTTTTAAAATATTTTTTTTCTAAAGATTTTGCCATCAATAAGCAGTCTCCTAAACTATTTTCTTAAAATTCATCCATTTAGATTTTATCTTGTGATATAGATAAAAAAATAGGCCTGTAAGAAGCAAATTCAAAATCAGGTAAGAACTGACTATCTCAGGCAAACAACGTTGTCACAGAATTCTAAAATTGAGGCACTGTACACACCTCACGAGTGCACTTGACAGTGTTTAAGTCACAGCAACTACAAACCATGCTTTGGTTAGGGGCATGCACTACAGCAAATACTGTATCACAAGCTGCCAACATATCTGGCTCAATTATGAATTACTTTCATCAGCAAATAAGGCAGCATCAGAGTAAAATCCATTATTATAATGGTTACTTTAAACGATCAGTTCATTCAAACCACACATGGATCCAGTTATACAGCTAATGAGTAGATTTCCAATTATCAATCCATGCAATGATTTTCTCCAAATTATCTTCAAGATCTTCTGGTGTGTTGCTGGGTAACTCATGAACAATTTCATGTTTAAACGAATTTCTGGCTTCATCGAGAATGGTTTGAAAGATCTCACACTGTATGTTGTCATCTAACTTCTTACCAGAATAACCCCTGAAAAAATCATTGAATATATTAACATTTCACAGTTTTATTTACTACAGATCCTAACAGATTTTCAGTAATACAGAATTCTTCTTGTAACTTTCCTTGAAAATATTCTATAGTAGGCTATTTTTAGAATAAAGTTCTCTCTAAACAGTTTTAATATTCATTCCACCAAGATAACAAAAGTGAAATAAAGAATTGATGCTTATAAATGTACAAAGGAGACGTGTTTTCTACTTCAAAACTATAACATAAAATTGTAATACAAATGTAGTGATCTATGGACAAAAATGTAACAGCAAACAGCATTACAAACAATTACAGCACATTGTCTCCCTTTTGCAAAAGCAGCATGGCAATATTCATGAATAAACTAGAACTATCATTTAAGGTGATGAATACCCCCTGATGCCGCCTTGAACCAGCTATTGTCACATTTTACAAAGGGAAATATAACACTTTTTCATTTTTTTAATACCTGCAAATTGTTGCTTAGAAGCATCCTGACCAATTTCTAAATACACATTATATAAAAAGTAACAAAGGGCCATAACTCACTAAAATTGACTTGGACAAAACTTATTGTGGACATGCACAACTTGGCAAACTACATATCATTTCTAAAAAATTTCACTGAATTCCTGCATGTAGTTGCTGAGAAATAGTTTGGGACAAAATTTCCCTATTGTATAAAACAAAGGGCCATAACTCAGAGAAAATTAATCCAAACAAAACCTGGTTTTTGCACACACAACTTGGCTTACTTTTTATAACTTCTGTGCAGTTTCATTGAATTCCTATGAATAGTGGCTGAGATATTGTATAATATATACACTGTATAAAAAACAACAAAGGGCCATAACTCGGTGAAATTTAACCAAACAAGACCAGCTCAATGCATGCACAACTAGGCTAACTACTTATCATTTCTGTGAAGTATCATTGAATTCCTGTAGGTAGTTAATGAGAGATAGTCCGGACAAATTTACTACTGTATATACTTCATTAAAAAAAACAAAGGGCTATAACTCAGTGAAAATTATCCAAACAAAAAATGATAAAAGCATGCACAACAAGGCTTACTACTGATCACTTCTGTGAAGTTTCATTTAAAATCCTGTCAGTAGTTGCTGAGAAATTGTGCAGACAAATTGTGTCTACAGACACACAGACAGACAGACCGTCAAGTGTGAATCCAATAAAGCCCCCATATATTTCATATCTGGGGGTATAATAATTCAATCAATCAATACCAGTACATATTTTTAAGCTGCACCACAAGGGAAAACTGTCTTAACAGTAATGGTAAAATACAGGCCTACAGAAACAATACACATAATATATGAATGATAAGGACAAATTATAACACAGAACCATACGTAGGCACTGCAGTACTTACCTGGTTTCCAACCTATTATATAACATTGTATTGTCTGTACGCAGAACAAATATGATATCATACCATCTCTCTGGGAAGAATTCACAACCATGATAATCTACAATGTTACCTCCACCAGATATTTGGTCTTCTAACTCATCGATCACCTATAAATACAACATACTTAAATGTTAAAACAAGAAGTGTTTGTGAAACATGGATGCGCATAAAGGCTGACCTCAAAATCATTAGCGGTCACCTACATGTGATGACTTACCGCCTAACCAAATCTGAGGAGCTTAGGCCAAATAGTTCTCTAGTTATTTCCCGGACAAGGTTAAGTTACGGACGGACTGACATGTGCAAAGCAATATAATAGATAAATAATTAGAAAATTTCTGTGTATTAATGTTTACCACTTATATCAAAAGTAACTTACTTCAGCACAACCTTACTTGGTACAGACTTTATTACAAAGGGGAGATTAATTGCTTTAAATGAGGGACAGGTTCAGCAATTTGTTGAAAATCAGTAACATATTCATTTTTGAAGCTTCTAATGATTTTGTTGTTCACTATTTGTATCAGACATTGTTTTGATGTGTTGTTTTCGCCAGTGAAAAGATTGAGTCTAAAGAATTTAACACTCAAATAAGTGATGCTTTCTGGACTAACGAACACAACCAGACTGCAAACTCTACATGTACTGAGTTGTAGAAAAGTTGGTTATTTGTTACAGATTCTTATCTTGTTAAATCACAGTTGGCCAGGTTTTTTATTGTTCTAGTTTATAGTTAAATTGGTATCCTCCAGACAGGAGACTGTGTGTAAATACTGTATCATTAGAGTATGCTTAAAGAGGTCCAAGAACTTGAGAATGGACAGTGTACAACATTTACTTATCAGTAACATAAAATCCTTCGAGGCTGTCACAAGAAATACCATTAATTAGTAGATGGATTATGGTTGTCATGGCTCCAGCTGGCATTGACATTTCTCAGTTTGGTGCACACTGTATTAGAGCAGCTTCTAGTTCAAAAGCTGAAGCAATGATGGTACATGTGATAGGTGTCATGAAAACTGCTGGTTGGTCCAGGGAAAGCATCTTCACCAAGTTTTATCAGAAGAATATCCAGAAGGACAATGTGTTTTCTGATGCTGTTTTAAAATTGTAATGCACCAATCCTACAGGTATATATCTTATTAATGACTACCATACATAGTTTTGTTATCAAACTCCTATTGCTCCTAGAATTACAAACAAACATTAACTAAACCAAGGTAAATCTTGTTTATTTTAATTTTTTTATTTGATGTTTGAAATCATTAAAGATTGGTAATTATACTTGTATTAAATCAATCTATACTTGGTAAGTACTATCACTTTATATGCATACAGAAAAAGGTGAAATTAGTCAAGCAAAATATCCCTAAGTATATTCATTATCAACACACTTAAAAATCAATTTACAAAATATAAAGACCCATTTAAAATTCTGAGAATTTGAATTTAAGTACCTGGTCTTCATCTAAGATAGGACATTGGTACACATCATCATAGCCTTCATAAAGTTGTTCTTGTTTTGCAAGTTCACCAACGTTAACATACTTAAGACCAGTTCTCTGTGATAATTCAAGTCCTAAAGTTGACTTCCCTGTTCCAGGAGTACCTAGAAATACAAATAAAACAGAATCATCAACTGATGTTGAAAACAAACTACAGTAAAACCTCGATTATCCAAAATCGACGGGACCGAAATATCATTTCGGATAATCCATGGTTTCTGATAACACTGTTCGGATAATCAAGTTCATTGTACATTGACATAATATAGGAGAAAATCGGGACCGAAAATTCATTTCAGATAACACCAGGTTTTCGGATAATCCGAGTTCGGATAATCGAGGTTTTACTGTAGTATACTAGTAAAATAGAAAATCAAATTAGATTGGATTAATGACAAGTCCCATTCTGAATATGGAATCCATGAGGATTCCTCAGAGCAGTAGTACCTCAGTCAGAACTTTCATACTGAATTGAAATGGACACTAGAACTAGTTCTTATTACATAACAAGAGGTCCAAGCAGCCCTGTGATGCTCACCTGAGAAACGAGTTATGCCATAATGGTAATATCAATTACAAATTTGACTGTACTGCAGTAAGTAAAAAATATCTAGGCTCTGAACCTTGTGCTTTCAGACAAAAATATTTTTTATGGTTTCCTGTATAAAACAAATTCAACTCAATACATGAAATATGTGACCCTGGGGCTGGACCAATTATGACTCCAGTGACATTATTTTACCTACTTTGTTGGAGGGTCTCTAGATGGTTCTCCATGCCAAATATCTAAGCTTAAGACCATGTGGTTTAAGACAAGATGAACTTTTAAATTTTTCCTTTTAGTTGCCATGGAAACCCGAGTTCTGCATGGAATGACATTCTTTTTAATAGCAACTTTGGTAAAGGACCACCCAAAGATTCCTGCGGAGTTTCTTCAAATTTGAAACAGCTATTTCAGACCAGGGATGCTATTGTAATATACAGGGATATATATATCCCTGTTCAGACTCAGAGGAGAAGTCATTGTTGTGAACAGACGGACAACAGACAAAATATATACTAATAGTATAGAGCTAAAAATTAACATTGAAGCAAAATTATCTCTTGTAATATTTATCCATAATTATATATAAACTTCCTTGCCATGATTCCTATCATGTACTTAGAATGTGATTTTATTGTATCTATTCATGATGTTCTTTAGTCGGTCAACAGCTACATGTATACATGTAACATTGCAATGTTTACTTAATTGTTATTTGCATACTGACTATATATGAATTTTGTAACTCTATGATATTATAATGATTGATTAATGAATACAGTGTATCAAAGACAAAAACATACATTTTCATTAATTAATCAATCATTATAATATTATGCTAACTGAACAGATCAACAGAATACAATAAACAAGCACTAATTGTCATGAAGAAGAAGAGTCAGACCTGGAACAGCCTATGCATCAAACAATTTATCAATTTCTATAGCATTTCTAACAAATTATTCTGACATTAATCAAGTTCACAGTCACAGAAGAGTGATTTTAGCTTGACACGATTTAGCTGCGAAGGATGCCGCTTGTAATATTTGAATAATAACTGCAGTGGATATCAGATTGAAAATGCCTTTTAATGGTGGCCTTATTATTATTATAATGGAATGAAAACATTGGTAAGAACAGAAATGAGTGAAATCAAGGAGAAAAATACTGATCTTGAGGCTAAAAAATCAGTCTGGCAGAGCACAGCAAACAAAACACATTTTTAACGACGTCTTAGTCCTGGCCTTAGCCAACAGATCAAATTCTACACTGTACACGAGCTTGCATGTTTTTGACGATAACAAAGTCAATTAAAGCAATTTTTTTTTAAAATCAAAAACTCATACAATAATATTTTTTTTAAAAAGTTTAACTTAAGTCCAATACATTCACACTCCTCAACTTTAGGCTCAAGTTCTTTACTGTTAAGGAAGAAATTTTAAGAATATAACAATGATCTCATACTCGTAGCCATTAATAGCTATGAGTACCTTAACAACATTGGTCTTTTTCATTTCGTCTTGTTGACCCTTTTATGATGAACTGCAATGTAATGCATAGTTGCATATGATACTAATCGTCAAGACAGCCAAGTGGATCGCGAAAACTAATAACACTATATGAAAACGCTTTGGAATTATAATACAGTAAACATAAAGTGACAACATGTATAAAACAATTATCAAGCTTTCAAAAGATAGAATGTGAGTACCTGTTATAAGAATATTTGGTCCACCTGGTTTTAAGTTTTCCATGTTGTAATGTTTTGTTTATTTTCTGGCACGTGCAGGAGGTTTGGAATGGTTTAAGTTCAGTACCCGGCCAGTAAAATGAATCAGATGGTAGCTTAAAATATAGGTATATTAGGTATACTATTGATATACGCCGACATTATAAATCATTGCCAATATTGCTCTTCTCACACAAAACTAAGTCAAATTGAATGTTTAGTTTAGTAAATGTGAATATCTCAACCCGGACTTTCTCCGTACACTAAACTTTTCTCTAACCATACTGGTCCCCGTTCACTCTGCGGTACAAACACTGCACTGCTACAAGGAACAGAAACCAATTTGACCAAAATCATGGCCGCTGCCAGCAATGGTTGTCTTCCTGATGTTTTTCGTTTCCAGCAAAACTCAAAAGAAGACTTGAAACGATGTCTTAATGCAAACGGAGTATGTAGTCTATAGTTATTTTCTTTATGGTAAATTGTGTATGAACTTTTCATGGTTGTTTCAGAACGTTCTTCTTTGCAAACAAATTTCTGGTTTCAACTTTCAGTTTCAACATTTTCAGGAAACAAAAACTACAACTACTTACAGTACCGTACGGTTCGGGTGATTTGTCCGATTTTTGCGTTTCCCCCACGTTCGTAATCAGCAATTTATCACCCGTAGCGGCGATTTTCATCGCGGCATCGATCTTGAAAAAAACGCGTATCACCGCAATGTCGCTTAATTTTCACCGCGTTTTATGACTTATTATCAGTCGTTAATCTTTGATAGCGATGGATCACGGTGATTCGCAAACGTCAAAAGCCGACTCTCAAGTAGCTAAAATGATATTTATTGTGAATCTTTCTTCTACTTTTGCTTTCTGTTGACCATTCATTTTCATTTTCCGAAAACAGTCACATGGTAAGATAAATATTATTAATTATCTGATAATTCAGGATTTAACACTTACTTGATCCGTCGGCCAAGACCGACTGAAATCTAGACATCTGATTAAATTTTGTCAAGTAGGAAATCCCATTCTTGGAGTAAATATGTAGTAAAACCGACGAATTGCTAAGCAAGTTTGTAAACTGTGTAGCTATGTTTTACATATGCAGCGTTACGTACGGGGCGAGATTCATATGTCTATTTTTAGTGTTTTACATATTGAGTACCAGGGCGAGAATCATTATTTAGACTGAGTTACAGTCTCTCAGTTTACCTTTGTAGCTCGGTGCTCTAATCAATAAAACCAGTCCACTGTTTACATGTAATATTATTTCGCGCAATAATATACGAAAACTGACAGATTAATTAAAGCTCATCAACTACTATTAAGTTCTCAACACTCGTTGATTATAATTTATGTCAACGCTAACTTTTCACACATATCAGGTAACAATCTGTTCACAAAAGCGCAATTAAATAATGTGTGAAGAAATTTGTAACTTTTGAGTTAACTAAAGAGGCGACATCGCGTATCACCGGGTAGAGCGATCGTCGCCGCAATCCACCGCGAATTATTGCCCTTCAGTGGTGATGGTCACCGTCGATCATCGTCGCGCTGAACCTGACGGCCAAAATTCAAATCGCCGCGTTGAAGCGATCTACCTGTGGCTTAGCACGATTTTAATTCCGCAGCGATTTGCGAAAATCAGACAAATCACCCGAACTGTACTGTAACTACTCAATACAGTTTACAACCGACTCACCACAAAGTGATAATGACTCACCTCAGAATGGTCAGTACATGTCATAACTTGTGGGCGGTGTCACCTTATTGTACTGTTGGTCCCATTACTAGATAAGAAAGGCTTGTATGATGGTCATAATATGACAGGCCTAGTATTCACAGGAAGATCAGAACATCTACTCCAAACTTGCAGGATGTATTCCAAAGAGAGAGGTGATGTCTGGCCCATACCAAAATCGTATCACCAGAAGCTACATGGCTTGTTGCCAAAGTGTTTTTCTTAATGATTTGTGGGGCAAGTTAAAATTTTCAAAAACAATCTTCACATGATCTTTTATTCTTTGTAGTTCCATGATAAAGATTTGGTTCTTGATCCAGACTTGATGAAACCATTGGACAGAATTACTGGAGGTGCTGCATTTTTAAAGGTTATACTTGTTTCACTTGGTAGTAAAGGAACTGTACTATACCAGATCAGATAAGTTAGGATTTAAGAGTTGTCACCATAACTAAATTTAGAAATCTCAATATTTCTTCCATTTTCACTACGAGAGACTGGATACAGTACTACATACTTCATGTAACTAAGGATTTACTGTGAAATGTGTTTTTATTGAAATTTATTCAGCATTTACACTAGTACAAGTTTAATTATAATTTAAGTTAAATATATATGTATAATTAATTGTTTATTATAAATTGTGTTAATAGTACATGTATTCTTGTCTACATATTTAAAGCAACATCAGATACATGACTTGTAATCTTAAGTAATCATATCAATTCAGAATGCTAATTTTATGTCTGTTATAGGAAAATGGTGTTGACAAAATCTTTAAACTGGACAGAAGTGATAAACAAACCCAACTAGTTGGACGAAATAAGTAATTTTAATTTCCTTTTCTATCTCATTGATATTGATATATACTCAGTCTCTGTTTTTATTATATTCTGTTTTCATTGTAAATGCTGTTATAAATGATGTATATAATAGGACCGACCCACCTCTGTGGTCGAGTGGTTAAGGTTGCTGACTTCAAATCACTGTAACCTCTCAGTGATAGAGGGTCGTGGGTTCAAGCCTGATTACCGACTGTCTTTTTATGTGAGAAAGTTGGCAGTTGCTTACAGAGAATGGGATTCTAGGACTGGTTCTTCTCAGGAAGGATGGTTAAGTGAACTGTCCTTGTCATACTCATATTGTTGAAAAGGGTTGTAAAACTCAAAGAAACATAATAGGACTAAGGTATTTTGATGGACTCTATTTTGTGTTATGTTCATGTTTGTTGGTAATTTATCAGCATCATTAGACTTCCACAATAGCTCATTAATTTGCTATTAGGCCTTCACTTTATGCAGCTTACGATACAATAATTCAAGCTGATAAATTCAAACATTGCAGACGTGTGTACTTAGTTAAACCAAAGATTACTATAATGAAGATCATAGCTGACCATATCTCAAGTGAAAAATCTCGTGGTGAAGTTCGACAGTATCGTATTGTTATGGTTCCTCGTAAGGTAACATACATATTATAAATAAAACACCATTGAACATTTGGTATAGTAATAAAGTGTCCAAATAGGAACATGCATATTGATTGGGAATCTGAAGATATATTTGTAACTCAATGCCTACTGTGCATTGGTCAACATGGATCATTGATAACAAAGCTTTTTTATGCAGACTTCAAAAATGACCCTTAGCCGATAGAAATGTAAAGAGTCAATTTTCTACCAAAGTAGTAGTAAATTTGACCCTTTGGTTCCAATTCTCCAGAGTCAAAGTGCCATTTCAAGAGTCAAAGGAGAGCCCTGTGCCCCCAGTGTGTAATGATGTGGGGATGGGGGCATATAGTGATTGCTCTGCCCTGCCTGTCTGTGCATCTGTCCTTACGAGATTAAGTAGCTTTTACCACATTGTCTAATGCCTTGACTTATACAGTTATTGCATTGGACTATTCCTAATTTTTTAATGCACTAATATCATCGAACCAAAATTTGCACTTGATCATTGACAGATTTGGACTTATCATGTTATATGAACTAAACAGGCTGTTTCTTGGTGAACTAGAAATGATTATTTTGTCTATGCCTAAACTTTTACAGTTGTTGCCTTGTACCATTTCCAATCCACCCATGTCACCCAACCTTGATTTGACCTTGACTGGATTATTATGTTACAGCAATAGGCTGTTTCTTGCTTAAAGAGAATGATATGTTTAATGATAATGAGACCATCCTAGTGATAATATTTATTTTTGTTTTACTTAATTACTCTTATTATCAATTGGTATAGTATACAATCAAAGCTTTGTTTTTCGTCTTTCAGTTATTTCTTTGTGAAATGATTCTAGAGCAGGAGGGTGTTATGGGAAGTTGTGACCTTGATCAAGTTGACCTTGACCTCATTCCTCTGGATAAGGATATACTCTCCATGGAATCACCAGAATTCTTTAGATCGTACTTCCTGGTTGGTAATTGCAATAACATTCAAAACCCTTTTATTCATTGAAACACTTTTTATTACATATTTCTTTTTGTTTTTAACATCATTTTTAAAATGTGTATAGCTTAACCATGTGTTTTGAGCCTTAACAAAATTATTCAGAATAATCCACTAAGTCAAACAGGGGATAGTAATATTCGAAACAAATCTGACTGAAACATATTGATAAGACAAATTTAACATGCTCAGTAAATGTCTGTAATGCTGGCACAATAGGTAAAGCATAGTAGCTCAAGTTGTCATATTGAAGGTCCGAGTTCAATTCCAGTCACCAGCCTCAGTATTCACATCCCCCAGTTGATGTAGTGTATTCTTCTGTCACAGCTTAAAACACATGGTCCATCTATACAAGCATTAGGTAAGATGGAAATAGTTGTGTGTATGATTATCAGTTCATCTCCTTTCTACTAAAGTTTCCAATGGCAAATATCAAAGTACTGAAATATTTGGTGATGAATCGTTCCCCGTATTTTCTCGAATAAGTGTGAAGAAAAATAATAGAAAAGTCTTTCAACCTACCTACGTACTGTTATTTGCTTTGTGAAATAACTGTTTAGATTCCAACCTGCAACCTTAGGGTTAGGAGTCCAATGATCTAACTCTACACCACTGCTCCTTTAAACCTTGAACATAGTCAGGACTTTTTTCTGGCCTTAAAATGATATTTATGTATAAGTTAGTATTAGAACTAGGGATGGTTGAAAATACCAATTTCAGTAAATGAACAGTGGTCATATAGTGCACTATCATCCTCATTATACAAAAAGTTTAGGGGATGATACTGGAGTCACCTTGTCCATACAAACAAATTGGGTTTGGGTGACTCTAGGATTAGGGTTAGGACTTAAAAAATTGTCCATAAGTGGATTCATGTGGCTAAAATTGGGTTTATGTGGCTAATTTTTAACAAATTTTAACTTGGGAAAGCCACTTAAGTATCCTATCGTTAGTATGTCCGTATCTGCGTACGTCTGGTTGTTGTTAAATAACTTTGCCGTTCATTGATGGATTTTGTAAATTCTTGGCAGAAATGTTTATTTTATATGTTTCAATGTGTCCTGCACAAGGCCCATTTTTATACCTGTAAGGTCAAGGTCACAGATAGGGGTTAAAGGTAAATCAGGTTGATCAGAGTTAATTATTGACTTCAGATTTATAACAGGTCTAGAAATTTTCATAAGAATGATTGTTGGGACCTGTTAACCACAAAGCATAAGCCATGGTGTTTGGATTACACAATTTGAATAGTTTTACATTGATATGTATAGGGAAAAAAATGAGAAGAAAATTTATTTCCAGTTACACCAGGTTTTCAAGGTTCAATAATAGGTTTATAAAAAATTGTTCATGAACCTGCTTTTATATTCCAGGACAATGATATGTCTATGTTACAAACAGTGAGTAAATCGCTGATAACTTTACAAGAATTCTTCGGAGAAATTCCAAATGTGTATTGCCTTGGAAAAGCTGGTAAGGTAGGTTATTTTTTGCTGATTCAATATTTTGGTAAAAGTGACTCCCCTTCAAGGATTTATTGTCATCAGTCATTCAAAATCAATGAAATTCTTTGATTCATAATCAATCAGCAATCACTTTTGATACATATTTGTTTGTTCAGATGTTCATGTATTCAGATGTTCATGTATTCAGGAATTTCAAGTATTCAGATGGTCATGTATTCAGGTGTTCTTATGTTCATGTATTCAGATGCTCATGTATTCAGGTGTTCAGATGCTCATGTATTCAGGTGTTCAGGTATTCAGAGGGTCATGTATTTAGGTATTCATATGGTCATGTATTGAAGTGTTCAGATGCTCATGTATTCAGATGGTCATGTATTCAGGTGTTCAGGTATTCAGATGGTCACATATTCAGGTGTTCTGATATTCATGTATTCAGATGTTCATGTATTAAGATGGTTTATAATCAATCAGTAAACTCTTTTCATACATATTCATCAGTTCAGATATACATGTATTCAGGTGTCCAGTATTCAGGGGATTTCCTTTTTTCACACTATTTTAAGCATGAGTTTTGATCTGGTCTAGATTGGCTCAGTAAAGTTCAGCTAAATGGGTTGGTACTTGCTCCTCTTAAAGAGTTTGATCACTGTAACTTAGTGTAAGTATGTCTATCGGGCATTCGAATGGCCCATTCAAACATTATGGTCATTTAAGGGCCACCTGAGAGAAGGGAGAGAAGATACAGTAGAACTGGGAATTTATTTTCTTCTCTTATTTCGAATATTTTAGTGATTGATCACAGCCTTGTAATTCAAACTTGTCATTTTGTTTGTGTAAATTGAACACAATGGAGATACTATAAGATATCATATTAAAGGTAAATGTGTTTCACTTTTCTAGATGTGTTATGATATGATGAAGTTAATAAAAGGTGAATCTGTGACTGTACCTGATTATCCTAGATCAGAAGTAGGACACCTGTTTCTTGTTGATAGAGGTAAAGAGCATTTTAAGATTATAACTTCAAAATTAACTTTGTGTACCAACATTTTAGATACATCCTTTGTACATTTAACAAAGACGTTGACAAATGTGTTTTAAGAATTTCAAACTTTATGATTAACTGTATTGCCAAATCTAAATTAGAATTACAGATAAATGTCTACAACTAACTTAACTTGAGATATATTCAGACTTAGCCAAAGAAGGCTGGATTAAATGTGTACATGTTGATCAATTACACCTTACCAGTTCATGGTTTTTCTCATATAAACACACTGGATGTAACATTTTACAGAATATTTATTTTATCCCCACTAACAAAGTGTTTTTTTGGGGGGTATAATGGAGTCATCTTGTCTATGCTTGCATCTGTTTGGCTGAATAACTCTGTTACCCATTGGTGGATTCTAAAAATACTTGGCTGAATTGTTCATTTACATGTGTCCTTCACAAAAGCCAGTTTCATATCTCCAAGGTCAAGATTACACTGAAAGATCAAAGGTAAAAATGCATGTACTTTTCATGTCCGTCCAGTAACTTAGTCATCTGTGTGGATTTCCAAAATACTTGGAAGAAAATGTTCACCACTATGTGTTATTGAATAACCCAGATCCTTTTTGCTTAGGTCAAAATCAAAGTCAGAGATCGGTACATTTTACGTGTCTGTTCTGTAACGTTGTCATCAGTAGTGACGTTCATCCGAAAAACTTTTATCAATAACTAGAGAATGACTTGTCCTTAGGTCCTTGGTTTTGAGGTTGGTCATCACGTGTAGATGACCACTTTTGATTTTCAGTTCAATTGGTTAAAGGTCAAACCATCCAGATAGTTTTAGGGGACATTTGTGTTTCTGAAACCCCTCTTGTTATTTTAGGGATAGACTTTGTGACTCCTCTATGTTCGCAAGTTACGTATGAAGGCCTACTTGATGATATGTTTGGTATTCAGTGTGGATGTGTAGAATTTGGACCAGAAATTACACAGAAAGATCAACCTGTGAAAGTTCGTCTACACAGCGATGACGAGGTAGTATATAATTCAGTAATTTGAGTGGGGGAAATACAGTTGAATCTCGTTATGTCAAACTCGCTTATATCAAAATTTCTGTTATGTCAAACTGTTCCTTTGGGTCCTGATTGTTTTGCTCTTTCTCTATATGAAACTAATCTGCGTAGCTCCAATTCACTTATCTCCAAATTTCGTTTATTTCAAACTAAATTTTTGTTCCCTTGACTCTAATGAGCATGTAGTTTGAGTTGTTTATCTCAAAGTTGGAGCTGATCGGCTAGCAAAGGACACTTTCACATGTATCATGACATTTTGCTAATTGATGGTAGGTAAGGTAAACAAATATGCATCACGTATAACTTTGGCTGCGGTGAGTATCCGAATACTAGGATACTCATAGGTTTAACTAGAAAATTAAGTATGATTACTTGCCACCTATGACAGTGTTGGATTTCAATCTTAGTAAAATGATCTTAGTTTGATCAAAATAATTAATTCTGAAAGCATGATCGACGTTGCAACAAATGCATTCATATTGTACAGAATGCGTACACATCCGAAAATATGTATAGCTAGACGCTCCATATTTTCGATTCTTACAACAAATTTCGTTATTAAGTATTTTATGTTGGGACATGTCATTGAATTGTTGATATTAATTATTATGAATAGATACATGGTTATTTTGTTTCTTCTCTACGTATGTACATGTTTTATTCATGCAAAATGTAATCATACATGCATTGTAATATTTAAATGAAGGCTCTATATACAGTACACACAAATACTTTAAAACATGTGTAATTGTACAGTATTTGTTTATCTCAAATTTCATAACGAGATTCTACTGTATGTGTTATGGAAGTTTTATCTTACTATAAGTCTAGCTACTTTTATGAGAAAGTTTAAGATTAGGGTGGTTAGATTGTTTTAATTTAAAATATAAGTGAATGATATGTTGACAAAAAATTTACTTGATACAAATGATGCTACAGAATTATTATACCCCCAGATATGAAATATATGGGGGCTATATTGGATTCACGCTTGACGGTCGGTCGGCCGGTCGGTCGGTCCGTGCGTCTGTAGACACAATTTGTCCGGAGAATTTCTCAGCAACTACTGACAGGATTTCAATAAAACTTCACAGAAGTGATCAGTAGTAAGCCTAGTTGTGCTAGCTTAAAGCATTTTTTGTTCGGATTAATTTTCACTGAGTTATGCCCCTTTGTTGTTTTTATACAGTATATACAATAGGCAAATTTTGTCCGGACAATTTCTCAGCAATTACTCACAGGATCTCAATGAAACTTCACAGAAGTGATCAGTAGTAAGCCTAGTTGTGCATGCTTAAAGCAATTTTTGTTCTGATTAATTTTCACTGAGTTATACCCCTTTGTTGTTTTTCTACAGTATATACAATAGGCAAATTTTGTCCGGACAATTTCTCAGCAACTACTCACAGGATCTCAATGAAACTTCACAGAAGTGATCAGTAGTAAGCCTAGTTGTGCATGCTTAAAGCAATTTTCGTTCGGATTAATTTTCACTGAGTTATAGCCCTTTGTTGTTTTTATACAGTATATACATTAGGCAAATTTTGTCCGGACAATTTCTCAGCAACTATTCACAGGATTTCAACGAAACTTCACAGAAGTAATAAGTAGTTAGCCTAGTTGTGCATGCTTAAATCATATTTCATTTGGATTGATTTTCACTGAGTTATAGCCCTTTGTTTTTTTCTACAGTATATACAATAGGCAAATTTTGTTCTGACTATTTCTCATTGACTACTGCCAGGAATTCAATAAAACTTCTCAGAAGTGATGAGTAGTTAGCCTAGTTGTGCATGCATTAAGCTTGTCTTGGTTGGTTAAATTTTCACTGAGTTATGGCCCTTTGTTGTTTTTTATACAGTGTATATACAATATCTCAGTAACTACTCATAGGAATTCAATGAAACTTCACAGAAGTTATAAAAAGTAAGCCAAGTTGTGCATGCAATAACCAGGTTTTGTTTGGATTAATTTTCACTGAGTTATGGCCCTTTGTTTTATACAATTAGGTAAATTTTGTCCGTACTATTTGTCAGCAACTACATGCAGGAATTCAGTGAAACTTCTTAGAAGTGATAAGTAGTTTGCCAAGTTGTGCATGTCCACATAAGGTTTTGTCCAAGTAAATTTTAATGAGTTATGGCCCTTTGTTATTTTTTATATAATGTATATTTAGAAACTGGTCAGGATATATCTAAGCAACAATTTGCAGGTATTAAAAAAATGAAAATGCATTATATTTTCCTCTGTAAAATGTAACAATAACTGTGTCAAGGCCGCATCTGGGGGTATTCATCACCTTTAGTGATAGTTCTAGTTTGTTTTGTTTTCATTTTCAGATGTATGAAGGAATACGGAATCAACACTTCACCAATGTTTTTGACCATCTAAAAAGTAAAGCTCAAGATCTACAATCTGTTTCTGATGTTAGTTTAATTTGCTATTTACACAGTTGACTCCCTTTGGCTCAAAAATTACTCCCAAGTTATCACAATGCATTGTTGTATTTTGTGATTTTATTAAACTGTCAAAGATGCATAATTTCACGGTCAATGCTTGCATTGTTTTTAGCTTCAGTGAGATTTGATTACTTTGATAATCTTTACGATAATTTTCTTCGTACTGGTTGTCAAATGTTCAGTCATGTATTTAACAATGTGCTACATAATATATGAACATGTAGAATCAGACATTCCTTAACAGTGAATAAAACTGAAACTTATGACTACAAATAATGGCACTAAGTGATCATGCAATTATTTGTCTTTGCTAGTTTCATAAAATTGCACTATACCATGACATGTGAATAACAGAGTAAACTTTGAGCAGGGGACCTGAAAATTGGTTTAATCTTTTGAGTTTATGCAGTCCATGCAAAGTCAAACCTTGCAGAACAAATAACAGAAACAGTCTGGACCAGCTAGGGAACAATTTCTAGTTTTCTGTAGTGCTTGAATTTATAGACTTCCAGATCATCATCTGTTTTACTCTGTTAATTCTTAATGAGACAAACCTAGCATGAATTAAGTATGTAATGTTTTTAGCTTGCATGGCACATGGGCCTTTTAGCTTGAAAATAAATAAATACAGTAAAACCACTGAATACTGGACTCCCTGAAAATGGACTTCTAGTCTCTTTTTTCACCAGGATTCACTCAAAGTTCAGTAGGGGTCTGGTTTTTAAGGTTTTACTATTTAAACATATTTGATTATTTCTATTTTGTACAATATTTCAGAAAAGGAAGAATTTTACCAAAGTTAGTGATATGAAGGACTTTGTTGCTAATGATCTTAGAGTACTCAACAAATCCAAAGCTTATCTGTCATATCGTGAGTTCTTCTTGGATTTCTTCCATACCATTGTAACAGTTTGTTTCAGTTCTATACAAGAAGACTGTTTACCTTAATAGTTTTCCTAGATTCTGTACGACTTGTTTTCCTAACCTTGTTCTCATTAAGTTACTGCCTAATTCTCGATATAAATGATCATTGGTGATGCACAAAAAGACCTCATTACAGTGATCTTGTGCCGTGTCCAGGTTTCATACGTAGAAATTTAAGAATTACAGTGATCTTGTGCTGTGTCCTGGGATTAAGCACTCAAATATGACGTCCATAGAATTCATATGGGACCTATTGAGCCAAGTTAGCAATTTATTTCTTGCAAACTTGTATGAGTCTCAAAATATGGATCTGAACTCACTATTGAGACAAACAATTTAGAACTTTTGTAAATGTAAGTAAAATGTCTAGTGCTGCTAATGTGCTTACTAATTTTACTTTGTTGTGTCACAAATACTAGTATGGAAGTCATTTTGTTTTTGCTAATTCATGTTTCTTTTTATATGTTTAGATATTGGAGCATGTGAACAGATAATAAAGAAGAAAAATAAAGGTGATTTCCAGGAGTTTATGCAAACAGAACACAGTAAGTAGCCATTATTGTTTGTTGAAAGCACTTATTTTTTTACTGTCAAAGAATGTCCCAATCTAATTTGTGATATAGGTTTGACTGGAAGTTTATACAGAATTCTAGATTAGTAGTATGACTGTAGATTTTGTAGTATGGCTGTAGATTTTGTAATGTGACTGTAGATTTTGTAGTATGAATGTAGGCTGACACATAATTCCAGTTTTGTAGTATGGCTGTAGATTTTGTAGTATGGCTGTAGATTTTGTAGTATGACTGTAGTCTTTGTAGTATGGCTGTAGAGTTTGTAGTATGACTGTAGATTTTGTAGTATGACTGTAGATTTTGTGGTTTGGCTGTAGATTTTGTAGTATGTCTGTAGATTTTGTGGTTTGACTGTAGATTTTGTAGTATGACTGTAGATTTTGTAGTGTGGCTGTAGATTTTGTAGTATGATTGTAGATTTTGTAGTATGACTGTAGATTTTGTAGTATGTCTGTAGATTTTGTGGTTTGACTGTAGATTTTGTAGTTTGACTGTAGATTTTGTAGTATGGCTGTAGACTGATACAGAATTCTGTTTTTGTAGGTAATAGATTTTACTGTACACTGACCAGTGCAAAATTTAGTTTCGATTTAACAGATTTGACTGCAACAATTTTACTTGCAATTTTTTCAGGTCTACTGGAAGGCTCATCCCACAAGGAAAATATTAATTATATTGAAGACAGTATCAACAAACAGGTTTGTGTCTGTATATATTCATTTCAAAAGTTTAGTCATAACAATATGTGTAAAAAGGACACAGGCTTTGAACTTCTGAACAAATTCACTATGTTGTTTAAAATACTGTAGTTTCACTAATTTTAGTTGGTGATTTAAATTTGTGGATAAATGCCTTGGGAACATCTGAAAATTTCAAATTTTGGCACCGTTTGCATCTTTTGTTTAATATAGGTAAAGGTTATAGAGTAACAAGACTGCTCCAGATGAAGCATGCTTTCTCTACATGTTTGCTTTGTTTATATGTAAAAATTCATAATTGTTAATATGTATGTTTAAATAATATGTATGTTGAGCATGGCCGGGCCACTTGGCCCTCTTGTTTGATATGTGAAGGATGTATTTTATTATGAAAATATGATTAATTGAAACCTATATGCTTTATACTGTTTGTCATTGTAGAATAATATGATAGCTAACCTGAAGTTGCTGTGTCTGGCTTCATTAGTAAATGATGGTATTTCAGCCAAAGATTATAAATCATTGAAAACACAGTTTGTTCAAGTAAGTGTGTAAGCCTCCATTTCAGTAATAGAAGACCTGTTGTTTTGTCCATTTACTTTTCTTTTTTCTACTTTGTATTCTTCTTCATCCAAATAGTGCAACCTTTTAACTTTTCCATATTTAGACTTCAAACTGATCACAAGAGTGGTTGACAAGTCGAAGACATGGTTGAGTGGTTAAGGTCGCTGACTTCAAATAACTGTAACCTCTCACTGATAGCTACCGACCATGTCTCTTTATGTGAGAAAGTAGGCAGTTGCTTAAGGAGGATGGGAGTCAAGTACTGGTTCTTCCCAGGAACGATGGTTTGGTGAACTGTACACCTCATATGATTGACTGTTGAAAAGGGGCATAAAACCCAAACAAACAACAAGTCAAAGAGGTGACCACCAGTACAAACTGATGACTCATGTCTTAGAGGTTCATGATCATTTAGCTCAAATACCATATGTTTGCTTCTTCCTAAGTTATCAATTCTTGAAGAATGGATTGTGGATTAATTAGGAATGAATGATTAAGGATTATTCTGTATTTAGTTACATAAAAATATTTCATTTTAGAGTCATGGATTTGAACAGATAGTTACATTCCATAATTTAAAGAAGATTGGACTACTACGTGAGCAAGAAGGACCTACTCATACGGTGTCGGCAGGAGTTGCTGCTCTGACAAGAAACAGTTCCTTTAAAAATCTTAGAAAACGATTAAACTTAGTATGTACTTAAAACATTCATTATATTCACAAATAAAAACTTGAGTTTTAAATTGAAATATACTTATTACTGTCTTTCAGTCTTTGAATTTAGCTGTCAGCCCAGTAAATTTGAAAAGGTCAGTAGTCAGGCAGTCCAGTAAATTTTTCAGTCCCAAAATAATATGGTTTTTAGTCAAGTTACATGAAATTTTGTGTGTACTTTTCTGGTCCGCTAAAAATTCATTTGGTCCAGTCAAGTTGGCATTTTCACTGGACCAAATGTCCAGTGCTTAAAAAAGTTGTAAGTGAAGACTGGTCTTTGAAATAATTTACAGGCCAAGAAGAACAAAACACTGAAATTTTGACAATTTCAGTTAGAATAACTTAAAGTCTTTTATCTAAATTTAAGTGCATACATGTAGCTTTTTTATTTGGCCACATGTACAATATCATATTATTAGTTATGAATGTTTAACTTGCAGATACCATCTGTAGACGTTGATTTACGCCGCCCTTGTGACATGTCCTATGTGTTCAGTGGTGCATACTCTCCATTGTCATGCAAGTTAATTGAACAGGTAATACTTGTTTATATATACGGTACCTGTCTATTTTTGCTGAAAATAAAACATGACTGTATTCTTTGTACTAAACTCAACCTATTATAGAGAAATATAGATCTTCAGTTGATAAATTCTTGAAGATTTTCAGCACTTTTAGTTAAGAATTAACTATTCTTATTAGATGTAATTTTGAGAATGTCATTTTGTTTTGTGTTGGACCAAAATACAATATATTATAACCAAAACAGGGGTAAAATCTGTTCTCTGCTTTTGTTGTAGGGTTTGATTTATCCATAACTGTGGCATTTTTTTTCATGATGGTCTGTGATACATTTATTCGAATGTGTCATAAAAAACAACCAGTAAAATACTCTTATCATAAATTTTAAATGGATATATAAGTTAGCCATGAGAAGTATTTTATTAAATTAAAATTAAATTTCAGGTTTTACAAAAAGAAGGTTTTCAGGGTATGGATGAGATAAAGAAACATTTACCTGGTGATTTTATATGTGATGTCAAGCTGAGAACACCTGGTAAAATATCTGTTGATCAATTTTATTTTGTCCTTGCTGTGAGATCATACTCACTTCTTACATTGTCTGTTCTAGGAGATCATACTCACTCGTAACTTTGTCCATGCTTTGAGATCAAACTGGTTACTTTGTCCATGCTGTGAGATCATACTAACATTTTACTTTGTCTGCACTATGAAATTATGCACATTTCTGGCCTTATTGTTTCTGATAGGATTTTTTAGTATGCATCATAATGTAATTGGAAATAACTATTTATTGATGGATGAGAAACGAATGTTAATATTCATAAATTAAGTGCTTGTCTCAAAGATTGTGTTTTCTCTTGATTGCATACAAATGTAATACAACATTTCTTACACAAACAAAGAAATTCACTAAAAACTACATAAAGTTATAATCTGAATGTAATGTTACCTATCTTTGTATGTTTAAATGAATTTTGAATTGAAGGACATAATGATTCTAATCATAAGTTTTTTTTTTAAATGATTGATTGAATATTTAAAGGTCCAAAAACTAATCAACCAGGAAGAGCTGCCAAGGTTGTGCTTGTGTATTTCATTGGTGGATGTACATACTCCGAAATTGCTGCGCTAAGATTTCTTGGGAAACAAAGCGGTGAGTTACTTCCCTTACATGTCATTAAACCTTGCTAGAGCATGTGTAGACCTGTATAGTTGGTTAGATCTTCACAAAAAGTAGGTAAAATGTTTGTATTGATAAAATCTTGAACATGGGTCATTTGTGGTAAAAAATTAGGTCAAAAGGTCAATTCAAATGAAAACTTTGTCAACACTCTACAGGTCACAGATTTGATTTGATCTTCACCAAACCTTGTCAGAATGTTTGTCTTAATGATATCTTGGATAAATTGAACCTTGGTCATCTGGCTTTGAAACTAGGTCACCAGGTCAAATCACAGAAAACCTTGATAACAGCAGACCTCATGACATAGACTCAAAACAATGTTTTCATCAGCAAGCAATAATTCTCATGTGATCAATATAGGGTCATCTTGGCTCTCTTATTTTTATAAACATTACTTTTTTTATTTTACAGGTTTTAAGTTCATCGTAGCCACAACTTCAATATTTAACACTAACACATTCCTAGAATCAGTAATGGAGAAGTCACAAGTATAGGACTCATAGATACTGAAGGTGTTATTTGACTTAATTTTCTGTGATAATAACATGGTGTGTTATCATTTCTGTTTCAAACAAAGAGTATAGCACTTAGTTTGTTCAGTACATGAAGTATTCTAGGTGGGTTATACCTCTGTCAAACTGTGCCGCATTTCTATAGTGTTGGAACTATGACGTTAAATGTTTCAGAGTGCCTTGAGATCACTAGAAAAATGTGATATATTTTAGTGAAAACGAAGATGTCATGGCATCCTATCAGAGACCAACGCATTGCTGTGGAGCTCACATAGCATTCTACTGCGTTCCTACAAAGTTCTCATTTGCGATTATCTGCACTCTCAAGACTCTTTCACTGCACACACACTGTGCTGTAGGTGCGTTGCAGATATTCATATAACAAAACTAGAGATGCAGTGACAACTGAGAGAAAGCCATGTTATCTCAGTACAAACACTACCGAAAACCATAGTGTTTGAACAGCGGAGCTTCTGTGGCATTGTAGGAGACCTTACTTCATTTTACTACTGTACTCGTATCAGAGTTTTGTGCATGTTCAACATGCGTGCCATTTTTCAGCGTTCTATGTGATCCCAACATGCTACTAGTGATGCCACTGCAAGTTGCTGCTTGTGATCATACTTTGAACACCTTGGCGTTATGTATTTTTCTTAGTGCTTTGGGATCTATGTGAGAATGTGACCCTAGTGTTACAGGTTTAACATAGTTCCTCAAAGTAAAATAAAGTTAGAGGTCAGTCACATAAGTGTAAGACAAATAACCCCTACCTGTTCTATTTTGTTTTAGATATAGCCTTCTGTTTAATATCAAAGATAAATTTCTATATTAGCATTACTCCAGAAATGTATTTCATTTATAAAGTTTGTATGAAGTATAACTTTGTCATTGATATATCTACCTTTATAACTACATAATGCTATAGAAACAACTACTACACTATGTTTGTAGTGTCAGTGCTAAAAACTGATGATAGAGAATATTTTAAGAAATAAACATTCTGTCCCCTTAAGTAAGTGTTGCCATGGTGATGAAAATATTCTATGATAAAAATGCTAGTTTTTTTTTATCTTATTTTCCTCTTAGTTACCAATTATTCAGTAAAGACATGAAAACACGTGACAGACTGTGTCAGGTGGAAAAAAATTGTCTGAGAAATAGAATCAGTAACTGATGTAGGTAAGATAATCAACAGACTATTTTTGGAAATTTTGGAAAAAAACAACATTAAAATTACCAGGTAATTGATAAAAAGTGTTTGTTGAGCCAATGTTTATATTCATTCATTACATTTACGCTACTCAATTTTTATAATGAGTCACATGGTCCAGTCTGAATATTTGTGATCTGGACTATCACTTTATTTATTTGAATACTTGTTAATTTAGAGACCCACCTCCGTGGTCAAGTGGTTAAGGTGGCTGAATTCAAATCACTGTAACTTCTCCATTTATAGAGGTTGTGGGTTTGAGCCTTGCTACCGACCATGTCTCTGTATGTGAGAAAGTAGGTAGTTGCTTACGGAGGATGGGAGTCTAGTACTGGTTCTTCCCAGGAACGAAGCTTAGGTGAACAGTCCATCTCACATGACTCTGACTGTTGACAAAGGGGCGTAAAACTCAAACAAAAGAACAAACAACTACAAATTTGGAGTACAATGTCCATTTTATTCTATCATGAGCTTCACTTATTCTAAAATATTAACATATTTCACATTTTGTAATAAGTAGGTCTCTGATTGGCTGAAATATTTTGATATGGGCTATATATTCATAAGATATTCAAAAATCTAGAAAACCGATTATAAAAGTTGAGCAGTGTATTTCAATTCTTGACTAACATTGCTTGATACTAGTGATTGTTTTATATGGGTAATTAAGTGTGTTATTATTATGTTTACTCATTTTATTATTGTTTCAAATGTACATACATTTATGTATTTATTTATAACTTGTGCAATAAATCAAACGTAACAAAATATTAGTGTTTCCTTTATATTTATCATACTTTGCACACTCACAAACTTGAAGAAGAGTAAATCCATCTTGTTGTAATGTTAATCAGCACATGCGTTTCCAAATCGAAGGAATTGTAGGACATCTACATGGTAGTCGCCGTTCTAGGTGTACAACACATGCACGTGACCCGATATATTGTTGTTCTGAACCGCTGCAATCGTTTTCAGAACGCCACTTCCTTACAAAAGAGCTTCCAGAATGCAACAATTGTACGGGTATATACTTTAACAATAAGGAATAGATTGTATGATCATAGTAAGAGTGTCATCGTACTGTCATTTGAGTTCTTTTGACCCAATAACCACGTCAGAACGCCTGCGTGGGCATGGACACCCGCAATTGGACCCCAGTTTTGTTTACCTATGAGTTTAGATTTGTTCACAGATAAGACGTGCAAGAGTGTTGAGATGATCAAACGTACGTTTTGCACATGCTTACATCTCGGAACATGACTGATATGGTTGGGGTCTGTCATGGTATGGTGATGAATAAGTGTCAATGGCAAATCTGACCTTCATATTGCTGATATCGGTACTTTAAAAGCAGAAAGGTATTGTCGCGAAATTCTTGACTTAGATGCACCCCAATATGCAGGTGCAGATAAGACAATGTTCACACACACACTGTCCGCGTCAGCGGCGTCACTAACCAATACCTTACATATGAAACAGGCTTTTGCCTTGGCCTGCCAGATCCCCGGACCTCAATCCAACTGAACATATCTGGGATGTGTTTCAAGGGTCATACATTATCTTGTCGTCCTGTGCAGCCGGTCACCCTCACAAAACTTGGTGCTGTCGTATATGAGGAGTGGAGAGATGAACCGGCTAATTCACTGCATGCCTAGACTTTTTTAGGCTGTAATTAATGTTCACAGACACCATGCAAGATACCGAAACTTATTCTATGCAGGACTTTGAAAAACTTTATAACCATTGAGGAATGGTCGTTGACTTGACGCTGACGATGCTCCCATTTCGTCAACGGATGTATGCTATTGTACAATGTTGACGTTCTTAAAGTACTGCAGGCCTTATATGATTTCACTTTAAATACATAAATGATTGATTTCATAAGCTAGTAACTGGTGTAATAAAAATGCTGTTCAAGCTGTATCTGTAAATGCAGCAAAATTCTGATGTTTACTCGGTGATGTTATATAGCATCCCTGGTTTACTCGAACATCTATAGTGATGTTTTTTTGTGAGTGTAAGGGATGTTAATTAAGGTTACACAGTACCAGGAGTTAACATTTTACAACGGTATCTTCTAATATTCGACGTTTGACTATAAGAAAACTGATATGTATAGCTATACTGGTCAACAAAACATCGATTTCGTGTTTTTGAAAGTGAGCACATAAATAATAATTCATTATAGATTAACATACATCAGTCGCCTTAGGAATTTTATCAAGCATGACATTAAGTTAATAAACTTCAAGTTTACACCACATTCCTAACGTTACTTTAAATCGCTTTGATCTAATAAACGCTGACATCGATCTGGTCTTTTTGACAATTCGACATGTGTTCACGAGCAAGCACGAGAATTGTGAACACTCGAGCTAATCTGTTGTTTACACTTCGTGTTAGAATTAAAACGCAGTTTCCATTATACATGACGTGCGTGTCTCGCAGAAACATAGCGATATATTTGTGTTGGCGGAAATAGATTGATATACCGACAAGGAGTTTATTTCTAATTTTATTCGTCAAATATGTACCGAAATAAAAATTCAAGAACGTAAGTAGTGTACGATTTTTCTATACATGACATACTGTCACTTTGGAATGTTATAAAGCATGTAAAAATGAAAACTGGTTATGTGACAATTCCTAACACTTGTTGCTTAGCTCACCAGAGTACAATGTGTTCATGGTGAGCTTTTGTAATCGCCTTGCGTCCGTCATACATCGTGAAGTGGCGTCCATATTTACTTTAAACAACATCTTCTCCTACATCGTTATTCCAATTGTAACCAACCTATCTATCTATCTCTGAATACTGTCAACCCCTCTCCTGAGTGTTACAGGCAGGATAAGTGCATGTTGGAATTGTTAGTGATGAGATAAAAGTCCTGATAATGAATATTATCATGACAGTGAGATACTTAGAAGAAAATCAACATTGGCTGGAATGATCCTTGTGTGGTCCTCTTTCAAAGTTTTTTTTAAAATATCATTAAATACTCTGAATGGCAACCAATAGGAAAACATTTAAAATATTCTTGTCCAAAACTGTAATAAATGCCTATGACTTAGATATCTAATTATGCGTGTACTAATGTCTAGCGGCCCTCTTTCAAGTTAGTTCAAATTATGACCCTGAGGTAAAAATTGGCCCGCTATGGGGTCACTTGATTTTACATAGGCTCATATAGGGTAAAAAGAAAAAAATGTTCTTCTCCAAAGATCTTTTTTGGTGAACGATTACAGGGCCATCATGGCCCCCTTGTCTATTAGTATTTGTATTGATCCTAAAGTAAATGTATAATATTTATTGATAAATGCTACAAACGGATGTTGAATTTGTTATTATTGTAACTGACATGTAGTTTGATTAGTTACAGAACTGGATCAATTAGCTTATAATGAAAATATGATACACTTTAAATGATAAGGGGAAATTGTTACTATTGACTGTTTTGTTCCATGGCACTTTTGACCACCATACCTTTAAATTTGTACTACTTTATGAGCAAAACAGATTGCGGGATTACCTGACAGTGTGCGTAGTAAAATGACGTAAGCAGTGTTAATTCTCATTATTTCAAATAAATTTCCCCTGTACAACATTGATAAATGTTTTGACATTGTATAGTGCATATTACTTTTTTGAATTATAAATTTATTTTTGTGTTTGTTTGAATGTACGCAAAAATTTGGTCTTATATCCACATTATCTTTGTCATTTTATATTTTTTTCTCCATTCCTGTCAACATTCCTTTCAGAACAAATTTGACTTACAGAATTCGTAGAATTCGCGCCAATGACATCCGTAACACCAAGTCGCACACACAACTCGAAGACTTTTGCTCATTAGTGAGATACTTTCGAGGAACTCATGCAGATACTGACTTGAAATTACGTTTATTTCTTTTACTGAAATGTAAGCCTGTTCTTATTTTTTCATTCTTACAATACCCCACCCGCTTTAGATAATTTTCAAAGATTGCGTCCCCTTTAGTATCATGAATGTGACTTATTGTGAACTTATATTTCCTGACAGGCAGCTCATTCATATACCACTGACGCGACTTGAAGATACAGGAGAACAAAAACAACAAACAACTAAAACCAAACAAGATAAGGACAATTCAACTGGTGTCGACGACGATGCTCAAACTACAAAACAGACTGGCTCAGTTGTTGGAGATTCAACTGAAGAATCAAATGAAAATCAGGACCAAGGTACTTATTGTTCTTTTTTTCAAAATCTATGTTTGTTTCTTTCAAATTCAGTTATATAATATATTTTCTGTGAGCAAAGTCACCGAATTATCCTCGTTTTTCATTGATGACAACAACAAGTAGTATATATATAATGATAGTTTAATATAGGTGAAATCGACACGTTTGGAAGAATTGCAATTCATACAAATTGTCAAACAATTTTCTGTTACAATAAACTCATGCCAAATTAAATATCATTCAAGGAACCTACAGAGATTTACCATCAGACATCAAACTCCTCAACTCCAAGCCCAAACCATAGCACAAGCAAATTCATTACAATATAAAGAACAATATACACATCAATTATACACACATAAATATGTTTAACGGGAAGAGCCGTAACTATGTTTTTAGAACGTGTGACACGACCCTTTTGCACAAATTGTATATATTTACTCTATGTAATGTCAAATGAAAGTTAAAAAGAAATAAAATACATGTATGTTTAAACTACATAAATAACTGCTCAAAGTCTCCAATATTACAAATCCTGCCCAATAAAAAATCAGATTCACCAGGAATCTAGAAGAACGTCACATACCACGTACTCTCACTAGAGACAAACTCTGATGGAGTAACGTTTCTCCATAGAAGAGGATACACTATTAACAGTAGATCTATTACTCGTATTTACAGCTGGTCTATTATTTACAGCTGGTCTATCATTTACAACTGTTTTATTATTTACAGCATCGCGTCGCTTGTGATATATCGTATAAAATTCGATTAATGAACGATAACTAAATACATATATTGATCAGAACATTTTCTTGCTATGTATAGATCTATACACGGTCTAGCCTTTCTAATATTTCTAACAAGATAACTCGATCAAGCAATACCTTCGTATTGTGGTCGTCAAGATCTATATTTAGGAAAAGAATTAATCCTATTTTTTTCTTAGCAGATGACTCGGTCATTATCACACTGGTAGAAAACTTTCCAGACCTCATTGTTATCCAAGATGGTGCTAATATAGCACACAAAAAAGGTAATTATAATAGTTACGATTAAAGGGATCATTCAAATGGGCAATATAGAACTACAGGTGGGACCGCGGTGTTATCTTGCATCAGCTTCATGCCTCGTCCTTCTGTCCTTGGCAATTTTGCTGTGCAAAGACGGGAAATAGCAAAAATGACGTTTCTTTGTAAAATGTAGGCTACCAGTAACACTACTGTGTTCTGGGAAAGAAGCTCGAGTCACAACGACATTTTGGCAAAGAATAGGACACATTTAACCCGTCTTACGCTTCTGCTCCGCCGAGCAATAAAGGGCCTCTCATTATTTACTTAGTCTATACCAACCCTCATTTTATTATTTTCTTTATTTTTGGCTTAAAAAAACAACCATGTTTTCTCCTGTAAGAATTTCTTTAGTACATCTGAGGTCCTTGTTTTCTGTATTTGACGAGCTGAGCAGTTTTAAGCTTTTTATGCCCCTGTCGTCTATGATGCGGGAGGCATGTTTGTTCTGTCCGTCTGTCTGTCCGTAGAGGTTAAATAGATTTTACGGTTTTGTCTAGCACCAACACCGCTTAGTAGAACAATTCAATACTTATACAGTTGTTGCTATGACCATTCTCAATCCATCCATATTATCCAACCTCACTTTGACCTTGCCCTTGTTCAAATGAGCTTTTGCTTGACAAGCATGCCACCGGGGGCATATGCGTCTATTGAATACAGCTTGTTCTAACCTATTCCAGTTTGCTCAGAGGTTAATACATGCGGTATCCAGTACGCACAAACCTTACTCAGGTTAAGCATTTCTATTTGAATAAAAAAAAAAACGCAGACTATTTAAGGCCCAATAATTTACCTATCTGCTCCATTTCATTGTGCATCTTCCTCGATTATTGCTTTCACATTATCTATGCCTTTGTCTGGCAGTGCAGTGCCTACAGAACGATTCTTATCTTTGTAACTGGTTGTTCTCTCTTTAAAGAGAGACATCTATCGTATGGCAGCGCCATTTACACATAGTTTAAATTTCTGATGTGCAGATGCCAATGTACTGGTAGGCTGATACCCAATATCGCATTATAGTAGTCTTGCATGGAAATTCTTCTAAGCACGATTTGATTTAACTTGTTTTGGAGATCAGCAGATCAGAAAATAGAAAACAAAAAAATCAATGGATGCTTAATTAATAGTGAGTCGTTCTGTAGCTTCCAAGAGTCTCACTGGATGTTTTTTTTCAAGTTTATTGTTTGACTATGTCTCTGTTGAGTGCCTGTGTCATTAGGACTCTCCTTTATGCATTTACGATATGTTTGAACATTTCATTCCTCTTCCCAGTTCCTAACAATACCTACGTGGAGATAAGTCGGCCAATGTCAACATCATCAGAAAGTGATGTCTCAGTCATACAACAAACTGTCAGTATGATTTGTCCATACACAAAACAATTAATGGTTGAACCAGTGAGGAATAAGATATGTGGACATTCCTATGACAAGAAAGCGATTCAGGACTACATCAAAGGATGCATGTTTGCAAGGTTTGTTGATGCCACATAATCTTATAAAATCCCAAAATAGCTTGACCGTGTGTTTGGAGCCGTGACGAAATTATTTAAAATAATTCACTAAGTCAAATAAGGGTATGAATATTCGGACCAAATCTGACTGAAACATATTGGTATAAAATTCAATTTAACATGCTTAAGTTCTATTTGTACCCAGTTGATTTAGTCCTTTCTTCCGTCACGGCACAAAACGAATGGTCGAGCTACACCATATATTGAATGCTTTAATTATGTATACATTGCAGTTTGAACATTACTGTATAAAGTATGCACGTTATTCTTAGCGAAAATAAAATAGCACAAAATAAAATTGAATTTTACTGAAATACAACATTATACATTTTTTTAATGCTTACAATGTCTGCTCATTCATTTTACTAGTTATGTTCATTAAATGTTTTTGTTAATTTACACGGCAGATACTCATTGCTAGGACCTCTTTGGGAACTTGTTATTAAAGGCCCATTAGCTTTTCGAATTTAGTAACACAGAGCAATATGTTAAATTTTAGAAAAATATAAGAAATATGTTTTATTTGCTCTAAAACAAATATGTATATAATGCATTTCTTTAGTCACATCTCGTAAAAATGTTGTCAGATGATTTTTAGAAGCGAAGCTCCTATAGCTATACACCACTTTCTCTACTTACAATACAGTGGCGCCTCTTACATGTACATCCTCGTTTAGAAATAGTACCACGTGTTGTATAAGTATACAGTGCAGACTTTGCAGTTTTGTGTAGCTTTTCCTTGGTAATTGTGGTTAATTGGCTTAAAGATGTACATTGTGTCAAGACTATACATTGTATATATCTGACCTTCAAATTCTAATTTATAATGATAATATTATAGGCCTATACTTTTTTAAGAATGGTTTATCTTAACTTTAAACATTTAAACTTCACTCCTGACAGTTCTCTCAGACTCCAATGTGCTACACTTTAGCTGTAAACTCTATAGATATATTGCTCCATGCAAGTGTTACCATTAATCTGTAAACCCTATTGTTACAATCCAACTGTAAACTTCATGTATTATTCCCAAGTGTTACAATTTCACAAATAGTTTGCAATCCTTCTTGTAATTGTAATAAGCAATAACCGTCTTTTCAAAACACAAAACAATTGATTATATCAAACAGTTACTGAATGGTGTTACTCTCACATTGTAAGTCTTCTGACGACATTGAACCTGTTTGACTATATTTTAGATGTCCTGTGGTTGGTTGTTCAAACGATGCACGTTTAAAACTATTTCACTTAGAGCCCCACAAGGAACTCAAAAATCGTATTGATGAGAACAACAACAACACGAAATAAATTATTGAGGTGAAAAAAGCAACAACAGTAACGACGATGGTACCAACGACAACAACAACAATAATTATTACGATAGCACGGTTACAACAACAACAACGATGCCACCGAAAACAACTTCAATATTGTAAACAATGGCTTGTTGCCACACCGCATCATTTTTACTCTGTATTGTTCAAATTTATAGTAAATTATATATGGAGTAAATGTCTATGTACTGGAAGTTATCTCTGTATTGATCAGTCCTAATTTAGAACATTTGATTCTGGTTTGAAATTATATACTTATTGTTATTACTTGTACAAACATGACAGACGTTCCGGCAATTTCTATGAATGAATTATTTTCCTTTTGTTTCTTTATAAAGTAAATTGATAATTGTTTATTTATGTTCATTTTGTGCAATCTTATTATATTTTCTTCGCAAAATTGATGCAAAATATTTTTTTTGTAATGATTGGACGAATATTTAATATATTTTAGTATTTGTATTGAGACTGTTTTGTTCTTTGTTTATTGTCGTTTCACTAACAGAGCTAAACGTTTAACATTTTAGTTCTACAATACAAGAGCAAAATGTCTCCAAGAGATTTTAAAGCAGCAGTGCTCAGTGTAACGTCTAAATTTAACTATACATGCATATATGTATGGGTTCATAAAATGTCTACATTTCAAACTTTTCAATACATGGGCAAGCCCCGTATGTAAGGTGTATAGAAACTGGTTGTTGAATAAGAAATACGGTTGTACCAGGCATCTTTTTTCAAAAAGTCATGTTTTATGATAGTATGCTGAAAATGATCTTATATGGGGATCAAACAATGGGTTATAACTTTTAACACAAGTATACTCACAACACATCGTAGTAAATAAAGTGAGCAAGGGTGAAAATATTCCAGATATATCCGGAATTCCGGATTTGCTGTGATTTCTGAGCAATATAGAAGTTATTTGATGAAAATATATCAGGAAATGCAAAGTTATGGCCAATTTGATCTGCTCTGAAGGAATTTCTTTTATACAAACTGAGTTGTATATGAAGACAATGTTGTTTGGCAAAAAGGTTGGCCGATCATGATTTTTAGGATTTTTAATTTTGATCTATTGACACCCCTGTACTTTAGTACATGTAAATGTAAATATCTGAATAGGTATAAACTTTCAAACTTCTAAAAATGTAATCATAACACATACATTAATTACATAATATAACAAATACATAATACTGCATATAAACTTTTAAGGATTCCAATTTCAGTCTTAAAAGGAAAAATGCATAAAAATCCCTGTGAATCTTTCTTTTCCTGTTACAGTTATCACGCTTCAATCGCGCGTGTTTTCATGTAGGTCTGTGCTGTCCCCATCTCACTAACACAAGTTGGACAACTACAAAAATGGGTCCCAAACATGTTCTTAATCCCCGTACTATGATCTCTACTACATTTGATCTTTTGTCCATATTTTAGCCTTTCTGGTTTCAATCTTGTCAGACGAACTTCTTTACATCTGTACAGAAACCAGTCATCTGTCTCAGCTGGTAACAATCTGAAAATGGATGTAATTTAGAATTTGTAACAAGACGCATTACGTTATGTGTCGTTTCAATAATAAAAAAATGTTACACAAAACCCTCATGTATCCCACGCAGCCCGCATGTATCCTACCACACTTCTATCCCTTTAAGTGTTGAACGAGCATTTTGCAAGGAAAGGGCAAAATTTCAAAATGTTCGATTAAGAATAGAAATGAGTATCAAAAATGGGCAAGTTGCATGACCTTCAAAAATTCATACTGAAAAGAAAAAAATAACTAAAGATGGACTTTCTACTAATCTACCCATTAGCAAGTTTGATTACCTATCAATTAACATTGAACAAGTAGAATTTAAGACATATTACTTATATGATAGGTACTGACACAAACTAATTACTCCTTGGTGCTTGCATCGTCAATCCCATTTTTAGACAACATACATCACAGGAATACAGACTACGAAATCTTCTATGACATATCTAGCATGTACCAAAGTTTTATGTATAGAAATATGTCATGTCAATAAATGTAGAATGCTCTCTATATTTGATAAAACATTTTTCTAGTTAATATTATGACCAGAATGAACAGTTTGACGTCAAACTGGCATCAGGATATTATAACCGCCTGAGGACTGATTGCTGTCCTTGTGATCAGACCTATTTTCTTGTGTGGCCATCCTGTACGACAAAGTATGGTAATTATTAGGTCTATGGACAGTTATTCCCAGACGATGCCGTAGGAAATTGTATTCAAAGAATCAATTTACAAAAATGTACAACGTATATATGTGTTACGAACAATAAATGAAGTCTAACGTAAAATAACCTACTTGTCAGTTTCTATAAATAGCTTTGGCACCAATGGCTCTACCCAAGAACTTGCTACATGCAACATTTCACGTGTGACAGGTCTGCGGCCCCAAATATTTACATCTTCTATCAACAACCTCTGAAGTGACCATGTACAAAATGTAATCAAAACATAATTAAACCTGTGCCCAAATTCATTATAGAAGAAACCGATGTTAAGAATATATTTGTAACATAAATAGGTCTCGATTTTGAGAAATTGTTACCAATTTTATCTTGTGTAGCTTGTTTTTTCGCAAGCACATAACGTTTGGCGAACTGTCAATATATAAAACAGGTGTAGTCGATCTGGACGACGTAAAACAAGTACAAACAATCAAATAAGCGGATTGATGGACGGACGGACGAACGAACGAAGGACCGCAAACTGTACCTGGAATTCTCTAGTAGGTTCATGCAGCTGTTGGTGGTACTCATCACAGAGTTTTTCGTATGACAACAATCGTGGACTCAAACCCTTTCTTTCGAGTATGATGGAATGAGCAACCTGAAAATTGAAAACAATTCTCTTAGTATCGGTAAAAAAGACCATAACACTTTGTACTGGTAAAATAAAAATATATACTTGGTACTGGTACAATAATATAATGCTTTGTATTGATAAATAATTTATACAATACTTTATACTGGTGAAATGAAAGATATACTCTGTACTCGTGAAATGAAAAAATACTCTGTACTCGTGAAATGAAAGATATACTCTGTACTCGTGAAATGAAAAAAATACTCTGTACTCGTGAAATGAAAGATATACTCTGTACTCGTGAAATGAAAAAAATACTCTGTACTCGTGAAATGAAAGATATACTCTGTACTCGTGAAATGAAAAAAATACTCTGTACTCGTGAAATGAAAGATATACTCTGTACTGGTAAATCCAAATATAATTATATACTTTGTAATAATGAAATAAAATACATTCTAGGTACAAGTAAAATATGATACATGTATATACTTTATACTGGTGAAATAATAGCATGATGTTATTTTACAGTTAAAACAAAATAAAAACGGTAATAAGTGCAATCACCTGAGTATCGAAAACGTTTTTAAATTTGATGCCAAACTGCCACATGAGTGCCGCTGCATCTAGACTGCTATCGTGGAATACCTGTAAAAGAATGTTTTTTATGACCTTTAATGCTAATAAAGTATTGTATTCAGTTCAATTTTATGGAATAATAATATTATGTTACTATGAAATGTTTAATTAATTGTTTCCTCTTATTGTAGTAAAGATTTATTCACTGCATATTCTGGATACATGTAAACTCACATACACAATACGATCAAAGCTGTCTATTTTATGTTCTATTTTCTTTTAAAGTATCTCCTTCAGATTTTTTATGAAAGATAAACAATTATGTCAAGTGAAATATGTTATAACATAAGTGCTTGTATGTATCCAACGTCTGAATCCATTACGAAGAAAAATATATGAAAGTATGCCAATTTCAGATATGCATTGGTCTCAGAAATGATATGGCAACCTATGACATGAGCATCGAATTTCAAAGACTTGCTTTATAAAACATTATGTGAACTGGATGATAAAATGTATAAACACCTGTGGTTTATTTGGTATTTTTTCCTTGTAACAATTTGCGTCATTTTATACATACATGTACATGAGTGCTTATTTTGTAATGTACTGACTAGCATACTAGGAAGCAGTCAACAATTATGTCAAACTCAGTGAGAACATTGAACATGTATCAATGCTTTACATATCACACAAAGGTCACCTTTCTACAAAGGCCACTTCTTGGTTTTCCGCAGACAGCCCTTTGTACACAAGTTTAACTGAACATGTTTCACCTATAGAAGTACACACACCTTTAGAAGTACACATACCTTTAGAAGTTCCACCGACTGGAAAAGCCGAAGAAGGCCTGTATCATACATCATTGCTTTATTTTTTACATCAAATATATATATATTACCGTCCCAACAGCTGACGCAAACTATGGTTATTCGGCCACCTGGAATAATGAATTATGAAACGACAAGTTCACCACAGCGCTAGTTCAGCTAAACGTTAATAATGTTATAGATAATGAAACACGTTTACAAAGGATCCCTGATCAAAGAAATATGGATGTTAAACCCAATGATTAGTTTACTGAGAGGTTAATGTAGTTCACTGTGGCTATCAAATATACAAGAGAATGACTGTGGTTTACAGGAGCTTCTGTTCACAGGTGATCGTGAAATATGGCCTGACGTATATTGTTTTAACCATTGAGGTGCCATATACACCAAGCAAAAGCTATATTATAAGTCTTTATTTACAACCACTTCTATGTAATATTTATTAACCAATTTTGAATACAGTGCAACCTCTCCAAAGCAACATATTTTGTGATTGGCAAAAGCCAATCTGATTATAATCATATCCTCATACCCGCTACGCTATGAAACCCGTTACGCTTGCCGTAATAAAGATCGAGTACATTAGTCAGATCGGGCAAAATCATGCTGATGTTGAAGGGAGGTTGTTGCTCAAGAGAGGGCCACTCTGGAGAGGTTGTACTGCATGTTTCTATTTTTTCAACATTATAATAAAACCACATTATTAAGTCACAGTAATGTCATGATGTTGAGAATTGACTAGAAATGAATGAGCGATGAAGGAAGAAAAATATTTTTAACATTACCTAGAGTATTTTATGTAGACCTTTAGAGACGATGTGGATGTATGAGATAGACAACAGAAAGTAACGTTACCTGGTTCACCTATATCACACCCTAAACATTTCATGCCAACAACAGGTTTTTCTTTTACAAGTATCTCATTAACAGCTAGATGTGCGGAAGCTATAGTCTTCAAGAATTTAATTGACCTCATCCTGAAAAGTATATGATGTGCTGTGGTGTGACAAGTTTTACTATCGATTATAAGGCATGTCTTATTTGTTTACTTAGTTTGATTCAAACACATATGTATACATACACATAATTTTGTACACACACACATATATATGTATACATGCACATAGTTATGTGTACACACATAGACATGTTCACACACACAGTCTTGCGAAACGAAAACACTATTCAAAATATTTTGAATTTTATGCAAATATGTCACAAGCGACACGAAGCGTAATAGTAGTTTCCTGTGACTTAAGAATACAAATTATAAAACCATCAGTCGAAAAATATTTCAAAGTGCGTCGAATAGCTAAGTTGTCGCAAGAATATTTCAATGTGCGTCGAATAGCTAAGTTGTCGCAAAAATATTTCAATGTGCGTCGAATATCTAAGTTGTCGCAAAAATATTTCAAACTGTGAGTCGAATAGCTAAGTTGTCGCAAGAATATTTCAAAGTGCGTCGAATAGCCAAGTTGTCGCAAAAATATTTCAATGTGCGTCGAATATCTAAGTTGTCGCAAAAATATTTCAAACTGTGAGTCGAATAGCTAATTTGTCGCAAAAATATTTCAAAGTGCATATAAAATTACCAAATACGATGTCTGAGATAACATATAATTGTTAAAAGTCACTGAATGCGAATTGCAAATTGAATTCGCAGTTGATAACACGTTGAAAAGTTTATCAGATAAGAGTGTGCTTGTTTTCTGATATTGATCTTACAGGATCTAGACATACAAGGTTTACGTGCGAACTTCTTTGTGGTTTATTGATTGTTAAATCAAACAGAATGCCGATATTTCATCGGCCTTTTATACACTGTCTCACACACGTTATGTAAATACGCTTTGTAGAGTTGTAAATATTGTTTATTTAAATGTTTTAGTGAATGCTTTATGATATATAAGTATATTGATTGATTACCGGGCCATTTAAATGCCACATTGTTGTAATACATAACATTGGAATATTGCTTTAGACTATAGTCAGTTTGACATTTAAATTGATTTGTATTTTTTATTTCTTTTAAGTGACAGATAGAGAAAACAGACAAGTTTTAGAAATAAATAATATACGACAGATAATATAAACCTCTTAATTAATGACCAGTTCTATACGAGCTCGTACAATCTGTAGCTTGTCCGTATTCGAATTTCCGTTGTAAACATGATTTAATATGTGACTGAAACATACAGTACGTGCTTACGTATACATATATTTCTAAATCAATATAAATTAATCATTGATTTAAGGACTTGTATATGTCGTTTGCTATCAACCTTATAAGCTTTTTTTTCTATGTTTCCGCATTATTTGAAAGTAATGTAAGTTTTACAATTTTGAATAGATTCGTGTATAGGTTACCTTCATTAGCGAATTTAGAAAAACTAAACAAAATTATATACATGGTTCTAAAAATATGTTCAAACTAATAACACTCGAGTACCAGTAAAATAGTTCCAGAGTTAAGTTTACAAATCAAATGTTGTATACAGTTACAAGGACTTATATACAAACATAAGTCCTTGGCAGTTACGTCCTGATTAATAAAGTGATGAAAAAAATGATACATTTGTAGATACACTTAGTAGGAAGTGATATACATGTATATACTACTATACAAAACAGAGCTGAGCATACAAGCTCACCAAAACACATGTTCATCAGTTTAAAACATTGAAGCTTAAGCTCAAGAAGAAGAAGAAGAAGATCGTCATATAGTTTTATTTTTTTAAAAACTGTGCTTAGATTGATTGTAGAAAAAGCTAAAATGATTACCTTAGGTTTATACCAGTGATAAATTATCTGAAACACTGTATTTAGGAATATTGATGTCAATAGCAAGTTCGATAGATTATAGCACGTCTGGTTTATTATTCATGACCGTACAATATAACTGAATAAGGTCTTCAGTTAGTCGCGGAATAAATCCAATTTCAATACGAATAGTATAACAAGGTTTACACTCGTATGTGAAAGTATGTAAAGTGGCTTTGTACTCTAAAACTGTCTTTACATATGCTTGTATACCAATCTTCTATTTCTAACGTACAACATGTATGTATATATTATAACCTCGAAGATCGATCAATTATTCGGATAAATAACCTACTTATATGTTTAACAAGTTTTTCATATTTTATCCAACGTTTTAATATTTGTACGGACTGTTTATGTACGATTTAAAGTAAAGATTAACATTTGTGTTTATTAAATTTAGGTTTATAAATATTATTGTTGAAACACTTTTCTAATAAGTAAGTCGAAGACAAGAAGTTTATAATGTACAGCTTCGTAAACCACAGATTGAAGTAACAGACATGTGCTCGTATAATTGTATTAAATTACACTTGAATACCAAAATTTAACTCCAATTAACCACCCCGTTCAATTGGTATATATTATTTATTCTATATGTAGAAATTCGTAAAACTCTAGGGAAATGGACATCACCTTTACAAAACGCAAAATTTTATAAAAAATAGGGACAAATGTGTTAAATAATTTGCAGTGGTTTTCAGTACATGGTCATAATTATTGTCATAAAATGAGACCACCATCAAGAAATATCTGTTCCAGAGAATTCAACATTAAACCTCAAAACATGACCTGATTTATCCGGTTCGGCACAAAAACTGAAATGGGCTCGCCAGGGGCTCATGCCGTCACATATTTCAGCCGGATAAACCTTCTCGGATTAATCTGGACACCAATCATGTCCTGTTGACTTGAGTTTTTAGTATAAAAAAGAAAACTTTTAGGGTGGTGGGGCGTAATTTCTATCAACAAAGACAAAGACTTTGATACAATCACGAGGTCATGCGTTTATAACTGAAAGTGAATATAAACTGGTTCCCGTTGACTTGTCTGCACTGCAACATGGAACGGGAATCAGTTTAAAAGTGAATAATGTGTCATAATGGGAGATAACTAAGAGATGTATTCAGTTTTAGTTTAATGGGTAATGTCCCCTGAAACAAATAGCGCGCAAGACGGACCTGTAATTTCAATCGGCGCTCGGTTCCGTGCTTTTTACCACCGTAAAGATGTATATCTTTATTATTAAATTCATCAAACAACGCAAATCTGTCAACAAAAAAATTCTGGTACTGTGCGTATAAAAAACCCATAAGGTAAGTAATTCGCAATCTTTTCGATTGACGGACGTGACGACATCCGGGATAGACTGGTTGCAAATTAGCCTGAGTCCCTGCTTTCCTTCTAAACAGCGTGCGCTTTTCGGGAACCTCACTCTCGTTGTAATGCGCCAAGTTTAGCTGAAGATGGAAAACATTGGAAAAACTTCTAGAGTCCGTGAATTTCGCCACGATTTCAAAGAAACTGTAGACAGCAAACTATACACACATCACGTCTGTCACTTTCCTTCGACAGGTAATTGAACCATCATTTTTATGTCACAATAATAAATCAGAATCGACATTTACGCCATAATTATAGAAATTATTATTGATAATTGATATTGGGCGTATTCGATCAGTCCTTTTCGAATGAGTATGTTTTTCCAAGTCTTATTCTAATCATTTAGTGGCCACTTCAATACCTAGAATTGACTTTTTGTTAAGCTACGTCCATATCATAACTACTCGGTCATTCCCGGTCATTCCCGTCACTTAGAATACGCCTCATATATAAGCCACTCGTTTTCAAGAATCATTCTTAAAATGACTGACTTTCAAACATGTTTGTCATTTGCGTTTGGTGAAATCAGGTTCCCATTGAAAAAGAAACATGTTGATGTGCAACGTTGTATTCCCTGGGTCAGCCATGATGGAAAGATGGCCGTGAACAACAACCATAGTATGCTGTGTGGATAACCCACGTGACCTTTGACCTCAAAATTGGATAGTGCGGGAAGTACTTTTTGCAGCTGTAAATATTTTATCCCGACTTCAATTTTCACGACACATTGCGAATGCTAAGCGGAAAATTGTGTATGTTCCATGTAAAGTTGTCATTTCTTTGTATTCTGTACAGTTTTCTGTAACATTGACCAAAATGCTTTGGGTACAGCGGGAAGCCATTGCATTTTTCATTTGGCGCGAATGTTACATACAGAAAAAATCTGAAAGACAATAACAATACATAAACACTTATCCAAATAAAGTCTCATTACACTTTACGTTACCATTTAAAAGATAATACAAAAGTCCACGTATTTTGGATAACCTTCGTACTGTTAAACCGTACAAATCAGAAACCTTTGGTCGAAGACCACCTCTAGAACTATGATCAGGCTTAATCACAGCAATAAAACCTGATAAATCTCCGAATAAAGACCAGTTGCCCATAAAACTTCATTGTTAGTTTTTCCAGATTGGTGACCTGCCATGATAATTATGTTCTACTTTATACATGATATAGAGGTTCTATTTTAGCCGCTAATTATTCTCTTCATCAAAATCATACAAATAATTACCGTTAGATATATAAAAGTGTCATCGAGATTTGACAGTTTTCGATTTTTTCGGACGAAGGAGTAATATTAATACATATGTATAGTAATCTAACCACACTTTGGATTTTTTATGGATTTTTAATTGATCGATGATGTATAAATATAGTGGGAGCATGATGAGAGGAAAATATGTTATAAATCCTTCCTTCAACATCGTTTAAAAATAGAGTATATACATTACAACCTCTCTTGAAAGGCCCTCTCTTAAGCAACAATATCCCTTCAAAACAGCATGATATTTGCCCACTGCACGATTTTACTATTAATTTAACCAGTCTAGAGCAACAACCTCTCAACAACAACATATCTTTTTTCTACTCCCAAATGATGTTCCTTTGGACAGGTTGCACTGTAATTATAACAATCATGATGACGCGTCATTTCCCCCATTTAATAGCTGCAAGTCATACAATGGGTCATCCGTCGTGAGTTTTTTGTTTCACACAAATACATGCTGGTAGTGTAATAATATAACAATAAATGACAATTCATGTACACTATATGATCGTATGACTATACGCTGAACGTCATATAATCGTTCCATATAAACTTGGTAGTCATACATGTATATGAAGACGTTCACAGTACACAGTAAACCCTCAATTAGCGACCACTGTCATATAAAGACCGTCCTATTAGGACGACTTGCAGGAAATAGATATTCTTATGATAATCAGACATACATGTAATTATAACAGTCTATTCAACAGCTATGGTCATGTCAGGACCGCCCAGAGAGGGGAGTTAGGAGGTGAGATAAGATACAGGAGAACCGGGCTTTTATATCCCTACACTTTTTGAATACATGTAGTTTCTACTTGGGTCTGTATCGTGCCTGTTGTAAAGTACCAATACACGCCTCACCTATTTCATGTACCTTTTCGTAACACACTTCTTGAATTTGTAGTCGGGATAGGACAATCAGGTTTGTACATCGACAATTTAAGATTCGTAACAAATTAAACTTTTGTATTAATTAGTAGATAAGTTCATGTGAAATCCGATAAGAATAACTTTCGTGCATAAAAGTTATTGCGGACGTTCCCAAGGCGTTACATTTCATATTCTGAAACAGTTAACAAAACGTTTGGAATTCACTCAAAGGCTGCTCTTGTCAAAAGCGCCATATATATGTACGAGGTAATGGCGTCCAACTCATTTATTTGTCTATTTTAATTATTTTATAATTATGCTATAAAATTCCATGTGTCATTGTTATTAAAGTCATGTTAATCATTTCCTCACTGTCTAGGATGACGTAATGTGTTCTGTCATCATAGGGATTAAAATCATAAGAATGAAGGTTCTTTTGTATGGGCAAACTCATATTTATAAACTGGATGCATGTTTAGTTTAAAACAACGAACTTTCAAACAAAATCATTCAAAAACAAAACTACTCATAATTTCTTAACACCAAAAATATTTTGTCGCCATCAATCAAAAAAAAAAAATAATAATGAAAAATAAAAAAAATATATCCAATATCTATTCTTGAAAAGAAATCATGAAGTCTGCTTCATTATTGATATGGTCTACGGCATTTAGCCCCCCCCCCCCCTAATAATTTCGGATGTAAGTATTAGTTATCGTTCATATTTTGAATTTTATGGGATATATCACAAGCGACGCGAAGCGGAGCGCAGTGATATGTCGCATAAAATTCATAATATGAACGATAAGTATTAGTTATCGTTCATATTTTGAATTTTATGGGATATATCACAAGCGACGCGAAGCGGAGCGCAGTGATATGTCGCATAAAATTCATAATATGAACGATAACTGATTTACAGTTTGTCCTAATTTCTGTCACGTACGCATGTTTTCTCTCGACAAAAACTGTCAATCATCACTATAGATGTAATTTGACACCGCCCACAAAGTACCTCAATTCAGAGGGAAATTAAAAGGAAAGCATTCAGTGTGCTTTATATGCGTTAATAAGAGCCAACATTTTACTGTAACAATGGATTTTCACATAGCTTTCGACGAAATTCTAGATCTATGATTGTTTTATTCTTGATAAACTGATATTGTCTTAATTATTGTATAAACAATCAATACCCAGAAATGCATGATTTCAATGTTTCTTACTGTTTGACCATTCTTTCAATTTGGACCATTAGGCCTATGCACCGTTTTTACAGTTTTCGAGCGTTCTGTTTATTGCCAAACTTCTTGGATTCTTGCACATGTTTAAATTCGAGTCCGGCTTAGAGCGGAAAACCTTGCAAGTGTGATATCTTACAATTGATCTCTGAGCATCAAATCCATTCCATTCTCAACGTTCTACTGTTGAATATAAGGTGCTGGTTGATTTATAAAATGCATATTCAGATTGATTATGATGATGAAAGATTCATGTATCTACATGTATGTATGAGTAATTGTCTGATCATAGTTTATTTAGAAATATACAAAGACAAGCTATGCATTTTGATGGAAACAATTTTATAACCATGAAACCTGGTACTATTCGTACCAAGGAAAGATGGTAACTGAAATTCTATTCTGGCATTAAATCCAACAGAAATAACGAAAACCATGGAAAATTCGTATGCTATACGACCTGGTTCAACAAACGCTACCGAATCTCCTACGAAGTCTATGAGCGGTTTAAACTCCGCCTACTTTATTCAACGGTTAAAGGATGACGTAATAAAACTGATGCAACTTGCACCGCCCTATTCAGCGTTTGGTCACGTAGCACTTATTTTCTCCATATCAGGGATTCGGCAGATTTTATGCGATATATTTTTCAAATTTCAAATGAAATGCGGACATTTCATTGGACGAGAAATTAGGACAAACTGTAATTAATATTATAGTAATGTTATCCAAATTTAGCCGCCCCCACCCGAATATCAAATTACTGCTCACGGGTCTAGTATAACTGTATGACTGGGATTACAGAATTCTGAAGCAGTTTATGGTTGGTAATTAAATAAGCATATTTTATTCGTAAATACATTCATATGTACATAAGTTCATTGTGAACCAAATACAGCCCGAAACAAGCACAATAAGAAATGATGCAAACATATTTTAATGCAGAATTACTGAAAACAATTGCATTGAAATAACGTCTCTAAAATCATCAGCCATTAAAAAGATAGGTTAACCACTTGCTGAACAGAGAATATCACATGACAATGATTGCAAAATGTCACGTGATCTCATCATCATATCGTAATCACGTGACCTGTTAATTTAATTTTCTTCCTAATTAAAAAGAAGCAAAAACTTAAACATCAGCAAATATGCTAATTAGCTTTACGTTTAAAATTCATACAAAGTAAAAAAGTCAACATGAAAGCATGTAAAATATATCATTTTTACACAATAAAAGTAAAAGTAAGGGGTTTGTTTATTATAGTGGCACCCCTATTAAAAGGGCCAGCCAAGTTGGCATATGAGACACCTATCTTTTGCTTGCACAGTACCTCCCGAATTCCCATTCTTTTTGCTGGGCGCCTGGATGAGATGGACCTACGGCGGCAACCATCATTTAACTAGCTGGCTGCTCACCTACAAACCGCATCAGTTCTAACCTTCAAACTCCCGCTCCGAAGGCGGACACCACATCCATGTGAATATTGTATCATGATTGAAAATTCAGGCCAAAAAATGTATACAACACAAGAAGCGACCCATACTATTATTAAAGCGGTGCAACAAACACCCTTTTAGCAGTAACTGGGAAACGGATAAAGAAACAAGTTTGAACTGTTTTGTTACCCAGGAGTATTGGTTACGTGTAATGTCCGACGTTCAGGAATAAAAAAGCATTGGTAAATGAAATTTAACATTATGTACTTGAATGCTGGGGTTATATAGATATTGTGTATACTTCATAACGTCATAAAATTAAAAGATGATTTGCATGTTTTAGAGACATTATAACACAACATTACGGACATAATTATAAAAGTCTTAATTACTGTCAAGCAAAACAAAAATAACTATGTGCGTAATAAAGCAACTAGAACTCAAAATAAACCTACGTAAAACGCAAACGTTTAGAATCGCCAAAAACTCAGATTCACGTTTCTAAAGAATTGTAACACTAGACAAGCCATACGTTTGTACTACATCATAAAACAGAACAATACAAGTGGTTTGAGTCAGTACAAAATTATATGAGAAAACATGTGAATCAAAAAACGTATCGCGCGTCAACAAAGAATTATCGTACATACAATTATTCAAGTTTCAGTCAAACCTGTGTTCGAGGCAACCTCCGAATAAAGGCCACCCGGTGAATAACGGCCACCCGGTGAATAACGGCCACCCGGTGAATAAAGGCCACCCGGTGAATAAAGGCCGTTCTTTTAAAACCGTCATTGCTTTTTAGGACAAAATGACTTGGCTTTTCAAGCATCTTTTTTCCCAGAGCAGTCAATGTGTTGGCAGTTATGCTGGAAGTGTAGTTTGTATTAGTATATCTATTGTGGATTTTTAACAATTACTTTATGTTGACATTCACATTTTCTGTAAAGGTGACTTGTGAACAGCGGACACATTTATCTCCGATATTATTTTAAAGACGTTTTCGGTAGTTCTTGATAGTTTTTGCATGATCGTAGCATATGATAACAGAAACATTTTAAGCGAAAAAAAATGGGGGTCACTGATCTCGTTTTTGAGTTATCTGCCCTTGAATATGATCTTTTTGCTTATTTTTGGTGATTTCAAGGGCATTTGTCAAATATGTCTATGTGAAAAATGTAGCGAACTACAGAACACGTCTTTAAGTCAAATCATTGGAAAACTTAGCATCCATGTTTATCTCAATTTAAGTATATTGCGTGCTGACAAGATCATGAAATTTATCGCATCGTAAATTGATACAAAAAATGAGTTCGATGAAAAAAAATCACAATTTATGATTAATTTTATAATTCAATAGAAAAGTCAGTAAAAATGTTAACAGTTTGTTCTTCAAGCGGAGCTAAAGTATAAGATCACAATTTATAATGAGACTATAAACGCGACTTAATCACAATATCAAAAACCAAAAGAAAATCGACAAATGGTAAGTCAGCAATCAAATCTAGCGGTTCTCAAAAGGCATAATTAATATCTTGACAGACATAATTTATGCCTATGTTCACCATCTCTACGGCTAAAACTAACTATTAACATGTCTTCTCTTGATTTATCATCTTTTTCTGTGTAATCATCTCGAGCGTCAGTTTTTAGCAATAAACGCCACATTTATCGTCAATATTCCGTACAGTGTTGAAGTAAGTACTGACGACTGTTTCCATATGAATACATATTTTGTCACAAAGGTAAAGATGTAAATTCTACTCACAAACACGGTTCTTATATTTGTGTTGCATATACATATATAAAACACTATAATACAGGTAAACCTGTGAACAGTAGTCACCAAAGAGAGAAAATTCATTTACTTTATCCAGAGATTTATATGGTGCATTTATGTTAATACACGTTTTAAAAGACTGGTCGTTGTTACCTTGCTGTCCTATTACTAATATCTTCAAGCGACTCTTGTCTCAATTTTGACTAGATCTACAATCTGAATTCTACAGTTTTTGTGTCAATTGAACGAACACACAGGTCCAGCATACTATTATTTCAAATCTTGAGATCACGTTGATTCATAATTGCAATTATTTATATAATTCTATGTCGGTGCATTCATTAACATTTGATCAAGTACATCATCAAAGACTTGTCATCATTAATTAATATTAGTTAAAGTTATCACCAATGGCTTTTTACATTTCAATCCTTCAGTGTGGTCCTAACATTTGTCGTATAAAACTATTCCACGCTAATTGTTGAGCAACTGTTGGATGTAGGACATTGCGGGAAAATGTCCCCATGCTTGTAGCACGGTTGTTTATATTCCTATCTCTAGAACGTCTATCAGCTGGTATTTCGTTACTCACTCTGTTGGCTAATTCGGCAGGTATAAGCCGTCCTCTCGTTGGATCCACTCTTTGAGGTGTTCGTCTGCTTTCATCTCGAGCACGAAATTGCCTAGGAGCAGTCGCATTCGCAAATCGAGAGCTTTGTACTTGAATTCGCCTTTGTCTAGGTCGTGATGTTGGGCTTCTTGTTAGTGATCCTGGATCAATAAAACCTGGTCTTCGGTTTGATCCTCCACGGCTAAACCGCGGTTGGTTGCTCATAGGTCCAAATCTAGATCTCATATCGGTGTACCAAACATGGCGAGGAGATTCTGTGCGTCGTAGTGTGCTTCTTGATGGTGTCGGCGATGGTGCACTTGTTACTACTGTATTCTGAATATTTCGAGTGTTAAGTGCATTTCTATCGCTACCGGCACGATTATTTAATCGGCTTCTCTGACGTCCTCTGGTCTGAGAAATGCGATTAACTGACTGTCCAATATGCGGCCATACTTTGACGGTTTCCTGATGCACTTTTGGTTGCCATGCCCGTACTTTTTCCGATTGTTTTGAATTGTCTTGAAGTGTTTCTGGTGAAATTGGTGTAGGTTTCCATATGATACGTTGGTTACTTCTGACTTCCGGTGTAGATCGGGATACTGTTGTATCAACGGGCTTTTTCTTTTGTTGTTGCTGTTGAAGTTGTTGTTCTAGCAATTCCTGGTGGCGCTGTTGGCGTCGCCGTTGGTCTTGGCGAGTTTGTTGTTCAAGAATTCGACGCCGACGCATGCGCTCTTCATGCTGTTGAAGTCTGTCTAGTTGGGATACTTTCGCAGTAATTGGTGGCAAAGCAGTTTGAATTTCAGGTCTTACTGTTCGTCTGATGTTTGCCGGTTCCTTTGTAGGAGTCTGTTGTCGTGTTTTCCATAAATCACGGGTGCGTGATGGTCGAAGTCTTGTTTGTGTGAGATCTAATGTGAATAAATGTTTTCTTGGACTCCTGTTTGTAAAACGCGTTGATTCGCTTTTTCTTTTCGTCGGTGTGAAAAGTCTCGTGTGTGTTACAGCCCGTTGTCGTGTGGCTGGAGCGTGAGATCTCTCTGCTGAGCTTGGGGCATTCGTCCAGGAAATAAAAGATCGTGGTGGTATTGGAGGTCGAGGTAAATTTGTTTTTACCAAGCGAGGGCCTGTCTGTGAACTTTTTTCTCTTCCATCACAAGCCCAGGGGGCGAACGAATGAAGGTCTCGAAGTGGAGTGGGCTGTTTTAACCATTCCAACATTCTGTTTGCGCTAATTATGTAAACATCGTTAAGCGACACCAGTTTCTGTATAAATCTGTCCATTGCTTTAAGTCTATCAGGGTAATAAAACCAAGATGGGTGCATATTAATACCAAAAGGCATTCTAGTGGTTGTGTAGTAATTGTGAAAATTATCCCAAAGGAATTGGTATGCCTTTTCTTCATCAGGAGGGGCGTTCATACACCCATCAACATATACACAATCGTAAGCGTGTTTGTAATCGAGTAAAGAAACAACGGGAACTTCCCAGAATCCAGGATGCGTGTGTTTAGGACAAGGCTTCACCTGACATTCATAAGGGTAACCAAAGTCCAGCGTAAATGGTCCTGGGGGTTTCTCTTGGAAACTCCTTTTACTGAACGTCAATGTCGCGTCATATGTGTACCCTAGTTTTTTAAGTGCATCTGGTTGCAAATCTCCCGTTGGTTTTAAGAAAGGACTCCGCCAACCAGTAATCTCGTTAATAGGAATGTTTGCTAACTTGGCCAAGTTTTCCTTCTGTGCCTTGGCTTCTTGCATGAAGTTCGAACCATTCATTGTGTTATGTGTAACACTGTGTGAAGCAATTTCCATACCCCTTCGATGAAACTCAGATACCAATCGATACTTCGTGTTATCGTGAGATATAAAAAGAGTCATCGATATCGGACATTTATTCGGATTTTTCCGGGACGGATGGAACAGTTGATGATAAAAGCCGGACACTTGTTCCGTCACGGCATCGTCGAAAGTGAAGAAGACAATTTGCGGGATTTGTGTGAGCGAAATCCGAGGTAACTTCAGTTCGTCCCGACAACAGAAACAGTCAGGTGGATTACATTTGTTACTTTTTAAACATTTTTGACATGTCTTTGGTGGTACACAAATAACAGCATTCAAAATTATCATACATATTGTTAACTTGAAAACTACATCACTCCACGCCATTTTGTATAAACTATGCTTTAGATCAAATTCTAACTTGGTCGCATTTCACTTTTAACTAATATCCGATTTTGTAAGCAACGTAAACCAATGTTCCTGTTCTGATTTTCCCGCTTATTCTTTTGTAATGATGCACCAAGATATTTAACGCTATCTTCTTGTTATCAGAAGGCAGTTATAAGTTCATCCAGGTTTAGAAAAATAAATATCCGAAATTAAAACTAAACAGACGACAAACAAGAAGACATAAGCCTTGTGCTATCAACAACTGCTTATGTTCACTGTGTCGGTTAAATACACAGCGTATCTTCTTAACTTGTTTCTGTCGTCTGTTGGAGGACGTCCACTGATGGGCAACTTTATCAATTGTCACACACGACTAATAGTCAGTGAGTATACAATGACTGGTTGTCAAAGTGTGGTTTGTTGAAGTTGTGGCAAAGTAGAATGCAATAAGACTCACACCTCCCTACTGTGCCCCGAGGCAAAGTGTTAATGTCTGTTGTACGTTTATTATATTTCAGAAACTGCCTGCGCACTCATGTTTAGGTAAAGCTTGACCTTGCGACATCAGAAAACGTTCCTTTTCTTTGATTGCAGATCAAGACGATAGTATTAATTTTTTGACCCCTTAGAACAGTAATGCTTAAATGTACGTAACGAATGAAGCAATTTATGGGAAGATGTCAGATGTTAATCACATGTTCATGTCTTTACGCCAAGCAATCAAAAGTTCTGTTAGATGAAATGTAGCCTAAAATCAGCTTAATTGTATATTTATTAACTGACAACAACATAAGAGGCGTGATAATTGTCGAAACTAACGATACGAAAAAAATATAATTACTTTGTTTTGTAACAAAATGAATTCGTAACTCAATTGAAATTGCATACTATAAGGTATGCTGAATAGTCAAAGGAGGTAAACATGTTATTTATTGGATAAGAATTAACAACATGTTAACAATATATTCGCCATGTTCATAGCACGTGATATGCCGAATGATAGGTGATTATTTTTAGATTGTTGTCTGCTTGAATGTGGACATACAACGTACATTGTATGTAATCGTTTATTTTATGACTTTTCAGGTTGTAACAAGGGAAGATATCTTTCATTAACTTTATTGAGTCATTTTATAAGAAAACAGTCGTCTACAAAATAACAGATTGATTTTCTTGCCGAGATGTCGATAATGGTAATAATGTAATATGTCTACAGTCTAGAGGATTTATTTAACTACGAAAAAAAATCAAAATAAGATTCGTCAGGTGGTAGCCTATATAGAGCGCCTTCTCCTCGGAATTTTTTTTTTGAAATAATGCAATTTCCCCCAAATTTCCAATTAACTCCTTGAAATTTCATTTCCCAAATTGGTTTCAGGTGAGAATCTTTTCCCCCAAAGAGACTTCAAGCCGTTATATTTTCATCCGGTATTAAAGGCCAGGACACCTTCCCCAAAACGTAAAGGAAAACCCTGTTCATTGTATCTAATGCTTATAGGTATTTTGTTAGTAAAGAGGTCGTCCCAGTTTTCCAAGTAAAAATCTTGATCAGACATGATCCATGCCCGTCTCGTGTCGGAAATTTAAAGTAATCAGATTGAAAAGTTTGTTTGCGCCAAAATATCTCTGAAAAGGTTACATAATAACCAATAAAACTGCATTAATAGATGGTTATATGAAGTTAAATTGTTATTTCCTGCATGAAGTGTAAACGCCTGTCTATTATTGTTTGACTTCATAGTTCAGTATTACTCACAGATGCATGTTTATTTCATGCACCCATTCCACGATATCGAGCTGACAGACCGCAAATTATGCATCATGACGATTTCATAAAATGAAGCTTAGATAATATCTTTATTGACAAGGGTGAGGTTTTAACACAATCATGCGGCTAAAATGTATAATTGTTCACGGCACGATTTGATTTCAAATTTGCATTTCATAATAAGCAAGGCCCCAATAAAAAATGAATTGCACTGCACAAATATCTTTTGTTGGTTACTATTTGATGTTCACTTTCTCATATATCGATGTACAGTATAACTCACGGACCCCTTCCGAATTTCACTAAATAAACGGTTTTCTGAGAATTCCGATTTCGGGAGAATACCGAAAAAAATGGGACTTGATAAATTGTTAGATTTTCAGGGAATTCCGGTTTTCATGGAGTCCGATTTTTACTGTATATGACAAGTAATATACTAGTATTCATCAAATGAGTTTTATTTCTTTTGAAAGCCTTGTATCATACTAATTTATTTCAATATAAATGCATGATATCGTATACGACATATATCAATCTTTTTTAGAATAAAATGTACACCTATGACACCATACGTTCTTACATTGCTGTATAAAATGTCAAATATGATAAGTCTTCAGTATAACACCTATATTTTATTTAAGGACATTATTTTCGTTGTCGTAAAAGCCGACATTCCGTTTTGATATATTTAGTAGTTACAATATTGTAAGGTTAAAAATAGTTAAATGCCAGTCTCGCTAATTTATGTTATATATCTAAGTCCTAGATACAAGCCTAACATGCAAAATAGAATAATGTTTGATAAATTCTTATTGATTTTGATATTAAGCCGACTTATGGACACATATTTTGTAAATATCTTTATAATACTACAGTACAACCTCTCCAGAGTGGCCCTCTCTCCATCCACAACGTCCCTTCGACAACAGCATGATTTTTTCCAATTGCACTATTTAACTATTAATTTAACCTCTCTAGAGCCAACAACCTCTCGACAAAAACATAATTTTGCTACTTCCAAAAGGTTTGGTTTGGAGAGGTTGCACTATAGTTGGTCCGTCACTATCAACACGTAATTAATTGTATAGGCCTACATATACATGACACTTCTTATAAGCCCTTTGGGCGGGGTCCTGTATTGAACCAGTATATTGACAATCTCTTATAATAATGAGACTCATATAAGTGCACATGTAGGCAAACAAGTGACTCACAACATGCAGCTATAATAATATTCTGTTTCCGTGTAGAAGTTAACTAATGAACAATTTTTATGTCACCCAAACATGTATTCAAGACGGGTGACAGTTTTGCGACTAATCCTACAATCCTACAACGAGACACGTGTTGATTCATAGCTTAATTGAGCATGTAAGCTACCTCCACCCCGCGAGATCTAGTCGATGTTAGAATCCAGGAAATATTCGCGCAAGCCTCGGTTTCATCACCATCGCAAAAAACACGTTTTGACGCAAAAGAACAAAAAAAACTTTGACGTCCATGGCATTTCTTTGCTGCATATCGCCAAAAGCGGTCAAAAAGACATTAGTTAGTAGCACGAATCAGAATTGCAATATAAAATGTCATCCACAGTCATATAAAACCGTAAAACTTTACTGTAAATGTTTAATACATGAGTATGACAGGCAAATTCATTTAATTTTATAAAATTAATTTAACTAAACGGTATTTCCTTGAGATTGTCACCAAGTTCTTTTTTAACAATTAATCAAAGTTTGTTATTGTTTAACAATGATTAGTTAAGCACAAAATGGTCTTTTAATAACGAATACAAATGAAGAATTAATGCAAATACACGACAAAAATCTTAACATTCACCATAATTTGCATAATAACTCTTAATGAAATGCAGTAAATGCACACTTTGTAATAATCTCATCACAAGCCTGAATATAGGCAGGAAATTCACTTTATATATAATTTTATATTACTCTTAACCAATTTGTCAGATTTGACAAAAAGAATTAGTGTTATTTGTAATATATTGTTCTACATAAATGCATTTATGCTTAAAAATCTTTGACTGTTGGTTGACCAACCTTAGTATCTAACGTGGGTGGTAAATCATATTTATGTCCGACGTTATTTTGGCACTGATACGTATTCATAATCGTATAGGATTGTATTTGTGATAAGGGGGGGGGGGGGGGGGGGCGAGTATCCCCAGGCGGGGGGGGGGGGCATGAAAGTTGTCCAAATAGTTTATGGAAGGTTGGTGGTTCAGACCATCTGTATGCCTGTGGGGCCAAATAACGTTAAACACATGTTAAAAACAAGGTTTGTATATCTGCCCTGTGCCCGTAGTAAGAAATTTCCTTAAATCTAAGGGAAAATGATAGAAGTCTAAGGAACATCCTTAAACTTAAGGAATATTTTCCCTCATGAGCTCTATGAATACGGGCGCTGCTCTTCTTTTATTTATACCGCTAACGTGGCAGATTGGTTAGGATATCCGCCTTCGGAGCGGTAGATCGAAAATTCGAACCTCTGATGCCGTCGGTGAGTGAGCCGCCAGCTAGTTTAATAATGGTTACCGTTAGCCCATCTCAGTCAGGCGCCCGGCAGAAAGTGAAAGGATTCGGGTGGCACACAAAAGACAGGATATCAGTAGACAACTTGGCTGGCCTTTTTAATAGGGGTGACACTACAATAAACAAAACCTATTTATAATACTAATAAGCTAATTATAATAGAAAAAATGTGTTGTCACATCAGAAATTCATTTCATTAGTTTGATCATGTACTGTTTCTCGGTTATGTGATAGTCGTTGTTATATGAATGTAAGATGGATGTTTTTGTTGACATGTCATCTGATAACGTAAAGCTTGAGAAAATAAAGGCAAAAATACATCATAAAACCTGCTTGATATTGTCTGACTTTAATGTACTGTGTAAATATACAATGTTGTATAATTTAACATGGATGCTGAATCAACGGTTATGACTGGCTAAAACGATATTAGACAAGTTGTACAAAACATTGATATATATGTCGGACTCTAATGTGTCGTAATTAAAATGATGTAATGAATTTGTTTACATCTTATAGTGACGCATCTCTGTACACTGTAACATGGCATGCATTAAATGGACCAAAGAAATCCTTTTGAAAATAATCGTTTCGGAAATCACAATACTTAGTATTATGTTGAATTTGGACACCGGTCCATGACATAAGCTAGTTAATGGAACACATTTTTATTAATCTGTTTATGTTTGCGTGCACGAATGATGAGGAAATATGTTTTTTTTTAAAAGTATCATTTAAAATCCTCAGCTTTAAACGTTACGTTGATTTTGCAAATGGAAACACTAAAAGCAGATTCAGTAATGAGTCATCATATTTTTTGGGAATTTATCAAAAAGCTTGTTATTTATTTTACAACATCTAGATTTCATCACGTGACTTCGTTGCGGTTTCGATGCACGATTCTCTCACATGCAGATGGTAGTGTACTCGTCTTAGCAAGTCTTGTTTTTTGCAAAGGCTTGACTTATAGCCTCAGGCGATTCGCGTCAGCTTCTTGTTTTAGACGAGACATTAATGTGCCTAAATTGTAACCACACGTGAAAATATTCATTCCGAGTGTGGGCAAGTAAATACATCATATGAATTATTAAAATGATTTAATTTTCAATTGTCCTTAAACAAAACAAACAGTGTATTTTAAACATATTACAGAAATGTTACCCGGTAATTAATTAATACAGGATTTCTGACAGGTTTGGTGTGACGAATGTTTGTATGAACCACAAACCAACAAACATAATTAGCATTTCTGGTATAACTGTTTAAAAATGAATGAGTGAACTGATTGTTATAGTGACAGATACATAAAACACTAAATCTCTCTATGTAGATTTCTTAATTTTGCACTTAACAAGGTCTGGTTCAAGACTAAATATTGTATTGAGTGTTAAAATCATAACTGTTCAATCAACTGCTGAAATATTAAGGTCATTTTATTAATTTCATCACGTGATACTATCATTAGAAATTAATCGGTGTTTTGTAAGGGTTTTAGTGGAGATAAGATGGAGGGTCACACGCGTTAAAGCGAATAATAGGTCATCATTAACCATAAGACTGATGTCAAGGTTAACAAATCTGGACGGGTTTGAAGTTATGTCAATACACACGATCGTGTCATAAATATAGTGAGTAATTAATTACGGAGAGAAAAACATAATAAGAATACAGAAATGGGTTAGGCTGCATTTTTTAACTTATAGATGGTGTATAGTTACTAGTTATACCACTTCAGCAGGTCTTGTAAAACAGATATGGCGGTCTTTGCGGACATATTCTCGGATTCACGTAAAATCGCAAATTTCACTAAGAAATAGGTACACCACGAAAGGAATTATTTCTTGTCAAAAAATATTTATATGAAATTACACGAAGTTTCAAGTGTTGTACAGCTTACATTGGTTGCAACGGCGTCTTCCGAATTGTCCTCATTTAGAGCTGTTGTATTACCTGTAAGCCATGTCTTAAAGCATTGAAACGTAACAACGACCATTCCTGATGAGGTTAATTTTGTCATTTGACCCGAGTAGTTTATTCTCTCCATGAGTGAGATAACTAATTATGAAAGGTGTTAATTCAACTACGGCCATTATTACAGCTAAGTTCTACAATGATTTAGTATCATAGATGTCATTATGATTCGTTCAATGACAGAACTGTCGTCTAAATTTGTCACCAGTAATACTTTATGATCTTCACGCTTCATATATGAAACATGATTGGTCTCTTTGTTCAGCAACTTATTAGTAGTTTAATTGGGAACAATTAAGGTTCTTATATCTCTGTGTGAACTGTTCACAATAAATAAACGAAGAATAGTCTATGTGTGACCTTTACATCTGAGCTAGTTATTATCACCAGATCTTATACGTGATTTTTATCATCGGACGTACGTATATAAGATGATAACAAGGGTGGTAGATTTCTTAATGACAAAGATGAGATAAGATAATTGTTCTGAAACTATAGACACACACGAACCAGCCAAAACTTTGGCTGGGTTCTCTCTGCTTTAGTCGCCCCAATCTCTACCCAGAGTTGTCGTTCCTTTCCAATCCACGTAGCGGGGAACGACAACTCTGGGTAGAGATTGTAGTCGCCCGTCTCGCGGTAGGTATTTACCCAAGATAATTTTACTACGGAGAGAATGAACTAAATCTCGTGTTTATTCATTTGTATGTATATTTGGAACTGAACGCTAGTTCAGCTGTCTATGGCCGTCACTTGGTGTGCATGAATTTTGATGCGGACCAAATTTAAGTACATATATGTACTACGTTTTTCTACATCAGCCATGTAATTGTTAATCTAGTTCCCATTCTACGATGCAGCGCAAGTCTACGTAGGTTCTGTTACCATGAGTAATTTCAGAACTTTAATGTTTAAGACTTCGTTTGTTTATGTATAATTATGTTAAGGTATAAAATTATATTTTGATGTTCTTCGTAAATAAGAAAGCAATATAGAAGGAGCGGTAGCGACTATTGCATTATTCTAACCCGTCTTAGTGCTCGTCCAATATTATCTAATCATGCAGTAACAAAGTTTTCTTATGTTTTTGGCTTTCCTATTTAAATATACCCGTCTCCGTGGTCGAGAGGTTTAATGATAAGGTCGCTGACTTCAAATCACTGTAACCTCTCACTGATAGAGGGTCGTCGGTTCGAGCCCAGCTACCGAACATGACTCTTTATGTGAGAAAGTAGGATGATAGTCTAGTACTGGTTCTTCCCAGGAGCGATAATTAGGTGAACTGTCCGCCTCATATGGCAAACAAACAAATCGCATTTAAATACAATGTAGGATGTAAAACCGATGTTCTACCGTAAGGACTTAGTACACACTGTGTTATGATAAAGACAGTATACTAATAATGTAGTTGACCTAACCGGTTTTTCAAGCTTCCCTTCCAACAAGTTAGTTCCCCGTGTTACTTACACAATAGTCATGTTTTTCACGTGATCTATGGTAGGAGATAGGCGGTATTTAGCCTGGGAAGTTTACATTCTGTCAAACTTTCCGGGTGAAACGTTTGTCTCGTTCATGTATCAACCCTTTGCTCTACGTATTTAAGCAATCGTCTAGACTGAACCACGCGAAATAATGCGAGAACGGATTATATTTTACTCTCATCCAAAAGTTGCTATTTTTCATTATATGTATTTGCTACAAATGATGCACAAATCAATAACTACTTGGAATAAATTAATGAAGTCACACTGGAAACTTGGATTTATTTGCCAAGTTGTATGACAGATAAATCTTGCCTCCTATGCCCCGAGACTTTGAATAATCTTTCTTTGTTTCCTTCTGTTCATCGTCAATTTCGATTTCACTTTAGTTAGGAAGAGTTCGTTTTGAACACAAATTGATTCATTTAGAGACGCCTCAGGAACGCTTATAGACACGCTCCTCATGGGAAAACATTTATACCAAGTTAAAGATAGAAGTATTCCAACTATTGTGTCATCTAATGCTATTATAACAATCGGAATTCCTCTGCGTTTGTCGAATGAGTTATGCGTATTTATCAGTTAAGGAAATGCTCGAGTAGTTACGATTGACTATCATAACTATCGATATTTCTACTGTACCGTCATGAGACACCGGTATAGATATATCGATCAGTTCGGGATAAATTCCAGTCGAAGTTGATTCTCTATATCTGTCGCTAGCACTCTCTATCGGGTCCACCATGTACGTCATCGCCAATACATTATCATAATCGATTTCTTCAATTACCATTCAGAGTTCTCACAGAATATCTCGCGAGATAAAATTGATAACATAAACATTGTGAACAAACACGAACGCTCGAATACAAGGGACATTTAAGGACTGATAAGGGAGTCCGGGTTCTGTATATAGCAACACAGGGACACTTGTCATACGACAAGAATATTTGTGTAGAATCATGAAGTATGAAGGATTGGTGTTGATGTTTTGTTGGGTAGGATTCGTTTACAGCAAGGCTGTGGCTGACTCGGAGAACCTGAAAGATGTTTTATTACAGAACCAGCCTGGTTTCCTTGATAAATTCCAATATGTAAGTCATTTGAATTTTGTTATTATTTCTTATAATTATGTTCTACTTCAATTAGACTTCAATATTTGTTAGTCATTCAATGTTACTTGAATATATATGTTTATTCCGGTACGTTATTCTTAAATCGTATATAGCAATATTAGTAGATTTTGTAATTAAAGTTCCAACAAATACATGAATTAGCAAAAAAAGGTACCGTCAAACATGTGTGAACGGCCATCTCTGAACAAAGGGCACCCTGTGAATAAAGGCCATTCTTTTAAATACTATTATTGATCATTGAAAAAAAAACGAAAAAAGGCCACCTGTCAATTAAGGCCACATTATGTCTTTCGCTTGGATGACCATTGTTCACAGGTTTGACTGCATCATGCTGTACTGGTACGAAATTCACAACAATATTGGATCAAACATTTTCGAATTTTGTATTAAGATACGAGCAAAATGATGTTTCTTCGACTGTAACAATATGGTCTCTTAATGCAATGAAAATTTGCAACTGAACAAACTCTAAATACAAGTCGTCACTTAATAAGTGATCATTTAGTGAGTGCGGTTACATAATCTGGATTAGCAGTTATCTTTCCTTATATAGGTTATCTGTGACACTAAAAAATGATGGATAGCCTTTTTCTTTTTTTTAACGATGTGTGTTCGTTGTTACAATGTTATCAAATCGCTTACACAAGATCATTCGACTCACCCACTTCAATTATTATACCACTTCTATAATCATTTACGTAATGATTAATATAATTACATTGCTAGAATCTAATTATGTCATACTCTTAAAATAGTCGGTGCGAAATTATCGAAATATTGGACAAAACCAGATCACAAGACCTTTTAATGATGCATCCTAAGTGTTGTTGTTAGGTGCGAATATCTGTCACGCCATATCAGGTCATGTGAGAACTATAACAGATATAAATGTTGCTAAAATACGTCGATACCCAGCTATTGTAACATACTAATAAGAATTCTTGTATAAATCATCAATATTACAAATATTCTTAACTATTTCCCTCCCTAATTTGGAGAGCATTTCATATAAAGACCGAGCGATCAATTGCTCATGTAATATATCTATAGGTTTGTTACATGAATACAAATGTATTTGATACAATATATGGCACTACTTATTTAGCTAGCATTGCACATTACACTGCTCAACTTTTATATATTATAATCAGCCATCTAGAACCATTTTTTGCATTTTATATAATATATGACATCATTAAACAACTAAGTATGGACTATTGTTTTTTTTCCTGGAATGCTATTCGTAGAATTCTACAGGAATACTCATTCATTAAATACAAAAAGAGTATTTAACTTTGTATGAACTCTGGGTTGATTTACATTACTGTATATGTCCATATATGGACACAATGAATACTGTATAAAAATCTTGTTTGCGTCAACAAAGTGTCGGTTTTATGATTACGTTGCTCATATTATTCGTGAAATGGACTTTTTCATACGAAATTATGCAATAATTTTCCAGTATATATGTCACTAATGTTACCATAGAAACGTCTAAAACAAGATTTATATTTTAGTGGTTTTTAAGCATCTTTTTCTTTATTGTTTCTATCATCCAATGTTTTAGTTGATCACCCAACAAAATTGTTGTTGTTGTTTTGTTTTTATTCTATATAATCATTTGTGCATTACATGCAATGGTAAAAAATGCGTTTGTGATGTAACTAAATGTGAATTTTGGGTACATTCTACCTTAGTATGATATCTTTATGAAAAAATACTGTAAAATTGATACGGATACAATGTAGCGGATGAATTAGCTGTATGGATTATATATTGTAAAATATGTTCGCCAATGAGTACTAACATAGTTCACCAATCAAAGACTGCTGTACATCGGATTGTCGCGTCCAAATAATTAGTTGGGTCTGTTTCAATGTTCAACACCCATTTCGTTCACCATTCTATAACAACACGTATATTAAATCACTTTTATGTACACTGTCAATATTGACTTGGCTTGGTCTATGGTTTAATCTCCAATATAAGACTGATGGTAAATTAGAAATCGATTCCTTAGATTCCGCCTACGCTGACGACACTGACACATCCGAGGAATTATTTTCAGACAAGCTTGTATGAATTCACATCACATTGATTGATGTAGTAGAGCATACTGTGATTGTCAGATTCAGAATTCCTTAAATATACGACATGTTTTGATAACTTTCTCAAAGCTCATTTAACAATTGTTGCTGCGTTTTCATTCTGTGTTTGTTTTTTAAAGATGAATTCATTTCATGGTTTGAATTGCAGCCCAAATCAGTTTTTAGATAATCAAAATTAATTGTACAGAATAATCCTTAAAACGGTTAATAACTGACCGAATAAAATGGCAGGTCTGTCGAAAATATATTTTCCTTTCTTTTTTTCCGACAAACTATTTTAATGAATACGCAATAGAAGTTTCAACCCATTTTTTCTATTGGCGATGTTTTGCTATTGCAAGCATACATGTTTTGAACAATAATTGAAAACATGCTTGGCAAGCTTCTGTCCTGTGCACACATGATGGCATCTATTATTTACATTATTCATACAAGCTAAATGGATACTAGTATACTGATTGTCTGATATACAAATTGCCAGATTTATGTACAGACTGATTGTGGCGTCCTTTCTAAACCTTCTTTATATAGAAATGCCATTGTCATTCTTACATAAGGCTAGGAAAAGGTTTTGTCATCATGCAAAATAATACAACAGTTAGAATTTCTATCGTAACATTATTTGCACTGTAAAATGTTATGTTTAAACATATGAAAATATTGACAAACACATCAATTTATTTATTTATCTGTTGTTAAAGGGCCAATTCGACAGGTTTATAGTCATTTCAGAGCCTCCACAGAGAGAGAGTGGAGATAAGATACAGAAGAACCGGGCTTTGTCATCCCTGCTCTTTTCGAATATTTTTTTCCTGGCCGGTGTAAAGCAACTATACATGCTTCGCCCTTTTCCCTTTGACCATCAAACGTACCTATCCATGACTGAAGTATTAATTAACACCATGTATATACACAATGTATGTTTAACTACTAGTAATGTATAATTTATGTACAGTTGGTTGGTAAAATGAGTAAAAAAATTAGTTATTGTTTGACTGACTTTGTATCGAATTTCAGTATTTAGATGCCATGAATTACTACCAGGGAGGGGCTGATCCTGACGAGGCGTATGATGATTGGATAGAAGATCCTGTACAAGGCAGAAAGGATGTCTTAGAACAAGTGGCTGGTTGGCCAGCAAGTAGTGTCCAATCTGAGATAGGACAAGTGGGTGGGGTTGCTATGGATACGAATGATAACCTGGTTGTATTCCACAGAGCCGACAGACGCTGGGACAGATGGTAATTCTATTTGTTTGGTCAGCTAAATATATTATAGATATTTGAATCTGTGGTGAAAATATTCAGCCTTAAAGCATATTAAAACGTCTTGTGTGTTGATGTTTTACAGAATTTTGTGTATACTAGGTAAACAAGACGGCGATATTTGATTCTAAGATTTTAACCATATTGATTAAATCTTGGGAAGTATTGTTCTTCCAACGCTTCTTTTCTGTACAAACAATTATCGCTTTGTAGAAAATAATCTTAAGATGAACTTGCTCAAGTCCGTTCCATGAATCAATCAACTCTGTGTCAAGGACTAGATCGCTCCGAGTACTAGCACAAATATACTTAGTTATCGTCTTTTGTAGGTCTTTTGGTCTGATGAATAAATTCAATGTAGCTATAGGACCAATACAGAAAAACGTTCTGATCACTATAGATCCACAGACTGGTGATAAAATCTCCGAGTCTGGGGCAGGACAGTAAGTATAGTTTAGTTAAAAAGATATATAATACAGCACAACCTCTCCAGAGCTGCCCTCGCTTGAGCAACAATCTCCCTTTAACAACAGCATGCTTTGCCACAGTACGATTTAACTATACATTTCACCTATCTAGAGCAACAACCTCTCAACAACAACATAATTTTGCTTCACCAAAAGGGTGTTGCTTTGGAGAGCTTGCTCTGTATACTAACACTAACAAATCAATTAACCATTACAGGCATATATTTGGAAACACTATATTATCACATGGTGTTATAATTTAATGTAGGTAAAATGTACTTACTTTTAGAACCAATAATAAGGTGCACTAAAATAGGTGTGTAACTAGACATTTTGCAAAATAATGGATTTGTAGTTTCAAATAAGGGATGCCTTAAATACTGTTTGTTGTCTTATTTTTTAAAGAAAATATTTTGTTTTAAATACAAAAAGTATCTGTTTAATAGCAATTCATGTTCAGTTGTTTAGTGTGCAAAACATCTGAATGTTGTAGATATGAACATACTTTATATCTCGTCATTGGAAAGCTGCTTGTACGAATATTTATATACACACATATATTATTGTAGATTTTATATGCCACACGGACTGTCTATTGACCAAGATGGTAATCGTTGGTTAACTGACGTAGGACTTCATCAGGTTAGATAATTGTTTGTGTCACAGACACGTGCATTAATATTTCAATTATATAACAATTAAACACTGGTGGTATGTCGAGACATCACGGACAATTAGCCACAAGATGAAAGAGGACTGTTTATAAATCATGTAGTTATTCGTGAAATATTAACTTGTAATATGATTCAATGGTTCCCGCTCTTGTATGTCTGTTAAGTATGCAGGGAACCATCCAATATATCAAAGATGTTGTCGATCGATTAAAAGCATATGTGACGGATTTTGTTGATACTTACATTCTACACCAATACTTCATCATTTTATGTGTCTTGTTCCGCCATGTTTTGAGTCATTTCTCAGTGCTAATGTTCTTTACATACTCCATAAATCATTTGTTATATATGCGTAACATCACACTGAACTTAATGGCGTCGTTTAATATATCCTTCACATTCTATATAATGTTTTCTTAGTCGTTTGTCAGTTATTTTATTATACATTTCACGCTGGAATAGCTCTTAAAACAATCCTATGTTTTTATCATCAGGTCATAAAGATACCAGCCGGAACTAGTACTCCCAGTCTCGTTTTGGGAGAGAGACTGACACCCGGAAGTGACGACAAACATTTCTGTAAGCCGACAGATGTAGCGGTAACTTCCGGTGGGGATTTTTTCGTTGCTGATGGGTAGGTTCTGAGAATAGAAACCATCAAATACTCAGTATAACCCTTGTAATTTACAATTTGTTAATCTGTTTACTTAATTAAATGACGAGTACAATGCTAGAAAAACAAAAACAACATATATATAATTACTGCGTCCGTTTTTATTAGGCGTAAACTATGTTTTGTCTGGTTATCCGTCTTACCCATACTTCCCCTCTCGACCCTAGACGTTTTATCAGGTCCGTCCGAGAAACGGTACATCATTTTTCTTACTTTTCCACATACGCAAAGATTAGTTTCGCCTTTTTACAATTCCTGTACACGTATTATTATGATGTTATAGCATGTTTGTAAGGCTTGTAAGAAATGCATTGAAAGCGTTGTAAACTTCTACATTCAGGGTAAACAAATATTAGTGATTGTTCTAGAATGTGTGTACAACTTGTATTTCGAACTTAATCATATTACAACGACACTGGTGACATAAACTGTCCGTGTTTGAATTTCAGATATTGTAATGGACGGATCATGAAATTTTCCAGTAATGGAACCTTTTTAGCAAAATGGGGACAACCGTCAACAGGTAAGACAGTGAATCTTAATATTGGTTGTCTTAGTGTCAGCTATTGAACATTTCACGCAAAATATATGAGATAGAATATCACTAGAGTTATTACAACAGTATGTATACTATATAGTATTGACACTATTAGTTGTAAGTTGAATTTTTTTTCATAATCATTATTTGGTCGTATTATTCAACTATTTTTAAGACAATTTACGGTACTATACGACCAAACCTACAACAAACATAAACGAAAGGATCGATCTTATTATGTCATATTTGTCCCCGATTTCACGATCGGGTACATATTTGTTCAGATAATGATTTAAATACAAAAATGTATTACCATTCAGATTGTAAAATCAGAAACTGTGATGTTATGAGTTCCATTTTTAATGTTTCATCCATTGTGTAAAAATGATTCATTCAACATTTATTCATTGTCTTATTCTGGAACATATAATCTTAGTTTCCGCATTACTAAACATCACATTAAATACATTTATTATGTACGATGCGCCCAATGCATGCCCTCAATTGTTTTAAGATAAATTATACGGCATGGTATGATAACTTCATTTGAACTTAATACTAAATTAGTAATAAAATATTAATTGCTTTATGCTTAATGATGTCATGTGTTGTGCGTTTACTTATTTTATCTTGTCTATTGCAATAAAGATATCTTAAGTTATTGTAATTAATGGCTAGTAAATCAAAGATCGCCATTTACTGCCTTTAAGTTATACATTAATGTCTTGAACTACATTTATCAAAACTTGGCTTATAAACTGCGTGTATTGTAACATCAAAAATGTTTTTGTTTTTATGACCGATGCAGAAATGTGCAGTCTGCCATAGTACAATGATTAATTGCAATGCTGCACAATGAGTGATGTTTCATCTTGTACATCATTATAATTGTTTCACTTGTATGTCGATGGCGTGTCAGTTAAAGAAGTATAAAAAAGTCTATAAATATTCATAAGCAATCATGATTCAGATTCGATCATTCTGACTCTCTTAGAATAAGAGGCATGTTGACAAGTCAATCGTAACTACTCTGGCATTTTCGTAACTGAGAAAAACTTCTCGTACATAAGTGTAGGTTTACAAATTTTGGTTATGCGGTTTTTAGCTCACTTCTTTTCACAACAAGGTACTCGTTTTCACGAATCATTTTCAGGATTACAGCTTTTCAAACGTAGTTTTCCTTCGCGATTGATAAAATGGGCATCAAGTTCCCACTGAAAGAGAAACTGGTTGTTTCAAACGTTGGATTCCTATGCTAGAAAGTAGCCCGTAAACAACAAGAACAAATTGGTGGTATGCCTATTATGTCCCAGGCACGTAATTTTCTTTAGACAAACGCCGAGGAGTTCCGATTGGTTGACAAGTATACCCAATAGCCAATCAGGTTTCAAGGTTATTTGTTTGTCGATGGTTTGAAATTATCTGCATCTCCAAGAAAATAATTAAATTCCAGAGTTTCCCTGAATGTCTAATTGTGTATTTTTAATCAACAAATCTTGGTAGGTAACCTTTTGAACTGTTGAATAATTACTGTAACATTAGTTAGTTATATAGTTCAATGAAATAATATTTACTTGATTTCATTGAGCTGTAAGAGCAGTGTAAATACAAATTTTGGTTCAATTTATAATTACAGGAATGTTGCCTGGCAACTATCAGTTCCAGATACCTCACAGCCTCGCTTTGGATGAATCACGTGACTTGTTGTGCGTTGCTGACAGAGAAGACGGCCGGTATGTTGTTTATGTACATGTACTTACGTGAACACATTGTTTAGACCTACCATTTTAGTCATACTTTGTTGCACTCCACGTCTATGCCAACACGCACTGGGCGCATGCATTTTTTATGCGGACCCGAGTACTACTTCCGTTATCTACATCCGCCGTGAAAATGTTTCCATTTTTGAATCATTTATTTTTGTAATAAATAGAAACCCACCGCATTAAGTTCAACTCACTCAAGTCCTTTCAATTTCATCATTGTTTGTCAACAAGTATTTGACAAATTGTGAAGACGTTAATTTCTATTGTAACATGTTATTCTTCAAAGTAAGACTTGTTTCTTGTCTGTACGAATATGAACTCATTTAAAACATGGACAGTGTTGCCCTCCATCTTGACAAGCATTCCTGGTGAGCCAATATCACTAAATAATATTAATTAGAAAAACATCAAGGTACATACACGTTGTAAACATATCTAATCAAAGATACACTCTCGACTTGAATGGTAAATCACGTATAGACAACTCTCTAAGTTAGAAAACTTGTGCAAAAAGACAACAAATGTTATAAACGAATGTGTTAATTGATGATTACCTAACTATAAACGGTCTTGTACAAATAATTGTAAAACATAAAAAAACTAGAAATAATGTACATACTAGTACATTTATAATAATACAAGGAGATTACAAAATATAGGTGATGTCTCTAATCTTAATACAGTGTTAATAGATTGTGTATGTTCTTTGAAATTGTCTGAACAGTAAAGTAGGGAGATTAAAACCTTCTACAGTACTGATACAAGGTTCATTCACATCTATACTTTCACAATGGCTTGTGTTATGTGCTTAGTTTAGGATTGTACGAAAACTAATTAGGTGTCCGGCACCATTCCCCTGTAATCCATGGACCAGACTAATTATACTCACCTAGGTGTAAAAAATATTTGTTTCTGGTCACCTGACCTACCCTAATATTATCCGCAATCCTAAAACTTTTATTTGGACCGAGGACTGACAGTAGGCCTACATTAACTATCTCGCTTATTAGCTTTTCCACATATTTACAAGAGCTAAAACGACCTCATCGATGTACCTACACTGAACATGTACAACGGGAAATAAGTTAATAGATCTAATTATTATTATTTGGCTCAATGTATACAAAACGATGAAAAATGTGATACAGAGAGTACATATTAGGTAATTATAGTGAACAAACAGACATTTGTCATGTATCATACATGTCACAGAAAAAAACACGAATAACTGACTTATGTTTGTTGAGATGATAAAGAGGTTAACAACTGGTATATGTTGTACATGACATAATGACGTCACCAAACCTAAATAACGTGTCGTCATAACATGCAATTTGTTTGTGGTCAATGATTACCTTGTACATATTTTATCGAATTTGCTTTTTAATTGAAATACTAAATTTGATTGGTTGTTTATTTTGTTAGAACGAATTTCAGTGGTCGGGATAACAGGATATTAATTATTAATCATCATGCAGTTAATTAATTCATAAACAGACTTAAATTAGTATGTTTATATATAATATCCTACATGAGTTGTTTATGAATGTTATCTTGTATCGAGCGTGCATAAAGGTGATAACTGTCTTGATTGCATACAAACCATTCTAAATATAATCGTTTCCATTTCTTTGTTCAGTCAGTCCAAAATAAACGTACATATTACGAAGGTATGAAATTGCTTGTCATAATGACAAAGTCGCGTTTCACGTCGTATGAAGTTTCAATTTGATATAGCAACCGAATTTACACTTATATAGACACAAAACGTTGCAGAATTCGTTAAGCACATAAATCACTTTCTTCATTAAAACTAATATAATAATTAAATTCTATTCATGTAATGGTGTTACATATATGCGCATCACTAATTTCTTGGCATCAATTTACCATCTACTTCCTGTAAGCTTGTGTAATAATTTGCTAGTTTGAGCAATTTCTACATCAATGTGAAGTATAAATATGGCCAACACGAACCTGTGTAATCGCCACAATCTATTGTTTTATGACTCTACCAAATATGTTCGTATAGCCTCAGTTCACATCACCTGTCATAGATGACTTTTTCGGTAGTTAATACACTAATAATTGTTTTAAGTTATGTCTTCTTGCTTCTGGTCGCGTGTAGTCACTGGTTTCCGGCTCGTTAGGAAGATATCGTGTTTATTTTCCCTTATAATATTCAGTTAAATCGTCCAGAAAAGGGAGCTTTGAACAAAAAAAAACTGTGACTAATTATTAGTGACATGTTTAATTGTTTGAATCAAGATTCACCCCATGACTTTTCACTCTTCCGTTATTCGCCCCAAGACACGTTTCGAGTGTCATTAAATTTATACGCAGAGATCGAGGAAGATACGTTGGAAGCTATTCTATTTTCCCATAAAATATTATAATGGGCGTTTTACATAGTGCTGCACATGCATTTAGTTAAATTGATGGGTGCTAACACGTGTATACATATATATGTATTCACGTTGATCGTAATTACCAAAACATGTCAAAATGAATATTTGACACTTGTAACAAGACTGTCGCCGGAGTTATGAATATATAATTGGTGAAAACAAATTAGTTTCTCCAGCACGAGACAAGCGATCGATAAACAAATCATTAAATTGTAAAATGTTTTTAAAATATGTCCTACCGAACCCTGATATTCTTATATTTAAAAGAAGGCTAAATTAATAATGAGATTACGTGAAACAAATGCAGACTAAAAATCTTCGTAGTCAGTCACGTCCTATAACAATGGTAGTACACTACGTCATCAGTAGTTTAAAGCCCCATTAGCTTTTTGCTGTAAAAAACTATATGCAAAAAACATTTAATTGCTGATATTATCCCAAGATAATTATTATCGTCGAAACAAACCCTTTTTCGTCTGAAAACACTCATTTCACTGTGATTTTTGCTTTTGTAAACTTGAAATATGTAGAGCGCGTGACGTCACTTTACTACGTGTGCATAGCATGACTGCGGGAAAACACAGGTGCTCTATAAATAGTATTTATTTCAATGATATTGAAAAAAATACGATAGTAGTTTCGGAAACATTTTTTCTTGATATAAAGTATGCACTGGAGGATAACACACCGGATTCCTCTGTTATAGAACAAACAGAAACTATTAGGACCAATACATTTATAAGCTTATGGGACTTTCTAGCCTACATGTGAACTTGCCTTATTTTGCATGATTTCATATTAGTAATTTAAAATGATGTAGCGCACCAAGGATTTACAACTGCATGCTGTGAGGTTGTGAAGAAAGTTTGTAGTTAGAATCTTTGATAAGGGCCTGAAAACGGAACAAATGTTTTTGCATTTTTTTTTGCAAACAGCCGGGTGTGACCATTCAGAAGAAATGCCTTATCCTGTTTTCACGCCTTATAGATGAGACATTAACACCACGAACTGTATTTACACTTCTTTTAGTTATAACAGCCATTTCGTGGTGCGCTATATTAATTTCCTTTACTTTTACGAGTTCTTATAATAAAATCACATTTCATCTTACAAGCGGCAGGTGCGCGATGACATAGTGTCCTACCATTGATAAATAGAGAACGTATTAAATGACAATAAAACAGAGAACAAAAACTGTCAAGTGAGAATCATGGTCAGCGTGCATAGTTGACTTGTATCAAAAGGTTTATGTGATGCAAGGCTTTAATTAAGAAGGCCGCGGATATATTCCATGTGTGTGCTCGGTCTGTAACAGTCCTGGCGATCTGGGTTCGATTCCTAATCATTTTTTGACCACAATGTTGATTTTCCTCCACTTGTGGTACAGTTGTCAATTCTTTGTGGAAGGGTAAGTTAGTACTGGTTCGAATACCGTTCATGAAAACAGGTTAGGAGAAACGACCACCTTGTATATCTGAGAAAGAAAAACGACGTTAAACGCATAATTCGAGGGCTCAGCGCAACACTGTCGTAACTTGTTCTTATTGCTATATGAGTTACGGCACTGTTGCGTTGAACCCTCGAACTGCTTTAAGGTTTGTCGTTCTAAAAAAAAGTTTGCTCTTTCGGTCGTCTTTATAAAAAAGATGGCTGTTGACGTGGGTGGGTGCCACATGATATTGATTAGAAGACTACGGTCGCGTTAAATTGACTTAGTATCGAATGAGCTTTGATCTCTGAAGTTTGTCTTAATTTAAACCTTTGTTGTAAATTCATCAAATAAGTTATTCCATGTCGTGCTTCAATATACGGTAACGATGTTCCGTTATTAAAATGTACACATTGTGCTTAAAATAGCAATTCTTAATTGTAAATTATGGTTCATTCTTAGAATCAGTCATTTATTCAATTAAGGTTCATGTTTGGTGCCATTCTTTTCTTCTGTTTAAATGTTCTATTAAGTGCCGCTCACTAGATCAATTATTATGCAAATCTTGTAGCACTAATTCTTTTGAAAATGAAGCTCATTTCTTATTTGAGTGTGACCTTGTTCAAACAGTAAAAGCCCATTAGTTTTTTTTTAATTTAGTTATACAGAGCACTAGATAAAATAATAATCAGATAGAAATATGCTTTATTTGCTCTTAAACAATATTGACAGACTCCCTTTATTTAGCCACATCTCGTATAAATATTGTCAGATGTTTTTTCTTCATATTTTGGCAATATCATTAAAAAAAGATGTACTTCGTGATAAAAAAGAACAGTTTGTGATGTTTTTATTCAAGTAAAAGTCACTTTCACTGATAAGACATCTTTCTAGATTAGATAAGTACCGTCCTACTTTAACATACAAAAAGCTAATGGGGCTTTAAGAATTCCCTTACTCCATACATTAATTAGCACATGAACTGAATTTGAATTATGTAATACAAAATATCCAAGGCTGTATTATCTTGATTTCTTGTAAACGCATTAATGACCAGAAGGTAATTTTGTGTTCTAAGTGTTAATATGAATTAAATTATTCAGTCATAACCATATTAACCCGAATATAGCTCGCATTACATGACTATAATTTTATAAGATGACTTATAAGCCCATTTGGCTGGACGTTCAAATCACCATGTGAAATTATGTTTGTATATGTTATTCGTATATTCACAATTTAATAGATATTTATTTACTTTCTTTACTTACTACTTCATATACGTATTATGAAACTTCAAATAGTTTAGCTGCTTTACGCACTTATACAGAACATGATTCATTGCCATCTTAAAAAAAATGAAATTCGAGAAAAATAGTTCTATTTTTGTCATGATGATTAGACCTTCCTGAGCGTACATTTAAACTGACATCGTGATATATTTCCCCGTGATTCTTTACGTACAAAGTTTTAATATACATTTAAATCATGAACCATTGAAGTAATAAATGTGTAGGTGGAAAAATGTGAATCCATTTCTAGGAACAGACATGACAAATTCCTTAATTAAACACGTGTCTTTAGGGTATTAAACAATTAATACTCACCGAGTGACCTTAATATTAGGTATCTCCCTCAGGGGACAGGCTAGACCGCACTGTAACACATTTTTGGAATCTAATTAGTGTCACTATTAAGTAGGATATCTAAGATATTACTTGTAATTATATTTTCTTCTGTGCAATTGCGCCTTGTAAAATACGCGTGTAGCTTGACCGAGCGCAGTGACATGAAAAGGGTACATTCGAGTACATTCGGCGTTAATGTTTAACGATATGTCTGAGTATAATTATATGAATGAACGCACAAAATAGCTGCAGGTTGAATCTAAAACAATTAGACAGATATGCAGCGTGGATAACCCATGTGATATTTGACGTCTCAAGTGGGTGTTGCGGAAAAAGTTTTTTACACAAAGTCATTTCGATTTCAATTTTCACGACACATAGCGCATGTTAAGTGGAAAATTGTGAATGTTCCTTGTAAAGTTGTCATTTCTTTGTATTCTGTATAGTTTTCTGTAACATTCGCACCAAATACTTTGGGTACAGCGGGAATTAAGCCATTGTATTTTTCATTTGGCTCAAAATACAAAGAAATGACAATTGAAATCGGATTAAAATACTTACAGCTTCTTTTCTCCAGACATCAAGAAAAAAACTTTCCCCAATACTCATTCGTGACGTCAAAAGTCACGTGGGTAATCCATAATGGATATGGATGCTCCAATAAGCATACTAAATATGCAATTATTGATCTGAATAGCAATTTAATTCTTAATTACCAGACCAGCTAATTTGGAAACTTTTACATATTATCTTTTGTTTGTTTATTTGTTTACTTTTAAGCTGTTAGACAATGTATACTTTGTACACGTCTGAATAAATTATCTGGTCTGTTACTGGATTTTCAAAATAAATTCAAATATCTTCTTGTTCTAACAACTGACTGTACATTAATTGAAAGATGATTACCTGTCACTGAGTTGATACAGGGAAATACCGTACATGTCACTTCATAAACATTGTATCAAACTTGTATCCTAAACATTGTATAAATATAAATACATTGTACATTGAACATTTTGATATACATGTATATTTATAAGGCAGTATATGTACACGTTCAGTGCAACCTCTCTAAAGCAACATCCTTTTAGCCAAATTATGTTGTTGTTGCATGAGAGACTGTTGCTCTAGAGATGTTTAATTAATAGTTAAATCATGCTGTGGGACAAAATCGTACTGTTGTTGAAGGTAGATTGTTGCTCAAGAGAGGGCCGCTCTGGAGATGTTGTTCTGTACAATGTAATCCACTGACAATAAATATCGATATAAATAACAAAATGCAAACAATTACAACACACAATATTGTAATAGACTTCTATTTGATATTAGTAGAATCTAATACATAAGAAAAGATAAGGTAGAAAAAAAACGTGGATTAATTATTGTTAATGCATTTTATATATCACTAAATTCACTATACATGTATATCACTAAATTATATTTTTGCAGGATTCAGTGTTTTAGTGCTGGTATAAATGGTACCAAGACAGGTGAATTCCGACATGGATTCGAACCCGGACGAGGAACTATTTATGCTATTGAGTTTGATCAAACTGGTGAGTAACCATGGAGATAAAATATAAACTTTCAAGCAGTTTTTTATTATTATATGACTACAAAGTCATACTCTAATTTATAAAATGAAAATTAAAGCTAAAATTGATGTTATATATATTCATATGTAAACGTTCTATTTAAGTCTGCATTATATACATGTGCAAGACACTTTTAAAATACTTATCGTAAACTTATTAATACCAACTTGTGAATTTCATTGTCATTTTTATAAACTTTAGATTGTTCTTTTGTGATTGATAATAAATGCACGTGACTTACAAGTATTAAATCATCATATAGATAGAAATCGAGCAGTGAGTCGTGACGAAAGGTCGAGGATTGTTCCATTCTTTATAATAGGGATAATTATAAGTAATACAATGACCAAGTACATTACTAAACACGACCTTACATTTGTAGGACAATGTTGGCCTCTTATACATTTGTAGGCCACTGCAAGAGTACTACGTGGTCCTGAAATCAGTGCGCCGCACTATAGTAATTAACATTATTAAACTGAATTGTGTTTGTTCGTATCCTTAATTTTGCCTCTATTTTATTCAAATAATGCATTGCTCGTGATTTCGGTGAATTCATGTTTATGCAATCAAGATCAAATTCTGTTCAAATGATGTTCCTAAGTATGCAGAGGATGTCATGTTATAACTTAATATAACGAAGCAAATTATTAGATTCTGACAGTGGCTCCAGTACAGATACTGCTAAATGAAGGAGTAATTGAAATTTCATGAAATTACCTGAAATAAAATTAAACGAAATACATATGAAAAGCATTCCAATAATTGAAAAAAAAATTAACAATAAAATGCCAAAATGAAATAAAAATGGAACGGAAAAACGTTCACATGGGTTTCGAACCCATAGCATCTTGACTACCAGGCTGCATAAGTAAGGTTGTTGTCGGACTATAGTACCGCCCACAGACGCTTGTTTAGAAAAATTACCCCACCCACCACGTTCGCTCTTATGACTACTATATATGTATACATTGGTAGTCATAAGAGCGAACGTGGTGGGTGGGGTAATTTTTTCTAAACAAGCGTCTGTGGTACCGCCCATCAGGACTTCCTGAATTTATATTTGCACTGTTGTGTTGATTTAGCAAAGCTCCGGTGAACTTAATGCGCTAGGTGTTTCATACACGATGATCTCCATAAACAAGGAACACCATACACACTGAACTCTATACACGAGTTTCGCCATACTCGTGGAACTCCATGGCCATGCATGTGGATATCCATACACGTGAAACTCCATGCACGAGGGTCTCTATGCACGGGCTCTCTATGGACGAGATTTCTATGCAAATATTGTTTTCATAATGACAGATACAGTAACGATTCCTGCCAACAAATTCATCACGAGTCTTGAATCCATCTAGAGATTTATTTAGAATTCGTAGCTGACAATGGCTTTTCCTCCAAATAGAAATATAATCACTGAGCTTAATTGAAATTGCCTTCACAGAATGTGATATGCATACATTATTGATCAAGAGAACATTTTGTACTAGCCTACTACTGGATGTCTAATATTGATACTCAAGCCATAATAGAACTTGCCATCATTTGCGACCTGAGAAAGTTGCGAATACCACAATAGTTTGCGACTTGCTTCCTAAATTGTTGTAATAGAAAGCACTTCATTCTAAGACTGGTCGTTATAGATATAGTGGTAGAACCGAAGGTCGTTAATTGTTCGATATTCCACGTTCTGTCTTATGACCATCGTACGATATCTGAAATTGTCTATGATTGGCAGAGACGTTTTGGCTAGGTGTGTATTTCTTGCTGTACATGATCAAGACTTATTTGTTTGTTTTTAGGTGATAAATTATTTGTCGTAAATGGACCTGGTGTTGGCATAGTGGAAGGGTTTACTCTGGACACCAATGGGAACATCCTTGAAACATGGGGTCCAACCAATCAGGTAATGCAAGGGGTGTCAGGAATGGTTTGTTTAGAGAGAATTTATTTTCTATGTGAGGTGTCCGTGCATGTGTTAGACTTTATAGCAGAGGTATAAAAATTTAGTGCAAACAAAATTCAGATACTTTTCTGTGACGTTAGCATTATTAACACCAATTTGATGTACAGTTGTGTATCGAAAAAAATGAGAGAAAAACACGTAGGTATATTTTAAGATTGTTAAAAACGGCTAAAATTTCAATTTCAGGACTTTCCAGGTCAACCTCATGACGTCACTGTGTCACGTGCTAATGATGTATATGTTGGAGACATCGGTTATCCGTCACGTGTGTGGAAATTCAGCCGCCGAACCGAATCACCTGTAGTCGGGAAATAAACCATTTTTGAAGAAACTAAAAAAAGACATTACATAGAGGTCCAACCCCCAAAAAAAGAAACTCGTACTTTGTTGATAAATCGATCATCGTTCATTACAGTGCAATATTTTGTATTTTCTCTGCACAAATAAGAATTAGGGATATTATATTGTTTCGGCTTTATGCCTTTTCGGAGATTACAGCGTTTGTTATATAGTCACTTCTTTTTCTGCTTCGATAACGGGTCATTTTAAAAGTAGGGAACAATTTCACGTTCATTATTACAGAGTCATTTTATGTTAATATTTTTATTTCGACTTCAAGACAGCTATTGATGCCATACTTTGTTAATTGTTGCACAGTTGTCAACAAATAGCGTAGAATTTTACATAACATCGTTGATGATTTTTTTCAAACTGATGAAAAGTTAAATTTCTTCATTGTTAATAAATTACTAAAAAAGTGTGTGCTTTTTTTCTGTATTTTAAAAAAAAGTATTTATCGGATAAAATGTTCCGAGAACAGAAACTACGCCAAATTGCGAATCAGCAATCGTTCATATTTCGAATTTCATGCAACATGCACTGCTTCGCTTTTGATGTACATACATGTATTGCATACAATTCAAAATATGAACTACATCTTACACGTATATTTCTCAGTCATGGAACAGTTACAATAAATCGAGTGATCAGTACAAAATGTATTTATGTATGTACTCGTACATGTATAGTATAAACCTTTTCGTCATGAAAATACCAAGTAAAAACTAAACAGCATACAGATAATAGATCTGTGCAGACAAACGAGACTATGCATCTTGGAACACAACGTTCTACTGAAATAATCGACTCGGTATATCTTCACTGATAGGATTTTTACTTAGGGTACAGCTCCATGAAGTTCTGGACAATTTCTATAAAACCAAATTAAATAGCTGGAAAATAGCAAAATGACCTTGGCTGTTGTTGCGACATTACCCGCGCCCTGCCAAAAAGCACTGGTAGAAGAGCTGTTGGAAAGGACGGCCTCTATACGCAGTTAAATCACTAGACGGCTTCTATACGCAGTTAAATCACTAGACGGCTTCTATACGCAGTTAAATCACTAGACGGCTTCTATACGCAGTTAAATCACTAGACGGCTTCTATACGCAGTTAAATCACTAGACGGCTTCTATACGCAGTTAAATCACTAGATTTGCAGATAATGAAATATACATACGAATCTTCGACTGAATACAAGCAGAAAGTTCTGTTTCGTTTGCCAGGGGACAAAACTCGTCCGTCTAGCATGTTTGCAATGAAGAGTACATAGTAATTAACCCTTTGAGTAAATAAAGTAGCATACTTATTTTACCCATATGTCGTATTGTGCATTACGATTATGTCTGTATGTTATGATAATTAATACCGATCGATGATTTGCGAATATGACAATTGATGTAGATATAGACCTTTGTAATAATGAAGTGCTACAGCTAGCTTTTAGAGCACTTAGTGAACACGTTGATCTGGTGTACGGACAATTAATTCATAGCCGTGAAGGTGGAACAAAGGTACGACTTGTTGGAGTATGGAGGAGTGGGAGAAGAAATGGAAGATGATACTTCAACGTAGACAAATGCCATACCATGCACATTCCAAATCAAAATCTACAGAAAAACGTGTCTATACCAACTACATCAGACCAGAGACGTATAAATACAATTTAAACGTCTCTGATCGGTCATATATGAGACGGACAGTTCACCTAACAGATGAACAAGTACTAGAGTCCCATCCTCCGTAAGCCACAAAATAAGTCGATTATACAATTTTCAAAATATTACTTTGGATGACAAAAACTGGCAGGCCCGGGTAACCAGTGCCAACAGTAAGGTAATTAACCGTGAGCACGAGTTTTCCTGGACTCACGTTTAATTTAAGTACGATCGAACAGCTAGTATTTCGATAATATTATAATTGGATGTTTAGCACGTTATAGAATAATTATGTGCTTCGTGATATTAATTGCGAAGTCACGCAGAATGTGAGAACGATGCATTAATTAGGGAAGCCTACGACCAGAGAACAGTATGGTAGTAGCTCGTGTTCAATTGTCACATGATTACGCGTCTAATATCAGCACTGCGCATTGGATTATTCTTCATACTATGTTTGTATGTGTTGAAAGACACAATTTTAATTCAGAAAAAGTGCAGATACTTGTAATTTGAAGCTTTCGATTTTAATGTGTAAAATTTAGGTACTACGTAGATAAATAACAGTCCCTGATAAACCGAATTTATTTCGCTCCCCTTAAATTCCCCGACTATGCCACCCATGTAATAGAGGTATTATATTAGGTCACAGATTTACAAAGATTTCGGCGTATGTTACTATGCGCGGCGATGCGACCTACTGGTCTTATAAGTTTTAAACGTTTGCATAATTAAAATCGATCATCCATGCGTACGTATGTATGTAAAATTTATGTTTTAATCATCAATATAGCGTGACGTTTTGTGGAAGTTACTTCGTAAACATAGGGCGTACTGCTCGTCACACGTGAACTGCAGTATAGATTTATAAGTTGTCAAATGGCAAGGTAAGTCATTTTCGTTTGTTCTATTATCTTTTTGCAAAAGTTAATTCTAAGTAGCTCTCAGTTCCTTAGGTAATGTGTATTGTATGTATATTATGCATAAAAGAGACGTACTGTACATAGCACTGTGTTTACACACGTGACAATTTCACTGACATATCTTCTAGGGCAGGGCCGTAGTAACTTGGTGCCAAGGGGGCTTGTTTACCCACTTAAATTACCCCCCCCCCCCTCAAATTGAAATTGCTTCCTACAGGCCTGGGTCCGTATTCACAAAGCATCTTAAGATTTTAACTTAAGTCGAAATTCTTTTCATGGTAAAAGTTTGAAAGCCAGTCATCAAAAGTTGTGAAAATGAATTATCATTTTCATAATTGGCATCTTTAGAACAAAGATAAAATCATATTATTGTGATTTCCTCCTTTATATTAGTACAAAAGAGTTAAGGAAAAAGTCGAATTTAAGGAAAAATATAACTTAAGATAAAAATTAACGTAAGATACTTTGTGAATACGGACCCTTGTAGAGTATGTAATTTTGAAGGTATCAAGTAAAAATATTTGTAGATCCAGATTGGTCTGAAAGAACAGCTGATTTATCTGTATCTGGGAAGTTCTCTTGAAACAGGAGACTTTATAAGTACTTCTTTGATACTCCAGGGGGAAGCTTCATTTGTACTTCAGATATGCTTCAGATGTGCTTCTTTTGTGACGGGGCAGACAAGTAGACCCCAAAGTCTATGTTGTCTGCAACTGACAACTCTTTTAACCAATGACAAACAACCTTATTCAGCTGAAAATTTTGTATCTAACAATTTCATTGGTTCAATTGTAGGTCAAAATCAATTTTAATATAGCTGCACTGAAAAAAAGTGAGAGTGGATGTTCCATGTCTCGGTCCCAATAAAAATCCTAGATTTGCTGGGTTAATTAGGGTACCAGGTAGATGGGGTAACCGCCTAGATTTGCTGGGTTAATTAGGGTACCAGGTAGATGGGGTAACCGCCTAGATTTGCTGAGTTAATTAGGGTACCAGGTAGATGGGGTAACCGCCTAGATTTGCTGGGTTAATTAGTGTACCAGGTAGATGGGGTAACCACCTAGATTTGCTGGGTTAATTAGGGTACCAGGTAGATGGGGTAACCGCCTAGATTTGCTGGGTTAATTAGGGTACCTGGTAGATTAGGTAACCAGAAACAAACGTGTTTTACACCTCTTTTATGGGAAACCACAGGAACCTGTTATTCAATCAAAACAAAAAAAACTATGGCCAATAAAAAATTTAAACATGGGGGGGGGGGCAAATGTCCACTTAGAAATAAGCACTGAGGGCAAACATCTTACCCTACCATTTCTACTGGGGGGGGGGGGGGGTGGGGGCAAATGTCCACTTAGAAATAAGCACTGAGGGCAAACATCCTACCCTACCATTTCTACTGGGGGGGGGGGGCAAATGACCATTTTTTCATTGGGGGGCAAATGTCTCGGGGGCAAATATCCTAAACTCTCTTTTACATGTAATAGGAAGAAAACAATGTACGCTATGCAGGGCTCGACCTGAAACTTCCTGCTTGCAAGTCAGATCTACCAATTAATTGTGCTAATTGGGCTGGTGAATATCACAGCCACTTTAAAATTATTTATACCAATACTTTATACAATATACTGCTACATACACAACCTACAACAATATAAAAGAACAGATACATGTATATTTTGTCCTATTTACAAGGAAGGTCAAAAACTAATAGCTATCATATTGTAATGTTGTAATACAATACCACTTCTCAACATTTTAGTTAAGTACAGGGGTGTATCATGATGGCAAATGTTTATATAATATACTTTATAAACTGCTACCTGAATCCAGTTTAGTTTTTGTCAAATCTTAACACTGACTTGTAAATAATGTTGTGTTTATGTGTACTTGTGTTGATGTAACAAACCATGGACTATACAAACCCTTGAATGAAGGACACCTGTGCATAAAAGCCAGTTTTTATGCTCCCGCCATTAAATGCGGATGGCATATAGTGTTAACTCTGTCTGTTGGTGTGTGTGTTTGTGTGTGTGTGTGGGTGGGTTTGTATTACTATCTGGATGAGGTAGATTTTTGGTCGTGAAATTATGTGACAATTTTAAGGGTACCATTTACAAGGTTTTACAAGGTTTTAGGGTTAGGGTTAGATCTCAATTAGTTGTCTATAAGTCATTGCCAGTCAATTCCCCCCTAAAAAGGGGGTTTTTAGGGGACCTGAGGTACATACCGAGGTAATACCTCGGTTAAATTTCTATGTAAATGGCAAACAAAGTGAGGTACATTTTATAATGGAAAACCTCGGAAAGATAGTAAAACACACCAGTGTGTGTTTGTGAGTGTGTTTGTGTGTGTGTTTGTGAGTGTGTTTGTGAGTGTTCTGGCATTTCGTGGTTTCGTGTCCAGCTCATAACTTTGTCATGCATGATTGGATTTTGAAGTAAATTGGCACAAATGTTCATCATATTAAGACGATGTGTCATGCTCAAAAACTGTGTCACTTACTCAAAGGTCAGGGTCACAGTGGACACTTAAATATTTATGTTCATTCTTTATATTGAAATAGTGAAAGTACATGATTGTAGTTGTGTGTTTACCACCCTTAGGTGATCTTTACCTCCCACTATGGGCAGCATTCCCAAGCAACCTGCTCTATGTTGTATTCACATATTTGCCACACCTCTTATTTCTGTGTCCAGTGTGAAATGGTGGGGGCATCTGTGTCCTTTGGACACATCTCTAGTAATTCTTCTTTCCCTGTTATGGCCCTTGTTTGTATGTTTGACCGAGTGCATTTGTGTATCATATCTTAATTACCTGTACTTAACGAATACGGGGGGAGCTTAGGGGGTTTAGCTCCCCCAAGATATTCGGCTGTAATAGTAATTATAAGGGGCTGTCAAAGTTAATAAGACCACATTTTGTCATTCAGTTTGGTGGTCTTTTAATCAGAAACTTAGTTTAATCCTGTTTAATAAGATGACCCTATTAAACCAAGACTATTAAAATGGATAGATAAAAAATTGTTTCTATAATTATTTTTTTAACATAATGTACTTTTCACACTTTGAAGGTATGATTCAATTAGTTTTGTACTGGAAATCTCGCTGTTAGAAATTACTAAAAAAGTTTGATTGGTCTGGTAACTATATTTCTGGCCTAATCTACCCGCCCCCCCCCCCCCAAAATGAAATAAGCCAAATGCAGAAAAATGCCACACCTCTCTGTTTGGTGGTCTCTGTTGACAGGTTTTACAAAATTGTGTTATATTTTACAGATATTTACTGTAAGCAGACACCATACAGTTGTACAAGATGTTTCTAGAAGTACTTGGTGGTGCAATTACTTCATGTGTAACCGTCTATTATGGTATCAAATGGTTCATGCCTTGGTTGATGGTGGACTTCAAATATCTATTCAAGATATTGCCAGTTGTTAATACGTACGAAAAATTGGTAGCATCTGGGAAATTGTTAATTGATGTCTTTGAAGAACAAGTGGTGAAATATCCGAACAAAAATTTCATTCTGTTTGAAGATGAGAAATACACATATCAGGTTTGTTCCTATAGTCACTACAAAATTAATTTACTAATTAATTGAATTGAATCTTATACAGACTCTTTAGCTTACCTGTCACAAATGAGAAGGTGAGCTATTGAGATCGCCTGATGTCCGAAGTCAGTGTATCAACATTTTGTTAGTCGTGTGTCAAGAGTCGTCAACAACATGATTCTTTTTCCTAAACTGCTAGGGCAATTTTGATAAAACTTAAAAGGAATTATCCTTTCATGATTCTATACAAAATTAGCTGAAATCGTTTTGATCCACTGAACAAGATGTCTGCCATAGCTAAAAATAGGAAAACATTTAAACAATATATGGCCCTTAAACACTGTTTGGATTTTGATAAAACTCTATAGGAAAAATCCTTGGATTCTCCTCCATCATAAGAGCTAAAATGATTCCACTCTGCCTCCTGAGCTTAAAATAGAAATAACAACTACTCCGCCTTACCTTGAATTTCTTGACCTTTAGTGCATTTTTCTGGTAAGTGATATAGGCCATCATGGCAGTTAAAATTTAGATTCAAGATTCAGTATTCTTTAATTGTAACGTTAACATGTACATGTTTTTGGTCACTTGATCAAATGCATTTTATATGAGTATTAAAAGATCACATCATTTATAAGTTACACAATCCATGTATATATACAATTTGCATGTAAAGTTCAAACTAGAAAATTAATAAATTTGAAATATTACTACATATTCAAGATACAAATATGTATATTTTGTATGAATCAGGAAGTTGAAGATCGAGCAAATAAATTAGGGAGAGTTGTGTTGTCCTTGGGTCTGAAGAGAGATGATACAGTCGCCTTGGTTCATTATAACAGTCCAGAATTTGTATGGACTTATTTAGGTGAGTTTAATCTATAACAATATGGTATATGTAGTATTTGCATCAATAAATTAGAGCTCTGTCAGATATCAGCCAGCCCGATCAATTGGCTCAGTCAGTAGAGCATACGGTAGACTTGCAAACAGGAGATTGCTGGTTCTAGCCCCACAGCGGGTGGTACATTGTTTTCCTCCTCCTATTACAAACTAAATGCAGTACGGAACCTGTGCTAGTGATCTCCTGTGAAAAAAGACAACTTGCTGTAAAATTACTAAAGTTACTACCACAGTACAGATCACTATATGAACAGTGGACATTCTAAAGTAAACACTTATGTACATGTATAAACATCTGAATAAAGGCCAACAAATACAAAGAGGCATTATTCTTGTCCACTGTTTATGGCCTTCATCACATATTTGACAGAGGTACACTAGTATATACAGTACAACCTTTCCAGAACGGTCTTCTTATGAACAAAAACCTCCCTACAACAACAGCATGATATTTTCACGCTGTATGATTTAACTATTTATTGAACCTCTCTAGAGCAACAACCTCTCAACAACAACATGATTTTGCTACTCCCAAATGGAGAGGTTGCACTATTTATTGTAATGAATTATCTTCCTTATTATAACTGTACTATCACTTTATGCCCTACTGGACACAAAGTGTGTCCAGATTAAAATTTGCTCTATTTTTTCTGCAACATTGAGGGTTTGTGAGTCATTACCTAGTAAGTCATTCTATTTGTTTCTGGGCATCTATATTTAGCTCTCTTTCTCTATGTATTTTATTCAGAAACTTGGTTGTTACTTTTTAATCCAATAGGAATGGTACGTTTGTCTATGTAGAAGTATTACAAGTGTATGTACATTGTGTATCTAATTTCAGGACTACTGAAGATTGGTGTCCGTGTGTCAATGATAAACACAAACTTACGTGGCAAAGCCTTATCACATAGTATAGAAGTATCGGAGACGAACATAATTCTTGTTGAAAATTGTAAGTAATTGGTAAACCGATTCAATTTTAGCACGGCTGTTTTGGAAGAAAAAGTAGAGCGACTGTGATCACTGCGTCTGTTCATAAAGCAGAAACTATAAGAGGTAGCAACATGAAATTTCATATATAAATCTCACTTAGGTGGTGAACAGACGACATTGGCACCACTTGCGGCGCTTGTTTACTTAATAAATGGTATAAAGTATTATCAAATTATAATAGAGCAAGTAATCAAGAATGAATATTCTAGATTCCCAATCTTCCTATCATTAAATGAAAACAGTTGTACATCTTACGTTAAGCTCTTGATCATCAAACAAATATAATTTAATATGTGTATCAAACATTGACTCTTGACACATTTTCCAAAGGTCCTCAAAGATTGTTTCTAAATTGAAATAATGCACAATGTACACATATGTATTGGTATACAAATACTAGCTGTGATGTATACAATATCCCAAGTGCCCAGGCAAGACATAGATCAACAAATAATTCAAATCACATACCGAGGGTTCATCGCAAGAGTGTTGTAACTCATATTGAAAAAAATACAAGATACGATAGTGTTGCGCTGAGCCCTCGATACATGTCTTATGTCCATTCCAGCTTCTGAGCTTATAGCCGCTGTCAATGATTATAAAGCAAACTTTACGAGTACATCACTCTACGTGCTAACTGCATCTACTAATCAACTACCTGAAGGATTTTCATGTTTAGAAGACCAGATCAATCATATGAGTTCAGATAAGATTGATGTATCATTAAGGACAGGAATTTGTGGTAAAACTCAGGCTGTCTTCATATTCACATCAGGGACTACTGGTAATTGTTTTATATCTATTTCTTAACTTCCAGGTTTACTTATAATTTTTTACCAGTTTGTGATTTTTCTGTACAAGTAGCGAAGTTTAAAGGCAATTATGCTATCATTACATTGGTGAATATAGTAAGACTGAGTTGAGATAGGCCTGTAGAAAGCAATTTCAGATTGGGGGGGCTTTATTGCCCCTTTAAGTACCATTGTAGTTAAAGTTATTGAAGGACTAAGGCTCTCCCTTAAGCCACTGGTTCCTACGGCCTTGTGAGAATCAATGAATGAGAGCCTTGAGATTGAGAACAGGTCTTAATTAACACTTGTTTTACTTTGACCATTCTATGGGCAGGTACTGTTATACCCTTTTGAATCCCTTTCTGAATTCAATGAAGTTTTGGTCATGTTTAAATCAGCTAAGGTAGAACCCCGCTAATAATACCATCTATGGTTCTTAGAAAAAGTGGTTAATTATGGTTGATAGCACACTTTTGTGTTTATTGTCATAATAATTATGCTAGTAACTCTAACCTTTAGGGCTGAGGCGAGTATCCGAGCACTTGGGTAATCACGAATCAAATTGAAAAATCGAGTACGAATAATCGTCATTACTGAGTTTCGTGGTTCACCATCTTGTTTATAAAGTGTATTTCTTTGTCCTTAAAAATTCCCTCTCTCAGAATATATATCATGGACTACTTTGTTTGCCAAGAGGTCCAATTGGATCTTTAAATAATGGGTCACAGGCTTAAACCAGAAACTGATGCTTGTAAATCCATTAATTGGGAATACATATAAATTTAAGCCATAGAACAATTTATATTGATTTACTTAAGTATTCCTAAAAATTAAATTTAGCTGTCTTCAGGACTGCAATGTTGACGTTTTAGATAGGTTACTTGATAACAAAGGACTCGTGATTTAATTTGTGGGTTGTAAGTGTTGAATCGTGGATTGGTTAAATCGCCACTTACTCAACGATCCACAGCCCTTACTAACCTTCATGTATTTTCAATGCTATTATTACTTCAAATGAAAATGCTTTGTTTAAGATTATTTGTTGTTGTCCTAGGATTTTCAAATTATTGTCGTCACATTTTGACTCTACCTTTTTTTGACAGGTTTACCAAAGGCAGCTGTCGTCACACAGAAGAAGTTGATGGCAGCATACATGATTGGTTCATCCGCGGGTCTGAAATCTGATGATGTTGTATATGTAGCTTTACCTCTGTACCATTCTAACGCTCTTGTAATTGGTTTAGGCTGTCCTATTTTAGTAGGTATGTATGTTGTCATGGTAACCAGGGAGATAACTTGGTAACAGTTTCTGAACATAAAAATCTAGCCGCCCCTTGTTTGTAATTAGCTCAGTCGTTGTCGAAGAAAAAGGGAGAGAAGATGCATGAGATACAGGCATTAATATATCTACTCTCATTTTGAATACTAGTTGTTTTTCCTGGTTCTTTATCTTGCCGAATAAGCATGTTACCCTTTTCCCGTGATTTTCTACATGGGGTACTTGGCTTAGCAGTTGGGATGGGGACACTGAAGATAACGTCCTAGAGATATCGGGAGGCTGAGCTAAGATTTAAACTCACATCAATTAACACTTGACCACCAATTCACTCTCCCTTTTGTTTGTAAAAAAGTATATCTTACATAATTTCTTACAGGCGGTACCATGGCATTGGCTAAGAAGTTTTCAAAGTCAAACTTTTTCAAAGAGGTTAAAAAACATGAAGCTACTGTGATGTCCTACATTGGTGAGCTGTGTCGTTACCTCCTCACAAATGAAAAGGTAAACGCTCTAAATTAAACTAAAAACTTCATAGAAGAAGTTGTGAAAACAAAATAAAAAAGGGACATAAATATACCTAAACATGATCTTATCACAAAACCAGGACAGTATATCCAGGAGTAATTAGTGACAATAATTTGTGAAAGTTCGGTCAAATGCCTCAAGAAGTGTAGTTGAAATGTTGACAATAACTTTCTAAATAGTTGGTGTATTTACGTAATGAGAGAAATGTAGAAATTGTAATGTACTGAAAGAGTTGTTGGCGCTGTTGTTCACATTAGTGCTTTTGTTTAGACTCATGATGAACTTATTCTATTATGTAAATACTACAACACCACATATTTAATGTCCTCTGCTTATCTGTTTTGTAGAGTGAACTGGACACCCAGCACAAACTACGAGTGGCTTTAGGTAATGGTTTAAGACAGGATATTTTCAAGGAATTTCAGACTAGATTTGGAATCAAACATGTTGTGGAATTTTACGCCAGTACAGAAGGGGCTTTGGGATTTATCAATTTGTTTAATGTTGTAGGAGCTTGTGGGAGATTATCACCTTTATTGGTATGTTTATAGTTTTATCTGTTTATTGGTTTCCCTAAAAAAGTTAATTCATATTTTTAAGGTTTTTGTGATTTTTTCCTGTACATTGTGTATTTGGTTCTAAGAAGTGAATTGAATCAGTGGATTTTTTCGCTGTTTTTACTGCCATATATGGGCAGTTTCCCCTAGAAGAATTTCCTTCATTTTCCCCTAAAATGGCAAGAATTTTCCCCTAGCAAGAAGTGTTTTCCACATGATCATGTAAAAAGAAGAAAAATACTACAGTTTTCACACCATTGTCACCAATGACAGTGTAGTAATATTTATATTTATGATTTAAACAACTAAATAATCACATATTCCATAGAGATAAATATTATTATATATTCCCATTTTGAAATTTAGTGCGCTAAATTTCCCCTTTTGATAGGCATGGGTAGTGAGAAAATATTGGGAAAAAATCACTGTGAATGAAGTATGTTTGACAATCCTACTTACCTCAGGAATAGAAATAGCAGAGAGTTCAGCGTTTTTCGATTTTACAGCAAAGAAATTTATATGTGCCTTGAAACGCTGTTGTTTGTTCTGTGTAAATTGTATTCACTATACTATTTCCTTGTCAGTGATATCAATTCATTGTGCATAAATTGTGGACAACAGTATCTGTTTGTTTGGGATTTTCCATTGAATTGTTTGGGATTTTCCATTGAATTGTTTGGGATTTTCCATCGAATTGATTGGGATTTTCCATTGAATTGTTTCGGATTTTCCATTGAATTGTTTCGGATTTTCCATTGAATTGGATAAAAAAAATTCTGTGTATTTCAGCAAAAGATTCTTCCATGTGATTTATATAAATGGGACGTGGAGAATGAATGTCTGGTCCGAGATTCAAATGGTTTTTGTATTCCCGTCAAGCAAGGTATCTAATTAACATCCAAAAATGATTAACTGCCTGTTGTGAATATAGTCCACCTTTGGATTTATTTCACCTGTGAATAGCAATCTCCTGCAAATTACAATGACTTGAATATAGGTCATCTGTCAATATAGGTCACTTGTGAATAAAGGCCATTTTGTGAATGAAGACAACTTGTGAATTAAGGCCACATATCAATAAAGGCCACTTGTAAATACAGACCATCTTGTGAATAAAGGCCACCTGTCAATATAGGTCACCTGCCTATATATGCCATTTGGAACTAAATGTCATGTTGATGATGATAATTACCAAATAAATTGTATCATTAATTTATTTAGAATATTTTGATTAATAAGATTCAATTTATTTAAAAAGTTGTGTTTTACTTGTTGGGTATTAACATGTTCTCATTTGAGATATTTATTTGTAAAGAAATGTCTTTTTTTCCTCTCATTAATTAAGTGACATTGTATGTTCATAGAGAAACAAGTGCTTCTGACATTTTTATAATACATTTACTTATTTCTGTTGCTAGGATACGGTTTAAATACTATTTTGTGTATTTTCAGGAGAAGCTGGTTTGTTGTTGGTTAAGATAAACAAACTACAAGTGTTTGATGGTTATAAGGGTAACAAACAATTGTCAACAAGCAAGATTGTCAGGTACTTTCCTTGTTTGAAACTTCATCTTAATAATACTGAGCTAAATTACTAAATACAGTGCAACCTCTCCAAAGCAACACCTTTTGGGAGTAGCAAAATTATGTTGTTTCTCTGAAGAGGTTGAATCGATAGTTAAATCGCACAATGGGAAAAAATCATGCTGTCATTGACGGGAGGTTGTTGCTCAAGAGAGGGCCGCTCTGGAGAGGTTGTACTGTATCCTCCTTGTAATTTATATCACTGGAAGAAAATCCTTGAATCCTCGTGTTTGATCACAAGTTTGGTTTTTTATCCACCATTTATTTTGAATATTTTATTATATCCCCACAGTCGGTCAATCATTGGTCGGTCCGTCCGTCCGTCCACATAAAGTTTGTGGAGAGAACTACTTCACATTCTTTAAGCGATTGCAATGAAACTTGAAATATGTTCTCACCATGAAGTGTAGATGTGCAAGACACAATTTTCAGGCCCAGCGATTCACTCATTGCAGAGTTATGTGCCCTTGAACTTAGCAGTATAGTGTACTGTTGCATTCTTAGTGTCATAGCGGCGACGGGGGTATTAGTCACTTCTGTGCCAGCTCTAATTTCTTTTGTGTAGATTAATATGAGAATTTATTAATTAATTTTGGTTCAAATAAGAATTGAGTCATTTAAGGTGGAAATTTAGCAAATCATCTCAGGTTATACTACATGTATCACTAACATATTACAAATGTTAACAAATTATTATCAATCGATTAAAATACATGTCAAAGAATTTTCATACTGAATGTGTGTGTTTACTTTTTAAGTCCATTTCAACACCTGGCAGTCAATCTATGTACATTTTTTATTTGCAATCAGTTTTAATTTATTATGTGTACTTCTAAATATTTGAATTATTCTAAATTATTATAAATATGATAAACATTAATTTATTGTGGTAATTTAATGACCGGATTTTGTATACAGTCAAACCTGAAAAAAATGGCCACCCATGACAGAATTTGCTCTTTATTGACTGGTGGCCTTTTTCAGAGGTGTTATTTGTTTTATTTCAGTGATGTTCAGAAGAAGGGGGACCAGTTCTTTAACTCTGGTGACTTGATGAGTGTCGACGAATTGTATTTTATCTACTTCAAGGATAGAGTCGGCGATACATTCAGGTAATCATAATGTACTTCTTTATAACTCACACTGGAGTCTAACTTGAGTTATTGCCTCCCTGTGAATAATTCATCTATCATGTTAACTACAATCATAGTTGATAGGACAGTCAAACCTGTGCTAGCACCCACCTCCATATAAAGGCTACCCTGTGAGTAAAGGCCATTCTTCTAAATAACCATTATTGATTATTTAGATCAAAATCACCTCCAAATAAAGGCTTCCTGTCAATAAAGGCCACATGTCGTCTTTCCATGGATGGCCTTTGTTCACAGGTTTGACTGTACTTGTTTTTTGAAAAATCATACACCATAGTATTTCATAAAGGTTAAATAAATCTTAAATAGATTGAAGCAAAAAATAAGTGTGTTCTACTACAATTCTCCCACTCCTGAGTGTGACCTAGACTTATCCTGTGGGTAATCATTGCATACCCGGTACTTATTTTTTCAAGGTAAATAAGATGAAGTGTATACATGTATATATTTTATTTACAGATGGAAAGGAGAAAATGTGTCAACCACAGAAGTCAGCAATTTCGTAACGGAAGTATCATTCATCATTGATGCATGCGTTTATGGTGTAGAAATTCCAGGTCAGTTGGTTACCATAGTAACAAATACATAGTATTTTAAAAAGTTCACCTTGACGTTGTATTTTGCAAGTAAGAAGATCATAAGAAAGGGGATTCTCTCTGTTGAACCTATTGAAATACATGATTAACAATTTTCTAAATATAATAAAAACTTCTTATGTTGCTGTTTGTTTATTTGAGTTTGACGCCCCTTTTCAACGGTCAGAGTCATATGAGGCAGACAGTTCACCTAAACATTGCTCCTGGGAAGAACCATTACTAAACTCCCATCCTCCGTAAGCAACTGCCTACTTTCTCACATAAACTATGATAAAGAGACATGGTTAGTGGCCGGGCTCAAACCCACAACCGTCTATAAGTGAGAGGTTTCAGTGATTTGAAGTCAGCGACCTTAACCACTTGGCAACAGAAGCGGGTCTATTATGTTGCACAACAATTAAATTCAGTTCAATGTGAGAATAATTGTCAGAATAGGGAGAGAAAAGATATTCTTTATTTTCTTGTTAAATTGTATTCAGAGGTACATTTGTTCTGCTTAAGTAAGAAATGTTATTTAAGATTAGCAGTGACCCTGTTTTATATTTTCTGTTCACAGGTTATGATGGGAAGGCAGGTATGACTACATTGTTAGTTGACCCCTCATGTAAACAAGTGACCTCTGTGGAACTGAAGGCTATTTCTGACTACTGTCTACAATCTCTACCCATCTACGCAGTCCCGATGTTTATACGTTTCAAGTGGGGCGAGTTAGACATGACATCGACTATCAAACAGTCAAAAGTGGTACTTAAACAGGAAGGCTTTGATTGTACATTAGTTCGGGATCCAGTGTTCTATTATGATAGATCTTGCAAATTATACAAACCTGTTACCATGGAAACCTATGAGGAGATTTTGAATAAGAAAATTGGATTTTGAAGAACTTGTTTGCATTGAAATTCAGGAAATAATCTCAGTAGTAGGCTACCATTGTATCGAAATAGACCGGTACTTGGTGCCTTATAGTCCCTTATGTGTTTTGAAATGTTGCTCAGTGTTAATAGAAACTTTATGGCCTTGATTGGTTAAAACTAGTTTTTATTCAGGCTTAAAAAAATTTTTGTTTCTGGTTACCTGACCTACCCTAATTTTTACCCTCGTCCCAAGACTTTTTTATTAGCCTGAGGGACAGATAACCCATTTTCTCCTTTTTTTTAACCTTTCCTCGCGATTTCAAGAGCAAAAATAGCACCCCAACCTTCTTACCCTTATTAAATAAGCATGTTACCGGAAACAAATAATTTTGTTTTGGGCCTTATAGAGAGAAAATGTTATTTACACAAATAACTTGTATCTGTTTTTAGCAGGTGATAGATATGAAAATTTGGACCAACATAGTCTGTATAAATATATATGATTTGATTGTAGTGTTATGTATATAGCATAAATGCCCTCAGATGAGTCAATGACGAAACCAGTCGGCTATTGAATTATATAATAATACCTATGGAATGTTAGTTATTTTTCATTATTAATTTGCTTGACTCGGATATTTTTTAACATTTTATATATAGTCTTATATATATATAGTCTTAGCTATTATTAGTGTTAATGTTTAATTCCCACAAGCCTCATTCCAGGTACTTTTCGTATGCACAGATTATTATGACCCTCTTTCAAAGAAAAGGCTTTGCACATGTCACTCGGTCCATTTGTTTGTCTGTAACCATTAACCTTGTCCGGACAATCACTGACTTAGATTTGGCTGGGAGGTTGGTCATTACATGTAGATGGCACCTATAGATTTTTAGGTCAAAGGTCAAGGTCTCACTATCGAGTTGACCTTTAGGCATCATCTGTGTTTCACAAACACTTCTCATTTCTGTACATGTTTATGTTTGACTGGCGCCTTCCGGCAATAAGTTTCATTTGTATAATACTTGTATGATTAATGTGAATATATTTTTGTTTTTGTGAGTTTAATAATAATGTATGGATCAACATTTTTTGGAGGGGGGGGGGGGGGTGTAAGAAATCTAACTAAATGCTACTGAATGTCTGCTGAGTGTATTACTTATGTTTATGAATTTTCAAAAGCAATTTAGAGAATTCATATTCTTGAAAAATTAATGTATTTTTTCTTGAATTCACCTAACCAGTTTTTATTGACTGTATTTTTACCAGTACTAACTAAACTATCATTCCACAAGGATCTGACCACTTTACAACATATAGAGGAAAATCAGCATTTCTGTCAAATTTTCATAGAAGGATATGATCTATTGTTACCAAGATTTGAACACGTATCTCCAGATTATATATAGAACAGTGCTTCAACCAATGGACCACAGCCATGCCTGTAATGCTATATTTTGTTCACAATATTTAATAATTTTATTTATTTTACTATAACTTGATACTCGTCAAGTGTTTCTGCTCACCAATACAAATCAATCCATAAGATTGTCTTATAAGCCAGCTACTTTGGAATATTTTGCTCAATGCATGCTTAGGGATTCAATCAGGCTTTAAGCTTCTTATATGCTCAGATTTTGCTGTAATGAAATTTTCATATTTTAGATGTTTTTTTTCTATTGGTTGTTGTGAAATTATACAATCTAGATTTACAATGTTTGTATATAAGACTTAAGATTTGTAATAAAGTACATGTATACAATGTATATATATATATGTAAAAATGTGTATGTTTTGTTTCTTATATATTGTTCACAACTGATATAGACATTGTTACTAAATTGCTCCTAAATAAACACTCCTGGGTCATTTATCCTTTTCGAGTCATTGCTTGAACAACTTTTGGTGTATTCGATAATTGATGGATAATTAATAACATCATTCAAAAGCGTATCAATTTCTCATGTATTTGTTTTTGTTTTTTTTTCAAAAAGGAGCGTTAATTATGGTATATTTGGTAAGTATGCCTTGTATTTAATGGTAGATGTGCGTCTATTCCAAACAGAACATTTTGTGTTTGTATATTTAATTATTTAGAGATCGAATAAAATTTATCAGTCTAAAAGATGGAAAGAAATATCAACATAAATTCATTATTTATACAAGCATAAAATAAGAGAACACAACATGGATGTTTGTAAAGTGCATATCTAACAAGGGTTTTTGGCTAATTTTATAGCTGACATATTCAGTCATATTCCCAATTGAGAACTATATTTTCCCAATACACAATAAAAAATTCCCACCTAAAACTGTCAAAACCAAAAAAATATAACTAAAATCTGTCACTGTACTAGACTAATGTAACAATCATGGACAGAAATTGTTCGTGCTCATTTAAACAAAATTGCAGCCACGCATATTTCCTAATTTTTAACAAAACATTGCTGAAATTCCCATTTTCTGGGGTATGGTTCATGTTCCCAAAATACTAAAAAAACTGTCAAATAAAGGAACTCCAGACCTCCCCCTTTCCCTCTCCATAACTGCATCATATCTGCTCATCACCTCTCTATCTTCATCAGCTCTTCCTCAATATTCACCCTCTCCCTAACACCACACTCCTAACCTCTCTTGTCTTCATCAGCTCTTCCTCAATATTCCCCCTCTCCCTAACCCCACACTCCTAACCTCTCTGTCTTCATCAGCTCTTCTTTAATATTCACACTCTCCCAAACACCACACTCCCCCGCCACAAAAGAAGCACATCTGAATTATATCTGAAGTACAAATGAAGCTTCCCCCTGGAGTATCAAAGAAGTACTTTTAAAGTCTCCTGCTTCAAGAGAACTTCCAAGATACAGATAAAATTACATATATGAAAATAATGGAGAAGCGTATTTGAAGTCCCGTCCCAATTATGTTAATTAGCGCTTCAGATGTGCTTCAGTATGCAAATTAGGTTGAAGCGCATTTGAAGTCCTTTGACAGAAGCGCCTTTGAAGCACAAACAGAAGCACGTCTGAAGCACCTCTAAGAAGCGTCATTGAAGCGCCTACTTATTTGAAGTCCCTGTTTGAAATTACATTGTATGTTCAGACCATGCATCATGCTATATCATGAAATGCCTGATTTGCCATGTCTTCATCATCAGACAGTATTCAGAAAAAGTATTCAGATATAATTCAGACATTTCTGAGACAACACTCAAAAATAATATTTAGATATTGTACATTGAGTTCACTCAGACTATATTCAGAGAAATATTCAGAAGTTTTTCAGACATGCAGAGCCAGTCTTTCCTTAAATAATTTAATTATACTTGGAAAACTTAACAATAATAGCAGTTTGATCACATTATAAGATGGGGATTAATTATGTTAATAATGTACCTAACTACAACACAGTCAAATTGCAGCCTCTCAAGTGTTTCATCACACCCCACCCACTTGGTTTTATCATATTTGTCTCTAAATATATATGAAACTGTCATGTTAGGTTTTCTGCAGGTGTAAAACATTTATCTATACAAGAACTTAAAAACCAGTACACTTACCAGTGTATTAACATAATAGTTTTAGCAGTTTTTCCATTTTCATTATTGGCACACTTTTTCTTATTATAACAGTCAGCCATTTTTTGAATTTACACCATGTGACCTGTGATGTCATCAAACATCACCATTCCTTTAAATATACTGAAGCGCTTATGAAGCCCCTCCTTGTAAGAAATAGATTAAATCAATCCATCCTAAAGTCTATGAAGTACTTCTGAAGTCCCCGTGAGCTTTGGTGGAGGGGGGACTTCATCTGAAGCATGATCAAGAAGTATGAAAGAAGTCCCCGGGACTTTAGATGAAGCGGGTCTTTAAATTTTGCAGCGCTAATGAAGTACTTCTGAAGTACGATTGAAGCAGAGGCTTTAACCGAAGCCTCTGCTTCTTTTGTGGCGGGGTCCTAACCTCTCTGTCTTCATCAGCTCTTCCTCAATATTCCCCCTCTCCCTAACACCACACTCCTAACCTCTCTGTCTTCATCAGCTCTTCTTTAATATTCACACTCTCCCAAACACTATATTATACTCCTCATCCTTTCTGTCCTCCCTCAGTATCCCCCCCCCCCCCCCTCTGTTTCTATCCTCTATTACTCAGCTTCTCGATCAATACCTGTTAATCCAGCTAAGTAGAACTAGTGTAAAACATCTCCTTAAAACGACACCAGAACAACAAGCGAAAGCAACATTAAATGATACTTTCACCAATATTTTACATAGACTTAGAATAGTGTGCACAGACATGAAATCTATCCTGCATCGCTTGATTTTACAATATTTGATTAGTTGAAACCAATAATGCACTTTGTACGAGTAAATACACCGCGTATAGAATGTTGCACAGTTGTAAAACTGATACTCACTGATGGATATGGATCTCATAAAACATAACTAGAGTTCAAATCATTGGTTATTGGACCATTCATTTATGTTTTCTGTTCTGTGTACAGTCAAACCTGTATTAGCGACCACCTCCGAATAAAGGCCACTCTGTGATTAAAGGCAATTCTTTTAAGAACAGTTATTGGTCATTTAAAACAAAATGACCTCCGAATTAAGTCCACCTTTCAATAAAGGCCACGTTTTGTGTTTCCCAAGTGTGGCCTTTATTGAAAGGTTTAACTTAACATACACTACAAAACGTCGATCAACACGAACTAAAGATGTGTTAATTCACAGTCAGTCAATACAACAGACCCCATGAACATAAGCCTCAATAGACCGACTGTAGCAATTTAAATTCGAACAATTTTATTTCACGTAAATAAGGACCTCGCCCCCATGGCCGGACCGACAGAGTGACTCCAATATACCCCCTCAAATTTCGTATGCGGGGGTATGAATGAAGGATGACTTTGAATTGTTTCGATAATTCAGAAATCAGGTTATTTAATAGGGGCACGAAAACTTTAACACTGTTACATTGTAAAGTACCTCTTTCATTGATTGTAATACGTATTACTTAAAATACTATGAACACGTGCCTATGGTATGATTGATATGAAATCATTGATGCAAACATAATCACATCACCAACCTTATTCAGAGGAATTCTGCTAATTTTTAGCGTGAAATCACACCAATCATTCATTGTATAAACATCTCATAGTAATCAATATTCTATAGCAATTTTCTGTTGTTTTCAAATATCTATTATCAATTCAGTAAACATGATTAAAAGTACCTTGATAACTTGGGTTTTCATCAGAAATTGATACTAAATAATTCATTCCGACGATGTGAATATTAAAATGTTCAATGTGCACAATTAATCATACGCGTATAATCAATTGTTATATTTCTATGAGACACAGGTTATTGAAGCAAAAGAACGTTAACTACGGGCGACCTATTTAGATAACTGAGTTTAAAAAGATCTATTATTTTTATGTATTTTTAACCTAATGTAACCAGTTTTTTGTGTGACTTGAGGTCAAAACAGATCTCGTGCATGGTAAGACATCTATACTGTATTTTGATTGATTAATCGTTTCTTGCAAGGGTATTCAACCCCTGTGTGTCATTATATCTTCCGTTCTTAACATTGATATGTTAGTAAAAAAACATGAAAACTGGGCCTTTTCTGATATTTTTCAGAACTTCTCAAAAAAGTCTCTTAAAACCGGAAGCTCAGAATAACGTACCAGTGGTCCAGTCCGGAAGTGGACCGATTTTCAGACTTTTATTGTATTGCTACTTGTCCTGCTAACATTTAGATGTTCTCCTCATTCATAAATAATTGTTTCTTAAATAATTATCACAGTAACTGTCTCTATGTTGTTTACAAAATCCCAAAATACATCACCAAAATCGATTTGTTTACTGCAAAACAGACCATGTTTATAAGCTCATTCTTAGTGTGTAATGTTGATAAATATAAATGTGATGTGCCGTTGAGCTCTATAAAACTCAATACTTGATTTCAGACGAAATAAATACAGAAGCTAGCGAGAAAACTCAACTAAGTGTTGAATTGTGTTTTATTCCGACATTGTGTGTGGACGGATCGATAGAGTCATGGCGGATACTGTAGCTTGGAATTCCTCTATTTGTTCAGTACTGTACAATACCCGCTAATGGATATATACGTTCTTAACGGCTACTGTACGACCCGATGTGTTCTATTTTGTGGATAACTAGAACTGTTAAATATATGCATGAAGGAAATTTGTTCCATGTATTCCATAAACGTTGCCAAGGCAACGGAATTGTCATGAATATACGAGGCGTTGGTTCTATCTAAACGTTAGTGTCGTTTGAAAAAAAAATATTTTAATATATGTGCGCGGTGGTGCGAACGACGTTTACAAGGCAATTTATCGTGCATATTTGTAAAAAGTGTTGTGTATTGTGTTCGTAGGATTACTGAGTACAGGTGGTCAATTTAAAAAGGAAGTGTCAGAGAAATTTCTATGTAAATGGGGTGTGTAACATGTGTGTGTAAAACTGATATAATTCCCAATATTTGTCGATTTTGTGCCTCGGAAAAATTGCTGTTTGAAGACAGAAATGCTTGTTATAAAACCGAAGAAATATCATAGTTAAACTGTATTGTATAAAAATGTTTTCTGTAGACAGAATAATTCTTTAATGGTATACGGAAGAGAAATTGATCTTAAGACCGATCGGATAATGCCGTGAGTATGTGAGATTATTTCAGAATCTTGTGCAGTAGTTTGACATTATACCTAATATGGCAGTGACGGCCATTGAACTGAACCTGGAGAGTGATGAACTCGTATTTTATTCTGGACAAAGAATCAAAGGAGCTTTAGTCGTTCAAATCTCATTACCTATCATAATTGCAGGTAAGCTGTCTAAAACTGATGAACCTGGTCAGGGTTGTTAACAAAGTATTTAGTGAATACATGTACTTATGCTAACAAGGTTGACATATCAAGACATTGTAAGTAAGGCAATCACAAAAGATTGTAGAATTTGGCGTTAAATGTGTATAAATAGGATTGAATAGACAGGCTAGTTATGTAACACGTGATTAGTACTAATGTCGATTTACTTACCCACAATGTGCATCTTTGATGTTAGTTGTTAATTATATCTCTATTCTCAGGGTGGACTAAGTCATTTTATACTTCGTATTGTGAGCCAAACCTGTTACGACCCCTTCCATATTAAGGCAACCCTGATGATAAAGACCATTCTTTTGAAAACCATTACTGATTATTATGAACAAAATAACCTCCAGATAAAGGCAACCTGTCCATAGAGGCCACAATTTGTATTTCCCAAGGGTGGATTTTGCTCACAGGTTTGTCTGTACGTAAACTCGTATATTCACTAACTTTCCGTCCGTGTTCTATACATGTAATACAACCCTGGAAGAAAGACAGACATGTTGGTATTAACCGATTTCCATCAAAATGAACAAAATCTTTTTAAACAATGCTGGTATAGATGATAGATTTCTGCTATACAATGCACCATAATACGCAGAGTAACGCATTGTCTAAAATAAGTTTCGCATAATATGTCTGTCTGACAAAACTAATGTACAATAGGGGAATAACACAAGTAAATTTCCATGTTTATCTGAACTACATGTTGCATACTCAAGATGTTTAGTTACAATTATATCTTAAGGCTAAAACTATTAAATAACTCTTAGTTTGTTTAGAAGAACGTGTATAAATCCTATGTATTAGCAGAGATGACTCTAAAAGAGTACTGTAACCTACCCAATGACGTCAGCAAAACACTGTGAAGTCTGTTCAAAGTCCAACACATCAATAGTTAATGTCACATCGACTATAATTTATATGTAATCGTCACCATGTTAAAAACAAAATTCGATTGACTAAACGTTTCCCTGTTTACCTTACCATTCCTCGTGAAAGACAGTGTAATTTCTTGTAATTTGGGGAATTTTGATACTCGATTAAAATGGTACGGGTCAAACAAATGGTGTTTCTAATGAGTCGTTCGTGAATGCGTTTGAAAATTTTCAAATTGATCATTTCCAATTTATGTCACCAACACACGAGGCTGATTTCAAATAATCTCAAATCTTGTGAAGCCAAGGAGGGAATAGATCATTGCTAACAAATCAGTTATGCTTTAAGTCGATTTCCATTTAATGAAATAAATATTGCGGACTGTCAAGAATATAACTGGAGAATTTAACGAAAAAATCGTTAAAAAATCTAAATGATGCATAATCTGGATTACATTATGACTGGTTTCTTGTAAACATTCCATAAGTCCAAAATTTCAAGGAATTATCATTAAGAGTCGTTAAAAATAAAAAAAAATAACATCAACTGAATTTCGTGAGAACGTCTCTTACATGTGACAAAAACCAACTTAAGTGTGCTTCCAGGTAATTTGCTTTGTTGTCTATGCGTTGTACGCGTGTTCGAAATTGTTCTCTGAACATTAAATAAAAACTTTGCATGAGGGCATCCACGTGTTTCACGATAATTGTCAATATATCATTGATCTTAGCCCCCCCCCCCCCCTCCTATAAAACTATCTTCATGATTTGATGCTAGCTGAAGGTCTGATTGACATAATGTGCTTCACTGGCAAATATGTTTGAGCCCAGGACTCATACCAAATGTGGATACAGTAAAACCCCTGAAAACCGGACCCCTTCCGGACTGGGCTATAGTCCGGTTTTCAGGGAATTCCGGTTTTCAGGGAGTCCGGTTTTCAGAGATTTTACTCTACCAAGTTGTCTTTTTCAAGATATCTTAATTAATTCCTACATTTGTACTTCGAATTATAGCCCCGACTTTCATACATATTGTATAAAACATGGATTTAGTGTTTCTTTATAATCTAAATTACCGGGAGTGAATACTTTGATACTTATAAATGTTTAAACCAATGCATGACGTACTTACGAGTAAAGACATTTGAGTACGTATTTTCCTTTGTCAAGGGGATAAAAGGATTGAAAAGGTATTTTGTAAATGTGTAACGTTTTTGTAATATACATGTATAAATAGTGTTTCAATTTCATGATTATATACATCAAGTTAATTAAACACATACCACTGTTGCTATCGAAAATATCAGAATAAGAAAAGTGATTCCAATAAATGATCTGTGTGAATACTTTTCATACAAACCTCTCTAATCCCTGAATAAATACATTACCCACTAACATACCTTTCCTCATACCACGTGTCTAGGATCATTTCCGAGGTCGATATAATCTGAATGAGAAATTCTACACACTATTTACATTAATTTAGACAGATATCTAATTAAAGCCAATACTACTGTGCACACACCACGTGACTTATAAAACAAGATGACGTCATCTCTTTACGAGAATTTGTTTAAAAATCGATCCCCTCAAATACTTTCAACAACTGGCTGTTGAAGAAAACACGAGAACGAAGTTAACCAACTTAAAACAAGCAACAAATAATTAATTATGGATTCTTTCTATTCGATGTCATTATTGCATCTCATTGATAATGCATAGGTTCGTGATCTCCAACAATAATCACTCGACTTAGATGCATGGAATCAATTATTACGTCTTCATTATCACATTGATGTTTGGTTAATAATCAATTAGCAATTCGAGACTTTCGCAGGTATCTCTAAATGCATTTATTTTCTGTGGTGAAATTTTTCGTGTTTATTACTAATATAATTATAGTTTTCAAAACAATGAACAAAACACTAAATGGTTCAATCGTAACTAGTCGGACATTTTCGTCACTGAGAAATACGCCTCGTATGTTCGTAAATATAAGTGTAGCGTAACAAATTTCCGGTCACTACTTTTTCAACACTAGGCACTCGTTCTCAGAATGGCAGACTTTAATTTTGTTCATAATTTCAATTTTGTGTAGATGTGTATAAAAATCATAAAAAGTAAGAAAACTGTATGTTAATTATGATATGGAAGTTAATAACAAAAGTTCATCACAAATGTATGTTCCTTAATTTGATTAGTTCCACTAGAATTAGAACCTTTGTCAGTACAAAAATCAGCCACTTACAGAAATATGGACTATATTTCCAATTTTATGTCATGTCTTCGCTTTCTTAAGTTTATTCTCCCGTCCTTAAATCTGTTATTTCGCTTTGAATTTTTACTTCTTCCATTAATTTCATTAGTTCGTCCTAAAATGAATTATTTCGTCCTTGAATATGTTGATTATTTCGTCCTTAAATAATTTATTTCGTCCTAAAATGTGTTATTTCGTCCTTCAATATGTTATTTCGCCCTAAAATCTGTTAGTTCGTCCTTAGATATGGTATTTAAGGCCTATATATAAGTATTACGTACGTTTTCTATCGGTCGATTTCACCGTACGCATTTTGATGATACGAAGTTAAGAGATCTGTCTCTGGTATAAAAAAACTCATACAGACAAAATCCAATGTTCTGCGATAACTATAAAAGATTCCTTTATTGGATATTTTCTTTCTATTATTATTTATGGGTATCATGTCCTTACACTCAACGATTCGTTGAATACTCGACTTATCTTAAATTTCATCTAATATTTATTATTTGATTTCACTCATATCTAGCACATAGGCTCTGATTGTAAAACTACATGTTCGCATAAATCAGTTGATACCGTGCCACTCTAGGGAGAAATGTCTGTAAAACCATCTACAGAAGACGATTGGGCTTTGTATTAAATTGGATTTGATGTATTGATCGAATAACTTGTCATTTCTGTTATCAGCTGGTAAATGCTACATTGAATACAGCAAAATGATTACCCAGATATCGCGAGAATTCGTAAATGACTACAATGCCGAGAGCTGGGATGTATGAATGTTAGTGTTAATCAAAGGACTAAGGGATCAAATACATATAATGACTTCCAGGCGGAACGGTGCCATAAATGTGTATAGTCAGAACAGAACAGAACTTGTATTATATATAGTGACTTGTACGAAGTACATCGATCGTCGAAACAATACAAATATACAATACAATTAAATAAGCACATGTCATGTGGTAGGTTGAAAAGGCCTATATATTAGAAATTATAATTAACAATATACTAGTTATCTATTTTAGAAAAAATATGTATCACAATTAATACCCTAGATCGACATATATAGGACATATTCTCATACTTCGATATTCGATTTATTTAATTACTTTGAATGCGTATTTTAATTATCTCCTATCTAATTACAACCAATCATCCGTACGGTTACATAAATATTTCCTGAAATATTAAATTCACTCAGCTGATAACTTGATCTGTCAGTCATTACGATATATTATAACTACACATAATATGTTCAATAAATAAAACATGCCTATTAAGTGTAAAAAATACATAAATATTGTATTTTGCGCTAAATTATGAATATCATTTTTGTTATTGGCAGATCTATACGTGTAGTAAGTTATTGCAATAGAGAGAATGTCTGTTGTTATTACAAATGCTTATATGCACTTTGAAAAAAGCTTACTTCAAGTTTCATATTTCTACTTACTTTATGTTAAGTACAACAGACTACCGTTTATGTATATACAATGTATATAATTGACTACATATGAATAGCAGCGAGTTGTCGTGGCCGAGTGGTTAAGGCGATAGACTAGAAATCTATTGGGATCTTCCCGCGCAGGTTCGAATCCTGCCGACAACGTATATTTTATTAAAATTATTTTTCAGTACTATATTCCATGCCCGGCAATACACAAAAGTATTACATTGATATTGTATAATGTAATATTTTTTTAACATTGTAAACTTCGATAGTATTTTTTTTAACATTTAAAAAATAACATCATTCAGTTTTCAACATTTTTTTCGTGTAAGTGGGATGTCACTGATGATTTTTCGGGTTATCATATTTTTATTTATTCACACTGTCCACACGGTCCAGAAGTGCAAAGTAAAGATAAGCTTATAGTTTGTACACAATTGAATACACAGTCATTACACCTCTTAAAATATTAACAAGGTCACATAAATTATACATGTACACATACAGGATTACGGGCCGGTGACGTACGTGTGTACTTGTTGTAAAGTAAAAGTGTTCGTAAGTTAGAAGTCATGTGATACCAAGTGATAAATCACGTGCTATGTTTGATTCTTCCATACAATCGGAACTCCTCGGTGTTTGTGTACGCCTCGGGCATAATAGGTAGGCCGTCATATTGTCGTTGTTGTTCAAGGGGTACTTTCCATCATGGCTGACCACGGGAATCTAATGGTTGAAACAACCTGTTTCTCTTTCAATGGGAACTTGATAAACATGTTGACAAAGTAGTGACCGGAAACCGCATTTAACTAAAATTAGTAACCCTACACTTATGTACGAGGCGTATTTCTCAGTTACGGAAATGCTCGAGTTGTTACGACTAATGTACGAGGTGTCAATCGATTCCCATAATAGAATGTAGCCCATGAACAACAACAACAGAATGGCGACCTGCCTATTATTGCTCCCATAAGCACAGGATTAAAACAATACTACACGATGGATTGAATTGCGCTGATTAAATTCATAGACACTAAATAATTTATAAACAATACATTTATAGTATTTTTGAGTGTTCATAAACTTACCAAAAATATAAGGACCCAATAAAATATACAGTCACACCAAAGTCACAGTGTGAAAAAAGATCAAAATATGAACAATGACATCTTTTTGACACATACATTGATAAAATAGACAGATAAACCTCTAGACAATGGTCAACGTAGTCTGGCTCCCGTCTCCAATCTTACAGTTCTGTGTGTAATACTAAATACTGTAAGATAGAACACGGGAACCAAATTACCGCTACCAATGCACGAATAAACTGGTTCCCGCTGACTTGTCTGTACACAGCCGGTATAAATACATGCAGTTCATACTTCACTCAGTCAAGTTGTTGAGATGTTGATGTTAATGTGACCTGATAGTTCTAACCCCTTGTTTAAACTCTGCCCTTTACGAACTTATAAACAAATAATGGCGTGATGTACAGTTAATTATACATTCATGGCTAATTATTGTTTCTCTGTATATTTCATATTGGTATTAATTTGGACACCCGCTGTAACACTGCCTGTTCCGCACGAGAACACGGCACATAATCGCTTCAGTGCGTGCATCGAGATAACTAGAACAGGCAATAATCAATACGTGAGCTTTGATTACTCGTTAACTGACTCGATTATACCTTTTTATCAGAGAAATAAACACTCCGAATGTAATACTGAAATAATGCTTGTTTTATCACGAATGTTTTGATAACATTTGATACGGTAATTACATTGATTACCTGTTATTTAATATTACTGACATTCTGCGTCACATTGTATTTTTCTTTACCACCACCGATGTGAATGTTTTTCCCAACCATACAGCCTAATACTTGTATCAATGTATTCATTTTATTGTAACCTTCATTTCACAATTCTACTATGCTGAGGCGAAAACAATAAACTTGTAAACGTTGCGCATTTTATTCATTCAAAACTTTGTTTCAATAGGCCCCTTTTGTTCGAGTTAATATTGTCATTAACTCGAGTGACTTGAACTTTATCTATCCGCCCGTCCATACTTAAGACCACCCAACCGCATGCACACCCACCGCTCGTTGATGCATGTTTATTCTTCATCTATTTCACAGGCATTGAAGTCCGGTTTCGTGGAGCCGCACGTGCGAAATGGAACGAATCCGTACAGAACGGACCACACCGTACAGACATAGAACACGAGAAGGAGGAGATATATTTTGATGACAGATTTTGTTTATGGGGTCGAGGTATGTATAGCTATTACAATTTTCGGCAAATTTCACACGACTGTTCATCTCATTAATAGCTATAGTAGAATGGCGCTGAAGCCTGCCATTCATGCAATATATTAAAGGCCCATTTGCTTTTTAAATTTAGTAATACAGCACAATAAATAAAATGATAGTAAAATATAAGAAATAATTATATATTATTTGCTCAAAGCAGCATTTACATAATGTCTTTCTGTAACCACATCTCGTAAAAAATGTTGAACATTAGAGGCTTTTCAATTTTTTGCAATATCATTGAATAAATACTGGGCTACAATTACATTAGAATCTATGTTCTTTGTGATTGAAAAAAAAAAAAACTTCAGGAATGTTTTTATTGCAGGTAAAAGTCAGTTTTCGCTGATAAAACATCTTTCTATGTAAAATATAGGACCTACTTTGATTTTAAATAGCACTCGAAATGCTAACGGGGTTTTAAAATAGGACCAGTAAACATGTTATTCCAACTTAACGTTAATTTAGCACTATCATGAGCTGCGTACTACATGCACTTGTGAGCTAGGAACATTTAATTTTAGACAACTAAAATTTTATTTCGAATCTAAACATTATAATTTGTATGACATTGTATTGGTCTTTTCTGAACCCCTTTGGAAAAAAAAATCACTGTTTTAATATTGATGTGTTTCTTTTCTCGGATTCTCGCCTAATTTATCATCGTAAGTTCTTGTCATTAAAAGACTTGCGATACAAATATGTAAATGAAGTCATTGCTGTAAACTCTTTGAAATTTAAAAACATTACCAATGGTCTCCATTTTAGATTAGACTCCATTTTAAAGCAGACTATGAATCTATCGAACAATTATTAGGATAAAACACCTTTTTATTCTATGAAACGGGTCCCAGTTGAATTTTCAAAATTCAAAAACTAAGTGTTACTATTTAATGATTTCCGCGTTATTAACTCGCAAGTATGTGCAATTTATACTACTGATTCCCGTGTTATTAACTCACAAATGTACATTTTATACTTCTGGTCCCCGCGTTATTAACTCACATGTATATACAATGCCCGCGTTATTAACTCACAAGTTTGTACAATTTATACTACTGTTTCCCGCGTTATTAACTCACAAGTATAATACCATTCCCGCGTTTCACTACTGGTTCCCGCGTTATTAACTCACAAGTATATACAGTTTATTCTACTGGTTCCCGCGTTATTAACTCACAAATATATACAGTTTATACTTACTAACTAACATATATAGGGTGTAAACTACTGGATTACACAGATGATGTTTATTCTACTTATGGTTCCCGTGTTATTAACTCTTAGACGTTCTATAAATAGCGGCTGCGTCATCAAGCTAACTAAGACGGATCACTATAAAATTTTGGACTCAGTCATACGCGACAGTATAAAGTCGGGAAAATAGTGCCGTTCGATTTTATCAAACGAAGATGGACTTATTAATTTTGCATGCGCTTTCATAACATTCTTATTTACGTCAAAGCTTGTATGGAAATCGAACTGCGTGGCGTCATGGATATCACTGTTACAGACAAGCAACAACGCTTCAATAATGACTTCTCATAAGGTTCACACGTCAATAAAGTTGTCAATTTCTGTTGTTTCGTTTCTCAGTTGCGATGGGTGATCATTTTACATTGAAAGACACAGCTGCAGGTTTTAAGCTTTGACAAACCAGGCTTTAACACATGACAAATTGAGTGCACAACACATATATTAATGTGGGTATTGCTATATAAGCGATAGAAAAGTGCATGCATTTCATTGTTTTCGCTGCGGTTCAGAAGTTTCCGCGTTATTAACTCACATATATAGTGATCATTCTACTGGTTTCCGCGGTATTAACTCACATATATAGTGATCATTCTACTGGTTTCCGCGGTATTAACTCACATATATAGTGATCATTCTACTGGTTTCCGCGTTATTAACTCACATATATAGTGATCATTCTACTGGTTTCCGCGGTATTAACTCACATATATAGTGATCATTCTACTGGTTTCCGCGGTATTAACTCACATATATAGTGATCATTCTACTGGTTTCCGCGTTATTAACTCACATATATAGTGATCATTCTACTGGTTTTCGCGTTATCAACCGTCACATAATTATATGGTGATCATTCTACTGGTTTCCGCGTTATCAACTCACATACAAAAAGTTCATTGTACTAGTTTCCGCGGTATTAACTAGTAACTGGTCTAGACTGTACTTTTACCATAAAACGTGCTTACGTTGTTTTGTTGATATCTGTATCGATACTGTTGGTGTGTTTATCTGTCACTGCATGACATGTCTCTCTGGTGAATATTTAAGTGTTGTATTATTGTAAAATGTAAATGACATAAGTATTATGCTAGTGTCTCCCTCTAAATGGTTTTGAACAAAATCGGATATGTGGGAGAATTGTATGAAAACACTAATTGGAAAGGAAAGTAAAAACACACTATGTAAATTCAGGTATGTACCTGGTATAGTACGATTTTATTAACCTGTCAAAGCTGAATAATTACACGGTTGCTGGATGCGATTATTTTTAGCATCGTGACACAGTTGATAGTTTTCGTTTTTTTACCGTTATGGAATGTTCCCATCAATGTGTTGATATAACGGTAAAACGAAAATTATCGTATAACTTACGAACGTAATCGAACCTCACCGAAGCTAAACATAAATGCAATAATTTCAACCGTATAATTATGCAGCCTTGACAGGTTAATAAAATCGCACTTTAAATTGACTTATAATATCAGACTTCGAAAGGTCACGTAAAAGGAACGTTTTACCCGTACCATACCGAACTGAGATCAAGTTAGTGATGATAATGATGAGATGTGTTCCTGACCTAAATACTGCTAATGACATAACACGTTAATAAGATAACCTGTAATAAAATAGCCCTTTAATAAACGACACGAGTTAATACAAATACGTATACAGTCGAACTTGTGAACAAAGGCCACCCTTTGGAAAGTAAAAATTTGACCTCTATTGACAGATGGTCTTTATTCAGTGGTATAACAGTTTCTTACAGCACCTTGCTATATGCCTGATAACATATAGGTTTCAATATACATGTATATACATGTATTATCAATTTATCACTCTGAACCGCTCAAAAGCACGGCATACAAAACACGCGTACGTCCCAAGCTTGAGTACAGCTCCAGTGTCTAGTATCCATATGCTGGTGCTCTTATCGACCAGCTAGAATCAGTACAGTGCCGAGCTGCCCGCTGGGTCAAGTGGGACAACAGCAGGAAATCAAGTGTCTCAGACATGCTAAACTCCCCTAAAGAGGAGACGTCTTGATCAACGCCTGATTGTGTTTTATAACATCTTACATGGTCAGGACGCCATTCCCCTACATGACTACCTCAAATCTGTTACTAGGGTCACCAGGACTTCCCGCACCCATTCTCCCAGGCATTCCAGCATATTCAAACCAGTAAAGACCACCATAAGTTTTCATTCTTTCCCCAGAACCATCAAACATTGGAATGCCATGTCCCAAGTTATTGTCAACTTGTCTGGGCCACAGTTCAGACAGACTGTAAGCCGGATTGAACATGTTTCGCCTACTTGCCCGCCCTGTTTATATCTGTTTTAATCTGTTCTTTCTGTTATCAGATCTTATTACTCCTTCTTACTAGTTGACGCATAAAGTCGAAGTCCCCAGCTGTGGTTTGACTAAATGGAAGATGTATTATATCTTTTAAGATTTGCAGTAGATTTTCCAGTTATCTTAACAACGAGGTCAATACGGTGCCATTCGCTATATAGTATTGATAAATAAGTTTAGAGCGAGACTAAATGGTTTAAGATAGATTATTCACTGCACGTAACTTCTCATAATTATCTTAACAGCCATTTTCTGGTCAGTGTCCTTAAATCCGAATTTGGCTGACGTACAGAATTGATAGATCTCTATGTGTGTGTGTGTGATCAATTTGTCTACTTATGACGTTTCCTTTAGTCATATAAGACTCAACAAATTGATCTTGTTAATGTTATCATTCCTGCCAAATACATGTAATAATGTTCTGAGAAAATATCAATTGCAGTACAAAAGATGGTCAGAATATTATTGTTGTCACGTGGCTATATCTGATGTCATCACGTGATTGCTAGATATGTTTGATAATGACGTATATATTATCGTTGTGCAGACAAAAATCAATAAGCACATGTACATAGAATCAGTTTACTAGTATTTAAACAAAAATCACAGATGAAAACTTACATTCAGTAGAACGCAGGTCTGTAATATACTTCAAAGTGTGGTAAATATATACACTGAACGATTGTCTTTCAACGACAAAAATAAATCATACATTTTTAACAAATAATTTAACCATGTTGATACAAAGTAATAATCGTTAAAATATTTTCCTAGGTAAAAATAAGACGTCACTTAAGTTCTGGTAACCTAGGAAACTAGCTGTCATCTTTTTTACACGGCCTGTAATCACGTGATATATTGTTTCGATATTGATAGATACCACAGCGTCTAGAACAGTGGCGGCGCCCATGAGTTCGAAGGATAGTCGTATTATTCGTCGAAAGTTTCAATGTTTCAAGTTTTTCATGTAGCCCATGTTCCGGCCAACATTTTCCGAATCCATCCGTACCAAAATTAGCAATGTTACTGCCGTATTTTGTCCATAGACCTTGCACAGAAATTTGAAAAAAAAATATAATGAAAAAAACTGTCACTTCAAATTTCTCTGCGGGGTACCCTGTGGTATCAAAACAATATACGATGTGATTATAGACCCCTTGAGATAGTGCCTATTGAAAAACTCACACAAATTCGTCGGAGTTCGCTATTAAAAGTAATTCAGTACAATTGTCAATTTACCTATTTGATCTTAAAAGTCTGGTGACTATGTTTTTTTCAAAGAAGAATGGTAATTTTTAATACGAATATACGAGGAGTGTTAAAAAATACGCGGAAAAGTGTTGTGATTCTCTCAATTATTGAAATAGCACAGCGAAATTTGCACATACTGTAGACTAAACAAGTATGTATTTATTGTGTACATTTCATGTTAATATCTCCACACGTTAAGAAAATACGATAGTTATGGTAACGTCATCGCGCAAAATCCGGCCCAACGTCATCCAGCGTCAATTTTACGTCGCGCTATTTACGGTGCTTATTGATTTTTTCACATACCTTGGTGAGATAACCGTCTGAAGACTCTCAACTTTTTCAAAATATTCTCCTTGGAATGTTATGCACTTTTTACAGTGTTTACCCATGAGCAGAAGCTTTTCTTGTACGTATCAGACTCAAGGGTACTTCCTACATACTGCATTATGTAAGTCTTCTATCCCATCGAGCTGTCTTTCTAGTAAATACCGCTTCATTGTGAGGAATAAAAAAGAAATCACAAGGGGCCAGTTCGGGGCTATATGGTGGGTGCTCCAAGAGTTAAATGGATCGTCTGATGATCGTTTGCTGCGTGGTTGTCACTTATTTCTCTTACGGTAATGCGTCTGTCTTTATCCAGAAGTTCCTTAAAACCCTGATTCTTACGTGACGTTATCGACGTAGGCCACCCACTTCTCTGGTTGTCTTACACACTTTCTTTACCCTCTTCGTAACGGGCATACCATTTGTACAATGCAGTTTTCTTCATTGCAGAATTGCCGTATGCCTTAATCAACATTTCCATTGTTTCTTTTCTCGATTTTCCATTTAAAGCACACAATTTCACCGCCGTTCTCTGTTCGGCACTCATTTTTACGCACCTTGCATAAACAATATGTCCGCTGATGCTCGAATGACGTCATACGTTAATATGAGGTCATGGACGTCGTGCCATATAATGACAAATTTTGGTGACGAAATCTGATCAGACGCAAGAGAGAGACGCCGTTTCCTGAGCGACAAATGCTTTCTTTTTATTACATTTTGGGCCGGGTTTTCAAACATGATGTTGTCATAGTGACCGCCGTGGTAATTTAGATTATATTTGGAAAATACTATTTTCCCCTGTAAAACATAATTGTTTTATCTAAAAATATGACAATTTGGTTGAGCGTAGATAATAGTTGTTTGAGTTACAGCAATTTTCCGCGTATTTAATGAACACCCCTCGTACATACACACAGAGTTTATGGCGTCCTAACGTTGAAATAAGATGTCTTGTTTGCAAAATTGGAATAAAATCTTTTCACATTCAAATCATTTCGCAATCCAACTGAGCTAACCATGAGATTTTTAACACAGTTATATCGAGAATTAGATCAAGTTTGGACATTACAAAATGTATGCTATATTCAAATGAAAAAAAAGAGGTGATTTTTTTCACTCCAATGGCTGTTACTACCCAATACAAAAAATAAAAATTGACAGAGTAAATATAAGTCCCCTATAGCATGGTTCATTAAGAGAGCATCAGTATATCTTGTAACCAAAAATCCCAAACTAGTAAATACTTGATTAAGTGTTAACGCCTTTGTTTGTCTCAGGATATTGTGATTGGGAAGTACTTGTTGCCATGGAAACTGTCACGTCTGGAACTTTACTTTAATTGAAACTGATAGACGTGAAGTCTTAGGTGGCCGCAAGCATTGTTTTCTAATATAATATACACTAAAACATTTCTTGGCTGGCTGTACAATGAATGGCGATAGCGTTTATTCTATTAATGTCTTCCACGCTCGACATACGAGCGTACGTCCTATATGTACAATGTTCAACAAGTTATATTCGATCAATGCTCGATTTTTAGTCACGTGATGGAATTATTTCATTTGAGAAAGATCTTCGGTGATGAATAATAATAATAATAGCGTTACAGCATCTACAAACACACATCGTGAAATATCCAACTTATACATAATATCCGAAACATACGGCACAAAATCCGTGAGGTTTGAAATATGTCTTTTTAGTGAGTGTTTAACTTTCCTTTCGGTGTTTAACTAGAACTGTGTTTATTTGTATCCGAAATAAACATGTCACTAGGAGCTGCTTAATGTATTTGTGTTAAATACCAGTGACAATATGTACGTACTGTACTCCTGGTCACATTCCAACGTACAGTCAAACATGTGAATAAAGGCAATCCTTTGGAAACTTAAGTGACGGTCGGTCTTTATTCGGAAGTCATTTTTGTTCTAATGATGGGTTTTAATCTATTGCCTTTACTCATATGATGGCTTTTATTCGGACATGGCCGCTAACATAGGTTTGAGGTACAGTCAAGCCAGTGCAAGTCATTGATTATTAAGAACATAATGACCTCCGTATAAATGCCACCTGTCAATAAAGGTCACATTATGTCTTTCCCAAGGCTGGCTTTTATTCACTGGTTTGTCTGTATCGTAATGCTGTATTTAGTCATATAATATGTAACACTTCCACAATATGACCATTCTTTTTTTAAAAAATCGATAGAACGGAAGGTAATATTTATTACTAATAACTTACTAGTCTAGAGTTATAATAATGTTGTATGCACTCCGACAGTATTCAGAGAGTTATTCATTCAAAGCGTAAATTGATCAGGAACATCGACTGGTTTGAAAGCAGTGAATAAATATTATAACGCTTTATATCGACACTTGTTTTCACGTCTGCTTGTCAATTAGCTGTTCAGAGATCAAACCAATGATCTATCTATGTTCCATATGGTTGTTACTTATGTTCATTATGTAGACTTGAGTCTGATATTCCATAATGTTGCTGTTTATTTTGCCTTGTGCACATTGTAACATTTGTGTGCCAAATACAATGCTAAAAGTAATGTTCTCGTACGTTCTATATTATCTTTGTCCCAAGTAATGAATTAAAGACATTATTATTTCAAATCTTCAACTCTGTTCATTGTTCAACAGTAGATTAATTGTATAATATGTTCATCGAAGTTTATCTTTATACTCGTTCTGTAAACAATACTGCATGCTTGTATTATGTTGTAAGAAAGGAAATAAAGAACACACCAGGGGTATGTATGTGCTGAAATGCCATAATGGTGTATGGTTCTTACAATAACGCATTCTTTATTTTTCATTCAAACGACATTACTTTTATAAATGTCATCGTTACTTTGACACATTTATATCGCGGTATCTAAGACCTGGACTCACCGTCTCCCTGTGTCTCTGTTTTAGTACAAATATCTAGTTACATCATAAAGGTTTCCATTTACGTGTAACATATTCTCCTCTCTTGTCGTGGTTATTTATCGATCCAGACAATATTACGTACAACTGATGCCAAAAACACAGACATATCTGATCTTGTTGCTGAGACGATTTCGATACTCGATTATCCTAACTGTTCAAACAATTATATACAAAAATTAAGAGTACTAAAACAAATTTATACAATTAGAGCATTTCTATTTATAATTTCAATTCCAATTTCTTATTTGATCAGAAGATTTTATATACATCTCAGTTGAAAAGAATTATGCCTCGTTTAAAAATTATTTAATACATTTATTATGTGAAACCTCACAGACGCACAAACGTTTGGTGTAAATATTCAATATGTACAAAATGTATACAGTATATCTATCATGTTGCTAATTATTTCATGGCGTGACTACAGATATTTATGCAGCACTAATTCATTATACTTGTGCTAATTGGGAAGATTATGTATAAATTACTGATATATAACCATATAAGAAACCACTTGTTTACTGCAGAAAGACAGCCGTGGCCATCATCTAGGATAGAAGATAATGATGGTTAGTTTTCATGTTCACTTATACAAAACAACGTGCACGTGTTTTTATCGTTATAGTAGACGTAGAACCAATTAGGCATATGTGTAATTTTACATCACTCGGGTATCAAATAAGTCCCAGGCAATTTCTTGAAATACAACTTGCCCGAACACAGTATATTATGAATTATATTGCCTCGTAGTTGACATGATGGTCAATTTGTATACATGTATATTTAATTTTAGTGTCCTAGGCTAATTATGAAATATATACTAGTATAATGTTTTTTGTCGGCTTATACTTGTAGTACACGGAATGTTTCAACATTAGGTTCGATAAATTATTTCATGTGTCAGTGATATATAGGATAAGTCTGGTTGCATTTACATCAAGATTAACTAATTACAATGAATTAAATACAAAATATACGGGAGACCATCGGGTTAATGTGTGTGTAAATTAATCTTACAGGGGATACGGGTTACCCGCTTAATTGTTGGTCGTGACATAGTTAAGATAATTATAGGGATTATTCTAGACAAAAATTGGTACTGCATGAGCACTAATTTTATCTATCAATTAATTGTATTGAGGAAGTTTCAGTACTTTTTTCAAGATGAATCACTTACTGTTTGGATACACGGGAATATTAATAATAAATCATTAATAATGAAAGTGTTTATTCATCATGGTGTCAGTCATGTGCGCAAACAATTCCTACTTCGAATGTCTGAACATGGTCCACTTTTCCAGACACGCTAGATCAACTATTAAATGCAGAAATGTATATCTTAGCATTAAAAGGATGTCGAAACTGATATATTGGAAACAAACATGAATGATAGTATGAAAATTAGCCCATTATACATTCAATCCTCCCTCTGCTTTGTCAGAACAAAATGGTGCTAATAGCATAATTCCATATAGTAAATACTTTATCATAGCTTCCTCGATGGCACAGGCTTGTCATTAAGATAACTTGCTGTCACGATAACCGTCACGTGGTATCGTAACGTGGTACTGTAGTCTGATATTGGGGATATGAATTTTCCGCTTCTATAACACAGGCAAACCAGTGTTACACAATTGGAAAAAAGTCATTTATGTCAATATGTGAAGATTTAATAATCACATATACTGATATTAAATTCCATTGTCTGTATTTACTTAGAAATTAATGTCAAACCATTCCTTACCCCTAAAGACCCCTGGTGATTGATAAAATGACATAATAATTGTGATCTTTATTAGATTAGATGATAGGAGCCCGGTAACGATGGCAACCCTCTGACTGAGTAGAATACAATCAGATTAAGAATAAAGACAAGCTGACTGTTCATATAATTTCATTGTAATACATTTTGTACAATGCAAACATTCGCCGTGGTCGACTGGTTAAGGTCGCTGACATCAAATCACTGTTAACCTCTCACTGATAGAAGGTCGTGGGATCGAGCCCAGCTACTGACCATGCCTCTTTATGTGAGAAAGTAGGCAGTTACATACGAAGGATGCAAGTCTAGCTAGTACTGGTTCTTCACAGGAACGATGCTTAGGTGAGCTATCCGCCTCATACGAATCCAACTGTTGAAAAGGGGCGTAAAACCCAAACAAACAAACAAGCAAACTTTCGTTATCAATCTTACCTTCAAAGGTCTTCATAATCAGTCATCAATCTTACTATCGCTTAGAGAACTTCCTCGTACAACATTTTGTAATAGCCATAACCCGTTCTATGATCCCTATTCTATAACACTGTAAATCTGTATGAAGATTGTTTATTTGATAACAGTGAGTTATATTCCCCTTGTTTTTATTTTCAGTCAATTGTCAAAATAGATGGGACACTCGGGAAACACTACAACGAGGTCGACACGCCTTTCCATTCCAGTATAGGGTTCCTGGGGCCATACCATGTTCGTTTGAAGGTATCGTAACAATTTCAAATCAACTGTAATAACCTGCCTCTACAAATACCGTTCAGCATTATGTATATTCGGGTCCGTCCGTCCGTCCGTCTGACTGTCTTCCTGCTAATCCATGCATAAGCTCACAGGGCTGGATACTCATGCGCGGTATTGTTTTCATTCAAAAAATATATCCCGCGTCTTTATCTTTAACATTAAACGTAGTCAGTCGGGGTGCAGAAATCAATCAAAACTCCTCCTCAGCGTTTGTTTAAAGAAAATGCCTCGGACATAATAGACAGGGCCTGGACGCCATTGTGTTGTTGTTGTTGTTCACGGGCTACTTTCCATCGCTGACCCTGTGAATCAAACGATTGAAACAACCCGATTCTCTTACAATGGGAACTATAGACTGATGCCTATCTTATCAATCGCGAACGACAAACACGTTTAAAAGTCTGCCATTCTGAGAATAATTCTTGAAAACGAGTGCTTACTGTTGGATAACCACATTACCAAAATGTGTAACCTTACACTTACGTACGATGACGGAAACGCCCGAATAGTTACGGTTGTATGGTGCGTATTTCTCAGTGACGGGAATGCGCGATTAGTAACGTTTTGGGCAGAAAGGTGACGTTTTATCATTACAGGGTCGTATGTTTGCTCTTTTTTTCCAGGACCAGATGCTCATGTACGGTATACAGTGCAGGGAATCATTGTACGATATGACGGAGAACACATAACTTGCCGTAGAATTCTAACGGTGCTCAGAGACTTTGATCCCCGGAAAGAAAATCCGGACAAATTAGCGATTCCGGTACGATTTCAATCATTCTTAGTAATTATTGTGATTGAGTGGAACGAAAATTTTCATTTGGGTCGTTTGCTTGGTCACGTAAAGGGTTTTTAAACTGTTAGAATATGTTAGTTATCTATTCAGGTCATGTCCTGGTGAAGAATTGAAAAGCGTCATTGATTATTTAGAACAAAATTATCTGCGAATGAAGACCGCTTGTCAATAAAGGCCATTCCCAGTCTTTCCAAAGGATGGCCTGGTTTAAACACTAATGATACACAGTATGACATTCCACATTGTACATTATAAATTTACTGGGGTTGAACGTGGAGTTCTAGACAGTTTCCTCGCATGAGAAATTTGTCTTGTTCTTAGTAGGATTTGAACTCACAGCAGAGAGGGCTTGTCAGATACCCTAACCACTCAACTATGGATTTGTGCAAGTACATGTATATCAAGGGTTATATGCAGATTACTAGTATACGTGGTGTAAATTTGTCTTACTTTCAACAACAACAAACAAAGTAGTACAAGGCAGACAAAGATATAATATTTCTTCGACGTAGCCACGAGCTGGTCTTGTGTTTTTCTTGTGATCATTAGACAAAAAAGAATACAAAATGTATCTCATTTAGACACACAGCACGGTCTCTCTTTCAAATATTGGTGAGAAATCACTCTAACATATAATTGTCCCGTCAAGTTCGGGCTAACGGCTCATTCAATCTTGATGAATTATTTTCTTTAACAGTTGTGTTTCTCATAAAAATTTGCTGGAATTAGCATCATTACTTGTTGCACCATTTGAATCCATAAATATGTGTTAAAGCTCTGAGAAACACAGAAATACATTTACAGTTTGTATATGTTAGTGCCCTTTAAATTTGCAATTTAAAGTCTACGTGAGTAGCCCAATTTTCAATGATTGAAGAAAATAAGGTGATCTACTTCAATGAAAACTCACGGTAGAAAGGTGCAAAAACACCATATCAATCTAATTTGACAAATGAAGTCACCGAGCAATATATTTCAACAAGGACAAGGCCGGACTCTTACAATTTCATCAAACTGTTGTAAAATGAATTAACGTACAAAAAGATATCTACGGTAACTAGTAAACAAATACATGAAGATAACTGAGCAATGCTATTTTTAAAATATTAACATTTTTTGTTGTATTGAGCATGAAAAGTCACAAAAGTACAGTTTTATGGATATAATTAAGAGACAGACGAATCATCCCAGATAGAGCGCATGCGCAGTGCTTCATATTCTCGCTCCTTTAAATTGCGTGTTTTGTGTTAAGCAGGTTTAATGCATTGTATAGTTCTTGTTTGGCATTGAAAGAATAACCAGGTACATGTATTGTTATTTTAATCTTAAAGACAGAGATATGTGGTGTTTGTAGAACAGGCTAATGATTAGCTAACACTTTGATGGCATTTATTAGCTGCAAGTTGGGGATAATTGCAAAATTAAATAACAGCATTTCTTGGAAATTTGCAAATCTTTGTAAGACAAATCACTATCTATTATCATAAACATACATCTTAAAATCTCAAGGCTGTATTGTTCGATCAATATGCAGAGTCTAATATATTAAGTGTAATATTTCATTACGGTTAGATAAGTATGTGTCAATTTTAGATAGGTTTTCCAAGTAAATAAGATGAAAACATGGCGATGGATAATGGGTACTTATGATTTCTAATGAGTATTTCGTTAATCAAATCAGTCCGTGTATCGTTTTACGAGTTTTTACGATTTTAGAATAAACTGTGTGTTCTTCACAACAAATAGAAAACGCAATGATAAAAAACAAACTACAAAATGGTTTAAGTCTCATGGTGCTCTTTCGTTCGTCTTTCAACAATATCGATGTTTTGCTTGGAATATAGCTTTAAATTTGTTGCTTAGTTTCTTACGCAAATGTCACAAGAATTTAGTCGCTTTTATATAAAAGTTTGTTACTGGTAATTTTTCATATTGCATTGAATGTTTTATAAGATCCGGAATATAAATCATTAGATTAAAGCTTAATGAAATATAGCCGTTACATATAACGAGTGGTAAGGGTGTCCGCCTTCGGGGCTGGAAATAGAAGGTTCGAACCCCAGTGGAGCTGATGCGGTCGGTTGTGAGCCGCCAGCTTGTTAAATAATGGTTACCGTAGGCCCATCTCAACCAGGCGCCCGGCAAAAAAGGGAAGGGATTCGGGAGGTACTAAGCGAACAAAAGATATGTGTCTCATAAGTCAACTTGACTGGCCCTTTTAATAGGGGTGACACTATGATAAACAAAATCTTTTATTAGTCAATATTGTGAAGTCTATGGTTAATTTAAATATTATTTTTTACAATTTACAACCGACGAGCTCTAGTTTGTCCTAAAATTAATTTCAATGACACCATCAAAACTACTTTTAGCAAAATAAGAATTTAAATTTTCTTTGTAATGTGTGCAAAAAGATGCACCACTTTCGCCGTGAAAACTCGAATCATGCTTTCGAGCTCAGGCCCCACTTACAACAGAAACTTATGGACTCTAGTTCTTTTTCTGTCTATAAAGTGTGTGTTTTTACCAGAAATCCTTATTTACTAAGAACATGTTGAACGTGTAAGCATAGAATATCTAGGGTCTGGCGGACAAATTAAGTTTCAAAACACCTTTTGTATTTGAGTCAAAATAAGTCCAAATACCTGACCCAATCAATTGTGAGCAACAGTTATAATATCATCTTTGTACCTTATTTTTATAGTACATGTACATTCTTAATTGCATACAATAAAACAGAGAATATTATGATTTAATCGATAAGTTGAGTTTGAGTAGAAAAAAGTTTTTTTTTTTATGAAAATGGGGCAAAGATCTTCAGCCTGAACTAAAACATGGTACAACACAGGATAATTTATCATTACTTAATAATAAAATATCATCGATCGTAATCTACAAGCAAATTATACACAGATGTTTGTAGAGTAATGTCCAGAATCAATGATCTAAGGAACTTTATTACCGCGTAATGGTCTTGGATAATGTGATTAGTTTGAACATGATTTGTACCGCTTTAAGAACGGGAACCATGTGCACTATTTATATCGAAATCTTGAACCAGACTGTGGGCTGCTGGTTCTCGGCAATAAATCTGCGGTATAAAAATCAACAAAATGTTGCTTCTTATTGATTTTATTCCATTCTGTAATCGTTATCTAAAATGTAGCAACCCGCACTGAAGATAAAAGACAGCATTTTGATTATATACGATTTGAACGTATATAATTTATGGGAATTTGAATCATAGTATAATAGGCCCTTCAATATTCAGAGAAAATCATTCAGTTCCCCTAGGTATACAATATTGTCTAGGAAAAATAATTATAGGAGTTGTTACATGGTACAAATTCTTTGCTAGTATAACTGGTTCGTCTTTTTAAAATGTATAATCACTGAATTGAAACCCAAATTTAATTAACAAACTTTAGAAAAACAATCTCACAGTTCACATGCACTAAGACAGGAAATTATTGTGGCTGATTTATGCCATGTCGAATTTTCGCTTTTTCGCCACAGGTTTGACTGTATTGAGTTCATCTTAAGTAGTAAAATTGTCCTAAGGGAGGAATTTCCTTAACTCTGGTGTTCATAATCTACCTTAGGTAAGATTTCCCTGTAAGGAATATGTGTTCCTTTATAAATACAAACCCTGTTGTTTCTAATACCATTATTATGTCATGTGATATTACATGTACTTCACAGATGGAACACCCACTAGAGGACCATGCAGAACGTGCCATCAGTTCAGTGTGCTGTCGTCCTGGTAGAGTCTCATGTTCTATATCACTCATGAAGCGTGCCTTCGTTCCTGGGGAAATACTAAATGCTGATTTACATGTTCAAAATTCATCTATACGTAAAGCTAGTATCGTTAACTTACAACTCAAACAGGTAAGTGCGGTTAATAGACTAACTTTGTGACCGAGGGACAAGGGGCGGGGCTTCTTTACTTAGATGAATCAAAGTACTGATAGGATTCATTGGAACTGATTTTACATAGACTTGCACTGCTACATGGAACGAGATAGTTTAAAGCCCCATTAGCATATAAATTTATCGGTCGTATTAGTTTCTGTTAGTCCTATAACAGAGTAATCCGGTGTGCTTTCCTCACGTGTATACTTAATAGCAAGAAAAAATGTTTCCAAAACCAATATTGTTTTTTTTTCAATATCATTGAAATAAATACTATTTATAGAACAACTGTGTTTCTCGCATCAAGTTATGCACACGTCGTATCTAGTCACGCGCTCTACATATTTCAAGTTTACAAAGAAGAAATAGGGCTCGTTTCGTCGGTAATAATTATCTTGGGATAATATCAGCAATTGTTTGTTTTTTGCATATATTTTTCTATAGCAAAAAGCTTATGGGGCTTTAACAATTGCATGTCGGACGCTGAAAAACGTAGTACTTTGGTCCGCATCAAAATTCATGCGCACCGAGCGAGTGACCGCTATGGAAAGCTGAAGTATCGCTAAGTTTCCAAAAAACAAGTGGTCTTATGAAGAGATGGTTTAAATGTTAAGATGTTCTCCAATCAATTTATCTCTGAATCTAATTCTGTAGTTACGCTTACAACAACATAACAAACATGCACTCGTGAATACATTCTATAAGGTCAACAAATGTACACGATTGTGTCAATTCTGATCGCCATCTGGTATGCATTTGAAAGCTATTCATTCTTAGTGTTCGCTGGCCAAGTACTGGTCATGAAAAGGGTAAAACTTGCTAGAAATTCTTACTTAGTTAAAGGTTCTGATGCATACCATTATTGAGTAAAAAGTTCGAAGAACCAACAAATAAGGCGTATTTAGTTCCAACATGTAAAACAAGTGTATGCGCATGTCTTGTCATCATATTAATTAATTGTACACTATTTATTCAATTCATCATATGGCGACATTTCCGACTTTAACTGTCGAGGTAGATCCCATGCGTACACCTGGATAGAACCACCGACCTTCTATAGGCTAGTTGAACCATCATCTAACATGTGAAACTTGTCAAGGATGGAATTCGAACGTATAGATACTATTTATTATTATTCTATAAACAGTCGATCACGGAAGCTTCCGTCAGTATAACATCCACATCATTTACATCAATGACGAACAAATTTTTAAATACTTTTTTACAATATTTGTGGCCTTTTTGAAAAAATACAAATAGTTATAGCAACCATTGATTAAACAATTTATAGACATCTAATGTGACACAAAGGAAAAGTACATTGTATTATAAATAATAACCGGATATAATATTCTACCGAATAAAAATGTAGAATATAACCGGTTTTATGATTTATCTCTATAAGGAATAAAAAATTACTGGTATTTAACAGGGAATAGCTAAATGAGTTAAACAACTTATATTCTATAAATATAGTACTTGTATCAAGGTCTTGTTTGGCGGCCCGTTTTCTAGCTACTGGTATTCAAATATATGGATTTTTTTATCTAGATAAAAGGTTCTGTGACAGATAAAGCCTCTTGATCATAGTATTTTATGTAAGGATTTTAAATGCGCAATAAAAAATGGGAGCAAAATGAGTTCATTAAAAATACCGTTCAAACGTCAGGCTTTTGTGTCTCTGTGGTGATTTAATCAATAATGTGAATTTTGCTTGTTTTGTCATTCGGTTACTATGGAAACTACGATCTCATGTTGATCAGACGCTTTACATCAGTGTGACTAGCATGTTTGACTTTATGCGTGTATTACTTCAATATTACCTGAAATGAGTAATTCTAAATTATGTTTTATTATTGCTATTTAGTGTCAACAGTGAGACTGTATTACATATTTCCAATCTTTTCTTACATAATTATCGTTATACATGTACAGTGTAACTTCCATGAAATATTACCTTCGAATAATAGCCACCTCCCTGTTACAGCCAGTATACTAGCAACCCAAATTTGCATTTTACTCTATTTTCACTCCCTTAACAATATCCACCTCCTTACAATAGTCATTTTTGTCCTTCCCATTGGTGGCTAGGGAGGTTGCACTGTATTGCTATATGTATATAAATATTAAGCAATATTAAGGTTATTTCGTTCTGTTTGTGTGCTTTGTCACGTTCACCGAGATAATTGTGATGCGGTCTAGTGTCATTCATATTCTGTGCAAAACGCAATTCGTCGTGTGGAAATATCAATTCGTCATGTGCGAACATACGTTTGTCATATCGTATCAATTCGTTGGGTGGTTATAACAATTTAAATTGTTCTTTGCTAATTTGTTACACACAGTCAGTTCTATGTCTGTTGGTTATGTAGAAATGGTCTGACCACAAAATTGTATTTTGTATATGACGAATTCACAGACTGTAGACTCACAGACTCGCAACAGATATAATGTTACGATATTGCAAAATGATTTCTGTAGATAACAAATTAATATTTGAACATGTTGAACTGCGTTTTGCATTGAAGCAATAAGAATGAACATAGAAATACCATGCGATCATAATAAACTAAGTTTCTAACAGAAATATTTAAAAATGTACACTATAAGTCAGAAGAGGCGTTCAATGATCAACGCTACAGGTCCTATACAAATATTCTGTTGGTGAAAAAAGGAGGACAACTCTGGATAGAAAATGATTCGACAGTTGTTGCCCAAATATATCATTATTTTGCATCGTAATGGTTACATATCTCCCAAACAATTGTGTGGGCTGTTCATGAATTCACTAATAGTCAAGGAAACTGAAAATTACTCCTCTTATTATGGGAGGATGTATCGGTGGTCTAGGGGTAATGGCCGGACAATCTGAAGGTCGTGGGTTTGAACCTCGGCTTCGCCTTCATTTTTATTTCCGGGACACATTTCAGTGCCCCATCCTGACTACCGAGCCCAGTACTGTAGATAATCACAGGGAGACGGATGAGGCGTGTATAGATGATTGACACCGGGCACTATAAAGAACCAGGAAAACTGTTCTAAAAGAGTAAAGATACAAATGTATGGTATTCCTCATCTTTTCTCCTGTCACCCTGTGTCGGCCATGAAATGACCAAAACCGTCAAATGGGCCGTTAAGCAACAGAAAAACAAACTGCATGTACTTATTTACGAAATGAATTTTTAGGCATGATGAGGATTTCTTGTATTCTTGTAGATGGTACTGTATGGTGGTGTACACAACAGAACATTGTTGTTATGTAATGAGAAGGTGTGTGACAGTCTACGTCCAGGTCAGCATAGATATTGGAACAATTTTCCACTACGTTTGCCATCAACTTGTCCATCGAAACTTTACATGTGTAAAATATTGGATATCAAATATTGTGTTGCTGTAAGTATATTTGTTTAGAACCACACCATACCTTACTGCTTGGTATTTTACGTACAAGCTTCATGTATGTATTGTGATACTGTAGCAGAAAGTAATATCCGTTGCAAAATAAACTGATAACGAGTTCTGTCCATGTAAGGCGATATATTTACCGATCTAGCAATGATCATCGCACGATTTACGTTCTAGGTAATAAATTATGCTCTAAATTGCAATTGTATTGTGTGTTCAATATTCATAGCAGTTTTGCCTCTTTCAAATAACTGGTGCATTAATTAAATTATAATTCAGTTGTCAATTACGTGACAAACCTTACTAAGTCAGCTGTTTAGATGGCTTAATCTATACAAGGATTAGACAATTCTCTAGACGTGAAGAACGGCACCCTGTCAAAAAACATATATGAACAGGCTCAGTGGAGGGACGGTCAGTTTTGCTACCTGCAGCAATTTGCTGCCAATTACCGACTTGACGTAACTCGATTCAGAAAATAGTACCACACTAAGAATTTCCTCAATCAAATTGGCATATACCATATTGGGTGTTTTGATCTCACGTGAGCACTTTGTGCTTATTTGAGCTTTTGTGGTCAGTCTTTTTCCTCAACTTCTACCTTGTTAAAACACTAGGGGCCGCATTGTTTCAATTTTCAAAAAACTGGGTCAGAATGTTATACATGTATCGACAAAACCTTGGACGAGTTAGATGATGGGTCACTTGGGGTCAAAAACTAGGTCACCAGGGCAAATTAAGGGAAAACCTTGTGAACACTGTAGAAATTTTGTCAGAATGTTTATTTTAATGATACCTTGGACAAGTTCGATAATGGGTCATCTGGGGTAAAAACTAGGTCACTAGGTCAAATATTTCTTAACATTGTAGATGTCACAGTTTTGATTGGATCTTCACCAAACCTTGTTAGAATATTTGTCATAATGACATGTAGGACAAGTTCAAAAATGGGCCATCTGGGGTCAAAAACGAGGTCAACAGACCTCATGACAAAAGTTCAAAACAATGTTCTAATGAGTAAACAATGATTGTCATGTGAGCGATATAGGACCATCTTGGCCCTCTTGTTCGTATTCTAGCTTGGTCTCGTTTGCAGACAGATATTGTAGCGCAATATATTTTTTCTCAATCATTGCTACGTAGTTCGTTGAGTCTTCCCTTAATGATACTGATCTTAGTGGTCTAGCTATAAGACAGTCTTGTTTCATTTAATTACTAGTTGTATCATTAAATACTTGTCTTGTAGATCGAGGCGACATTCCCTGATGCTGTTCTCTATGCCGCAGTGCCTATTACCATAGCAACGGTGCCAGAAACATCCTGCTGTCCATTTAAATGGATTTACAAATGTAAGTTCATTACGTTTGATTCAGAAGCGTCACGAACGACATCTCATACGCAAAATGGTTAAACATTTAAATTCTCAGTGTGTAGATGAATTAACATTCACGCCATAGCGGTATGTACAATACAGCACACTGATTAACTCGAGACGAAATAACAACATGACACATCAACATTGCAAAGTTACGCACTAACGCAATACAGCATTGCATTACAGCAACAATACTTACTGCAACAGAAACAATACAACAAAAGAGTACCGCGTTTCAACGTAATAAGAACAACACAACGGAATGCCGCGTCTCCATACCATAAGAAACACTCAACAACAGAGACATCAACTCAATATATAAGCATTGCAATGCTAGTCGAAACACAATCTTAGTTACAAAACACAGCACAAATAACTGCAACATGATTGTATAACATTTAGAATGTTTAAATAGTTAATATATTCTATTGGAGAGGGCTACGTACATGATTCTGTGCCACCACCAATTAAACAAGTTCTCTGTCTAATTCTCCATACGAATGATAAGCGTAGGAGGACGAATAGTCTTTTAAGTCTCAATGGAATCGTCATCGTGAGACCATAATACTACATTTAGGGTTCGAGATCATGAACCCGAAGTTCAGAGTTAATGCGCACTACCTATTGATCATGTTACGTAATATAAAATGATTTTGGACTTTGTCGTGGCATAAAACATGTACTGAATTGCTGTTTATCAAGCTATTGCATTCACTGAACTGATGAAGAGCTGTTCTGCTCGAGTGTAAATGAAGTTTTTTGTTCTGTTCTATTCTGTTCAAATTAATTGAGATAAAAACACGCTTGGTACATTTGTATTAGGGTGCAATAACATATCTGGGACAACATTGACACAGATATGGTACCTCGATCTAGATCTTTTGTTTGTAGTTTTGAATGAAGCATGTATTTGTCTCTTGCAGTAAACGAAAGACCAATTTTAAGTGAAGAAGAACAAACTGATTCATCATTCATTCATGGTTGTTCTAAAAACGTAGACATGGAATTCAGGCCAAAATACAAATATTATGAGGATCTAAAAGACTACAGGAGAGACCGGGAAGTCGTCTTACGATTACGACAGAGTCCGGGTGTTAAAAGACGGAAAGATAAAGCCAAGCTCATACAAGCAAAAGCGACAGTTGTCAAGTTACTACCGGACGAGAGAGGCCATTACAATTCATTTGCTTGAGAAATAGAGATGATTTCACAGCATTATATCAATGGAATTACTACGAATGTCATAAAACGATGTCAGTGTGCTTTGCGTCTAGTACTTATATTGTCAATATATTGTGTCTATGAAAGTCACTCAGACGAATCGTGACGCCAGTTTTGGCTTCTTAAAGTTGTCAGTTTACGGATAGAATCATTCGAAAGTCTTGTTTGAAATTGTTTCTGTCATTGAATTAAGACTGATTTAGACCGAGGGGTGGTAAAATCTACATTACGAGCTATATAGCAGCACATGTGACCACGTTGTGGAATGATTTCAGTGTGGAAAAATATGTCATCTACTGTGAAGATAGGAAAGTGTGTCAAAAGAATGAAAATCAAGGCAGTGGCTATACGTGTATTATGTGCTTATCGATATGTGATTTGTTCAGATTGTATTAGTGATCGTTTTCAGAGTAAAGTGGAATCATGTTAGAGGCTATATAGTGTTGTATTGTAACGTTCACGAAAGGAAAGATACTGGATCTGCTTGTTTTATATAAAATATGTTTTAATTAATATTCGTCGGGTTATAATTGCATAGTAAGGTGTTTGCGAGTTGCAAACTCAAAAACATTTTTATAAGAGTCATGATATTTGAACATGCTTATACATGTCGCATGTTCGATTCCTAGCAGCATCTGCAAACTTGTATCTGTACAATCAAGAGAAGGTGTTACGATAAAAAGCATTCTTGTATGACATATCAAGTTCACTTTAAATTGATTCTATTTATATATTACTTGTCAAAACTTACTGTGTGGTCTCTTTAGCGAATTTTAAGCATTTATTCCATTCCAATCAAGATTATGATAACAACTTTTTGTGTGTTCTTGTTCCAGATGGTTAATTACTAAAGGCGTATAAAAACTGTTTGTTTCTGGTTGTCCAACCTCCCCTATTAATCCCTGTCCTCGGACCCTATAGACTTGTAATTTGGTCCGATGAGCGTTACATCCATTTTATCGTCCTTTTACCTTCCCACACGCTTTCAAGAGCCAAAAAGGAATACCCCGCACTACCTACACCATTTTCAATGATCATTTAATGTGTGTTTTTTTGTTGTTTTTTTCATTGGGTTTTACTCCCCTTTCCAACAGTCAGAGTTATATGGGGTGAACAGTTCATCTAACCTTTGTTTCTGTGAAGAACCAGTACTAGACTCCCGTCCTCCGTAAGCAACTGTCTACTTTCTCACATAAATAGACTTGGTTGGTAGCTGGGCTCGAACCCACCTACCTCTATCAGTGAGAGGTTACAGTCATTTGAAGTCAGCGACCTTAACCACAGGTCCAATGAGTAGTAACAGAAACAAACAATTTTAGGCCTATAATTACCAAATATTATCAAGTCTATAGTTATAAATTTGACGTCCGTATTATAGTGTTCACTGTACCATAATCCTTGGGACATTCCTGTGTTACATAAAATGAACCAATCAGCATCATCTCTGGCTTAGTCTTTTCTTAAATAAACCACTCGAGAACGGCCATGAACACAAGAAACCCCGAACCGAAGACTAATTGATTTAAACCAATATTTCGCATATTTTATTGTCCAATCAGCATCTGTTGCAAATTTGATTTACGCATCAAAATCTGTAGCACTTTCACCAACCAATCAGTTTACGAGTATTTAATGAGCCAATAAAAATCTATAATATTTTCACCAACCAATCAAATTATAAAGAGATATAGTTTTATTTCTGTTATCAATAGGCCATAAGCCCAAGTAACATATACACATTAATTCACAGTTAGTAACAAAACATTTAAGTTAACAAGACAAATGAGAGAGAGAGAGTCCCAATGTTTCATTTTAAGCTGGTTTCTGTGGGAGATGCTGGTCTTTTAATCGTAGCCAGGTTGCTTTAGAGAAGATGGATTACAAGAGTGCATATCATGACATTTTGATTTGATTTAAATATATAAAGCCAATGTACGATTCGTTTTTTATTATTTTTTTTATATAGCATATTTGATCAACCTATTTGGCTAAACAAAATATAAGATCCCATGTACAGTATGTTGATTAGATGTCAACGTATTATCCGTGGTTATTTATAAGGCTTAAAATAAACTTAATACGTAGATGTAATCCAAACCAAGGACTTATGTATATAAGTCCTTGTCCAAACGTATCATCTTTTTAATATCTTCAAAGTATTAGGACACAATATATTATCGTTTTGAATATTCGTATGTGTTGTATGTATTGTTGCTGAAGAAACAATGATATGAAATATTAAAGACGACAAAAATGAGTTCTTTGTTGTTTTAATTCAATGTGTTTATCATCCAAAATGGAATTAATTAAAACATCAGCTATTACGATTCGTGCCATGGTATTAATAATAGTACATAACACATTCGAAACGGTATCTCTTGAGTGTAATTACTCTTACTCAATCATAGTTTAATGGTGAGTGTATCTCGATCCAAAATTGGCACAAAGAATTTAACTCAGAACCCTCATCTCACGACATAGATGCCCATATAAGGGTGTAACTTGAAATTCGTTTTAGTACAATATGTCCTGCTTACAAATCTGTTAAGTAATTACTTCGACTGTATAATTTAAGTACTTCACTGACTTTCAATTATATGCATAAAAGCGTAGAAACACATACACATAGATCAAATGGTACTGGGTAATATTTCTTTTACTTATGATTCCATATTCATGGAACTACACGACATGATTATGCTTTACTGTCCGTGAATAATAATCATATAATACGTTAGTAAAAAATAAATTTCGTATGTATATGTATGCACTGGCTATATATGCTTAAAATCAAAACATTACACCAGTTAGCTAGTACTGTACAATGTGCGCTTCCAACGTACTCTAATAGGGACTGGAATTATTCGCTCTATTGTTCCCATATCTGTTCACACGAAGGCTCACACAATAATTTTGTCATGATTAAGTTTCCCATGAACTGGCCACCAGCTTCCCATTCTGCTCAGACAGACGTACACGTGTACTTCATGATGTCCACTACAATTTTATTTCTGTTTTCCGGGCACCATGCAATTAAATGGATAGATCATAATACTTGAATTTAAAGCCTGTCCACATCAGTCTTGCAGCTTAAATTTCTTCTTTGATTGTATATGTTTCATCTTCTGGAAAAAGGGTAGCTGCAAAACAACTTTTGTAATCGCTGCATGTTTTCATTGCATCGATCCAACTCACGTACATGTGGACCAGTATTCAATCGTGAACATCATCATCAATGATACATGACAGTATTAATATATTAAACCTTTCATCGGTTAGTAATAACCCAGCAAACAAAGTATATATATTGGACCCATAAGGGTCCCATGTAGGTTCCGATATGGGACCAATGTGGGCTGCCCATAAGGGACCCATATGGGTTCCATGTGGGTCCCATATGGGCAGCCCAGATTCTCCTGAAATGGGACCCATATGGGTCCTATATGGGCAGCCCATATTCATAATGAGGGCCCTCCATGTAGTTTTTGTAGCAGGGTTCAGGTCTTCATACACTAGACAGACTAGTATACAGCTCCAGCAAAAACACACTGAATGGAGAGCAGCAAGTTTTTCACCCATTTTTTCCCATTCTCTGATCCAAATGTTTCTTTAGTGTTGCAGTTGCATAATTTAGAGCTAGCTAATTTAAGCCATATACATGTATGATAAATATACATTCATGTATATATATTATATATGTTCTTGGCAAATATAAAAGACAGACAAATAAATGTATTAAATCGAATTTTATTTTTTATCTCTACAAATAAAGTCAACATCGCGAAATTACATGGCAAAGGCAAAAGATGCATATATAATGCTTCTATACACAAGACATATGTCCATGCATTAAGAATGCAGATCGATAATATGAATGTCGAACATAGTCCAAAAGAACTTTATTATCTAGGTGCATAAAATCACAATTTTGCAATTTCCCATTTCAAATGGCAATTTGTTGGGAAACGTTTGCCAGGATTGGAAATAACATCGATCTGTGCGTAGCGGTATGACTAAAGTACGAAATGGAGATTTTATGGCAAAATGGGCGAAATGGGCAAAATGGAGATTTCCATAGGCAAAATGGAGATTTCCTTTGGCGAAATGGAGATTTTTATGAAGTATTACATCTTTAAATATGCTGGTATACAAAATACAATTTTTTAAACAATATTATTCACATATATCGAGACTTCTTATGGTAAAATGGAAATTCGCTATGGCAAAATGCAGATTTCCATAGGCAAAATGGAGATTTGTGATGGCGAAATGGAGATTTCAGACGGCAAAATGGAGATTTTAGACTGCTAAATTATAACATAATTATTATTATTAAACAATATTTCTTTTTAGATTTCCAATGGCAAAATGGAGATTAAACAGATAGCAAAATGGAAATTCGTGATGGCGAAATGGAGATTATGAAAATATTAGATAAAAAATGGAGATTTTCGGTAGCTAAATGGAATAATGGAAATTGAATATTGATTGAACAGTAGTATTAACATTATCTAAAATATCCATTTTCCTGTCTGAAATTGAGATTTTAGATAAAAAAATGGAGATTTTAGACTGCTAAATTAAAACATCATATATTGGAACTCGGAGATTTGTGATGGCGAAATGGAGATGGCAAAATTGAGATTTCCATTTTTATCTAAATCTCCATTTTGCCGTCTGAAATCTCCATTTCGCCATCACAAATCTCCATTTCACAGTCTAAAATCTCCATTTGGCCATTACAAATCTCCATTTTACAGTCTAAAATCTCCATTTCGCCATCACGAATTTCCATTTTGCCATCTATTTGATCTCCATTTTGCCGTCTTAAATCTCCATTTTGCCATCTCCATGACTTAAACTGGTTCCCGTTCCATGATGCAGTGCACCAAAGGAACAGGTATGGTCTAAATTTTCCAGCGTTCTGATTGGTCAACCCGTTTGAGCTATTTCATTGGTTGCTGTTCATTCGAGAAACATCGGGGATTTCCGTACATCTGATAATGTTAGTTGCTAATGTTTGAATACCGCACGGATACCCTTTATTCAAAATAAAAAAATATAGATGCTAGAAGTTACTATGTGAATATTCGTTACAGTATAGTCATATAACATATCAAAGATACATATCTTAAAAATATCAATTAATGCCTTGATTTATTTTTTATTGTTGTTAAATGATTTTCTTTAAAAAAAAAAATCATCTGTATAAATATATGCATAGTTCGGTCTAATATGTATTAATTTCTTTAAAACATATTTTTCTTTATTTACAATTAAAATATACATCTTATATACAAAATGTATATCAGTATATGTCAAGTGACGTTTTAAGTAAATCTTTTGTTACTTAATTTCTTTTCGTTAACATCTGACTTTACAGACTGAATTGAATTAGGAGTAATTAAGATTATGATCTATGCTGTATATTGTAAATTTAACATGGTATCAGACACACAAGTGCTAAAGAATATATTGACCCCCTTCGGTGAAATGATCCATAAAATATTTCTCCCTTATAAGGGTACAGGAAGTGAGACGGTCGTGTTACATAATATTGCATAACAACTTCTTAATTGGCTACTTATCTTGATTTTATCAATGCATGTATTGAAATTGAGACTATGATATATACTGGTCAATTGATGATCAATTATACTGTTTGCATTATTTAATTTTAGTCCAGAATCAGATTGGACACGACTTTTAAATTTATTATTAGCATCGCATATTTATATGTTATAAGAATATAAAATCAGGTTGGAACACTAAAAAAATTTGCATTGTGTACGGTGATTAATGTTATTTGACAGTTCAACGAATAATGATAAAAATTATAAAAATCTACATAAGTGAAAAAAATTCTACCACACCGACCGTGATCGAGTACTCGATTTTAAAAATATTTCTTAAATATATATATTTTTTAAGGGTCGGTATTCTATTTCAAAATACATTTAAGTACGTTGTGTGTATTTGAATGCTACTTTATTAAGTGTTCCAACGACCAAGATCAGAAAATAACTATCCAGTTCCCTAATCTTTATCAATTATTTAAATTACGCGCGAAATGTGCATCGATAATGCAAAGTCTCGCGAGATCCCCCGGGCAGAATTCTGCCCGGATTCCGATCGAAATTGACCAATCAGCGTCCTGGAAATTTTAGGCCGTACCTGTTGGCTTTGTACACACAAGTCAACGGGAACCAGTTTACTCCATGACTGTGTTAATAATAATCCGCGTAGTACACTTGTTAATATTTTCAACCAATCCAATGATAGAACTTCATTCACTGCAAACGTATGCGGAAGTAAAATATGATGATATTGTAAACACAGGAAAAGATACACATGCATACTTTTCCTTTTGTTATATTATAACAATTGAACTGCTTAATAGTTGCTGATTATTGTTATCATGATTTTATTTAATTGGTAACGGAAATTAAAGATGAGTGCTATGTATTCTAAAGCCTTCGATCACCTCAAAGATCCAACACTTGAGAACGAAGATGATGAGTATTCGTATCAGGATCCTGAGGTAATGTAAACGTTGCTAGTGATTAGATTTCAATTAGTATATATTCATTTCATGGAAGCAAGACAATATATTTTGCGATTAATGGTTAATATAAACAATGCTGTTGTGATTGACATCAAGTATGTTAAAAGATTCCAGTCAACATGGTTACGATGCTTTTAAAACTGTGTCCAGTTAATTTCTCTATGAGAGATCTATGAATGTTGTACATGTTACTATGTCACATTTTTTACACTGTTTAAGCCTCATATGACTCTGACTGTTGTTAAAGTCGGGGCGTAAAACTTGATCTAAAAATTCTCTTGAATGGGGATCATGAGGTACATGTACAGTTGTAACCTTGTTTAGTTGTTAGACACCTGAAATATCAGTCATAACTTCTCATGCATTTCTGTCACTGAGAAAAATGCCTCATATAGAACTTAGAAGTGTAGGACAGCGTTTTTTTTCAGTCTTATAAGATAATGACGCAATTACCCTTGGGGTTGGGAATTTTTGCAGTATTTTGTTAAGAATTTGGAAAATATATATATCATATGTGACTCCAATTTTGAATTATTTAAATGTATACACACACACATTATCGCTGTCAATAATGGGAACTTTCAATCATTGCAGGTCTATTACAGTGAAAGATCTCTTGTTTTCAGAGATTTTTTTATTTTTTGGAAGTTATAATAATTGGGAATTTTTGTCTGTGAATTGGGAAAAAAGATACTATTTTCAATTGGGAATATGACCCAATATCGGCTCTAAAATTAGCCCCAAAAAATCGCCTGTTGTAGGGTTACAAATTTTAGTATGTGGTTTCCAGTCACTACTTTTTCAACATAAAGCACTGGGCATTGGTTTCAAGAATCATTTTGAATGATAAAAAGGGCATCACGTTCCTATTGAAAAAGAAACAGGTTGTATCTATCATTCATGGATTCCCAAAGTCAGATGTTTCTAATGGTCTCAATAGACTAGTATAAGTTTCTGGTGTGTTCGTTTAAATGGCTAAGTATCCTTCTGTTATTTGATGCATTTGTTTTTTTTTTTGCTAAAACATAAAAGGTAGACCAACTCCATAAGTTATCATTTAGTGGTAGCTGCCTTTCATAATGCAGAAAGTCAGTTGTGCAGACTAGAACTATAAATCTTTAAAGTCTTTGTTTATTGCATGTATTGTGTGATTTAAAATGTCAAAGCTGCATAATTTTTTGGTCAATGCTTGCATTTATTTTTAGCTTCAGTGAGATATTTGATTACTTTCGTAAGTTATACAATGATTTTCTTAATATCGGTTGTTAAATGTACATCTATGATAATGATAAATAACAATGCATGGGACAATAAAATCCCTAAACTTTGAATTAAACACAAACTTTTGACTGTGATATGATTAGCGACCGTGGCATTATTCAGCTTTGATAGCTTAATTATATAACATAGTTTTTCAACTTTTTATCATAATAATAGTATTATATAATTGTCTGTTTTTTATTTGACTCTCCTCTTATTGAACCATGCATACCAATTAAATTTAAGGCCAACTATTTTTTATTGGATGTGAATGACCAGCAGAAGAACAAATATATATAATTGCAATTATATATATTTGCCTCATTTGTGTCTTAATTGTCACAGCATCCGAGTTCATTCAAATAATTTATTTTGTGAAAGAAAAACTGTCATAGTTATAATGATCATTCTATAGTTATAATTGTACATACATGTATAGTAAATACATTGAATACATGTACATGTAGCTTAAATTTATATCCAATTATGTACATTTTATTTTGTTGATACATGATTATGTGTTGTAGAATTTGTAGTTGTAGGATCTGTTGTTTTTATAAATATTGTTCAAGTACATGTAGTATTGCAAATGCCATGTTGTGATGTTACAATTTGTATGATTTATGTTTCTATGTGTTTCAAAAATATTTATAAATTAATTATTGTGTGACAACTAGATTTCAAAAACATTTTGATTTTTGTTTAGAATCCTCTGTTATCTATCCTGATTTGTAACTTATTGTTACATTAACAATAAACAGACTGTTCCTCAGCACACAAATGTTGTCTATTGAGGTTACCTCCCTTTATTTAAAATCTTTAATATGATCAGGCTATTATGATTGCATTATTTCCTTAAGCTCTGAACATGTTCTGTCATTCGCAGTTTATTGAAGCATTCTGAATGTGAATTGTTCTCACACAGTTGAAAGTTTAAATTGTGTAAATATTATTTGGATAAATTGAAGTAAATGTGAATAATTTTATAAACTTATTTTGTTTGTGTGCATAGTTAAAGTAAGTGAAAAACTTAACATTTGTGATTTTTTCCTTTATTGACAATTAATTAATTTTTAGTCGATTTAATTTTCAAAGGACATTTTATTTTCTTTAAAAAATGAAGACATGTTTTTGATATTTTCTGTGATCTCTGGCATGGACCTGGTTATCATAATGCCATTTAGATTTACTTGTACATTTATAAAAGTTTTACTGTTAAAATGCAGCCCGGCTTTTTATTGTTACAGATAATGGGTCCTTTTAATGGCGGTAATTTTGCATTGTGGAACACCAAATATCGGAATTTTTTAAGACTAACATACTTTCATAGCTTCATCAATGATTTTGAAATTATGGGGAATTTTTTATCCCGTTAGGAAAACTGTATACTTTTTACTTTGGGAACTTATAGCCAAATACAGGATTAAAAAATTACTTAAAATGGGCCTGAGTTGCATAATCACAGCTGCCTGTCTCAATTAAATAATAAACGATTTTTACATTCAATTTGTTTATAAATATTTTACCTTAATCAAATAAGCATAATTATAAAATTTATATTATGCTTTAGACATTTCTATGATTTACAAATATGTTTTTTTTTTGTAAATAATTGTATGATTAGAGTTCATATCATTATGTTTCAGCAAGTTTAGAAAGTTACGTACTTCGTAGCAGGTAGGAAAAAAGAATGCAGTTTTATCTTTTAGAAATTAGAATAACTTGTTGCTCCATGCATTTTTTGTTGCTGTTCTAAAGCTATGCAGCCCTTACCTTGTCCCCTCTCCATAGCCCTGTTGTAAAAATTTGTTATCCTGTAAGTACAATTAACAAGTCTTAATTATCTGGATGAAATTTTAATGTTTCTGTTAATGATCATTTAAGTCTATGTTCTTTTTGTGAAATTGTCTTCATATTAGATTCTGAAATATTGAAGTCCCATTAGCTTTTTGCTATAAAAAATATATGCAAAAAAAACAAACAATTGCTGATATTATCCCAAGAATATAATTACCGACGAAATGAACCCCTTTTCTTCTAAAAACACTAATTTCACTGTGAATTTTGCTATTGTAAACTTGAAATATATAGAGATTAGAGCGTGTGACGTCACTTTATGTCATGTGAATAATATGACTGCGGGAAAACACAGCGGTTCTATAAAATGATATTGAAAAAAATACGATAATGGATTGGTTTCGGAAACTGATTTTTTCTTGCTATAAAGCATGCACGGGAGGAAAACGACCCGGATTCTTCTGTTATAAAATTATATGACAAATTAAATAGAAACTATTATGACCGATAATTTATGTGCTTATGGGACTTTAAAAATGACAACACTGAATTAGTTTGACCAATCTTTAATTAACAAATATCCTGTTTATTTTAAGTGCTTATTTTAAAACTCAATAACTTCTCCCATGAACAATTAAGGATAATGTACACATTGTGATATGGTATATTGAGGAAAATAATTCGTTCATAGTTGAAGTGTTTCTACAAGTATGTTAGAAAATGTATTGTTTGATTTCAAAATCTTTTGCTTGCAATGAACCTTTTGACTTTTCCCATCAAGACTTCTATAGTTCTATGATATGTGTGGAATGATTTTTTTTATAGAACAACAATAAATCATTATCTGTAATCCTGCTTTTAACCTTCGTCTGCATCTGCTTTAATAACCAGACATTTCAAGAAACAGACTTTGGAGGGCTTAGCGCAACACTGTTGTAACTTGTTCTTATTTCAATATATGAGTTACAACACTGTTGTGCTGAACCCTCAAGATTCTACAAGCTTTAGTGAGGTAGAGTGGAATACATAAATGTGATTTTTTTTCATCTATTTTGGAACCAGGGTCTGTTCAGATTGGGAATTTAAGAATCAAGACAACTAGTTTTATCAATATATAGATTATGCCAAATAAATTGAGTTCTCTGGTTTCTTTGCACTTTTGTACTAACTATACTTCTTGTAAAAAGATGGTCATAACTTTGTCATTTTATGTATGATTTTGAAATTCTTTTTTGTAATGTTCAATGGGACTATTGGGATGGGTCTGTTTAGCAAACCTTTCTAACGAAGGAAAAAGTCACTGCATTTCAAGTACATGTAATAGGTATAATATATTTATTCAGCTTGACTTATTTGGTACTCGCCATTATCCACATTAATTTTGTTGTTATATAATTTTACATAGTTTTATCTTGATAATATGATAATTATATTCTTATACCAAAGTCTACACAATCATAAGATTTTTCAAGCATTGTATGATTCATACTGCATTCATTACTGATGTTAGTATGATGTTAGCATTGGCATTATTTGATATTATTGAGTGCTTAATCTTTGTACCTACTATATAAACTTATTAAACATACTGTCAGACTAGTCTGTGAATTATAGGCCGTAACTTGTTATTATAAAAGCAATTAAATGTTTTGTATTTCTTCCTAGAAAATTTTACAAATGGTATTCATGTTCAAGATGGGTAACTTATGCCAAAGAATGGTAGTTATTTGCCGATGATACCTAATGCATTATACATATGTATTTAATAGCAATCAGATGCATATGAATTGCATATTTATGTATGTTAATTGATCAAGCATGGATTAAAACCCAATTTACATTGTATCTACTGGGATTCATTGTTGACTGTGTCTCATGTAACAAGCATGTACATTACACATTACCTATTAATCTTTTGTGATGTTGATATTAATACATCAATTTTATTTGTAGAGCATAAAATTCATCCTATCTTAGTACCATTTTAGTATATCACTGTATATGAATTATAGATAATTAGGAATAGGATTCCTTACAACAAATAACTCATTCCAACTTCCCCACAATACTGTACACCATACTGTCCCCAAACCCCTCCCAAAACTTTTGTTTGTTTTAGATTGTGATTGAAGACGAAGGTCTGTCCTGTAGCCACTCTAGTCTAATAAAGTCTCAGATTTAATATTTGTTGTCTCAATTGAAATATTCAAACAATTTTTTTTGTTTTTAAAGACATTAGATTTAAGCAATTTATTCTGAGTCAAATTGACCTGCCTATGTGGTCAAGTGGTTAAGGTCGCTGACTTCAAATCACTGTAACCTCTCACTGATAGAGGGTCATGGGTTCAAGCCCAGCTTCCAAACATGTCTCTTTATGTGAGGAAACAAACAATCTGAGACAAATTCCATTTTGCTCATCGTAATTAAGGCGAGAGAGAAAGAATACTTACTGTATGTCAGCACGGCTGAATTGTTATGATCAGCATCGTATGTGTGTATGTCTATAATGCTTTTAATTTTTGTCTGTCAGGCATTTGTTTATATAATGATGGTATAAATATACGTAGTGCTGGGAATTCAGATGGTGGTATATACATGTGCTTCAATTAATTGTGATGTTTTACCATTCTTGATGCTGAACTCGACATCAAATTAATAAGGTCTTGCTTTAATATTTGCGTTAATACTTTGTTATACATCCATTATGTAAATGTGTTAATTTGCTTCAAAACAAAAATAAAAAAAGCTTCAATGAGTATATACATTTCATTATGCAGTTTACAGATAACAAATACAGAATGCATACTATACAGGATACATAAGCATTCTGTGAGTATATAGCTAACAGAATACATATATCAAGTGTAGTTTACAGAATACTAGGGCTGTCCCGATATTGTCGTGTACCGATACGTAACGGTACAGTGCTGAACGATATGCGTATTGTATCGGAAGGTCCCGTATTGACTGTATTGTGGTTTTTTGCTTTTACATTAAAAACTCCTAGAATTTTGAACAAATGAACTAGATTTACAAATTTACTCTCGTCGACAAAGCTTTGGTATTCCATCATAAGCAGGCTGCAGCGTGAGGTAAAGCTAGACCACGTATTCAGATTTTGCCAAGTTGATAATGACTTATAAATTTTATTGATTTATTAAACGATATTTTAGATTTTTTAGCTCACCTGATTCATCAGGTGAGCTTTTAGGATCGGTGAATGTCTGGCGTCCGTCGTCCGTCCACAATTAGTTTGTTTACACTCTAGCAACCGCAACTCTTTACGAATATTGATTAAACTTGCTCACAATGTATATGGCCACAATGTCTCGGCTAAGTTCGATTATGGGCAAAATCTGGTAATAACTTCTAGAGTTATGGGCCCTTGAATTACAAAATTTGCTATATTTAGCTTGTTTACACTCTAGCGCCTTCATTTATTCACCAATCCTGATCATATTTTCAGTAAATGTGTATAACCAAAAGATCTTGGACAAGTACGATTATGGGCAATATCGGACCAGAACTTCAAGAGTTATGGGCCCTTGACTTAGCAAATTTGCTATATTTTAGCTTGTTTACACTCTAGCGCCTTCATTTATTCACCGATCCTAATCATATTTACAATGAATGTGTATGACCTTATGGTTTTGGACATGTTAAGTTATGGGTGGAATCGGACCACAACTTCAAGAGTTATAGACCCTTGGATTAGAAAATTTGCTACGTTTTAGCTTGTTTAACAGTATTATACCTTCATTGTTGGTTTTGATCTCAAAATCTACGTAAAAATGAGTTTTACGAGATGGAAACTATATGACCTGGTCATTGATTATTGGCCTTGGTTCTCAGGTGAGCGATAAAGGGCCAATGTGGCCCTCTTGTTTATTTAACAAATGGGGAATAATTTTTCTAATTTTCGGAAAAATAGATCCGACATTTAAATTTTCTAACACATATACGAATATTCAATCAGCTTCACCTGTAAAGTGTGTAAACATTGTCGTCGTCTGCAGTAACAATCTATTGAAAAATGGTAGAGGCACCAAGTAACTTTAAAACGCCACAAAGTAATTTTACATAACAACTTTGGCAGCATTTTAGTTTGCCGATTGATGAAAGCAAGCATGTAAGAAGTAACACCAAGTATATACTGTGGTGGGACTAGCAACGTTAGAACACATTATGTCTCATCATCACCTTACTGTATTTTATCATTTACAACATTAAATTAACTAACAATTTCGTACATAATACCTCGTTACACTTTGTTAATATTCTGTTCTATATTGCTCTTATTGTCATGTAACAACATCAATTGAGTAAAATAAAAGTTTGAAGTTATCATAACATCCAAGTTGAAAGTTTCAAATTATCAATTTAGTATTGTCAAGCAATGATCATAAAATCTGATTCTTTAAACAACTTTATCTGGCTGTAAGTCGAGTAAATTTAACAATTATTATGCCTAGTTTCTCATGATTCACGGTATAGAAATTTGTATCTATCCAATTTTCTGGTACCGACCTTGTTTTTATGGCAATGCGAGTAATGGGGGAAAATTAAAAAAAAAAAAAAATTTCACCATGATTTAATTCAAGTTACGATGTGAGTTTTGGTGCTTAACACAAGCAATTAATAATTTTCAACGGTTAACCTAAGGACTTTCTAGCACCCAAACAAGTGCAGAGTTAAAAAAAAACACTAATGTTACAACATTTTAATTACTTTGAAATACTTTTATATCGTATCGTAGATATCGCATATCGCTAGTACTGTATCGCAATACATATCGTATCGGCTGAGATCTGTATCGGGACAGCCCTACAGAGTACTACATTTACATGTAGCTTACAGAATCATATTACATTTGTTGCAACATTTCTTTAAGCTAATTCATGCACTGCTTTCTATGAGTACAGCTTTTATATCATGTAGGTCGAGGATATCAAAATGAGAATGTATGTGTCAAAAACAGCATCGTTACCAACCAATCATATTTTTTTATTGACAGTCTTTTTGTTTATTAATTTTATACAAATTGCAAGAGCATCAATAAAACATAATTATAGAAGTATTTTATAGAACCAGGCTCCTTTAGCATCTTTTTTGTTTCTATACAAATTGGCCTATTTTCATTCATTATTTAATACATATATAAGTGCTTGAATAGAGGTTTAAAGGTCAAGGACGTGTGATTTATGGAAATTTTAGACTGTTTTCCACAGTTCTTTCTTCTTTTTTCATTTCAAAGAATTAAAACAATGAAATAATGTTGTTAGAAATTATAGAAAGTGCACATGCTTTAAAGATATGTATTCTGTCTTTGATTTCTATACCCCAAACACAAATAATTTTTATGCTTTCTGGACTTTAATATACTACTGTACATAATTATTGAGTATATACTTGGAAATATATTTTGAACACATTTACAAGAATTGAATAGGATAAGTTTATAAGTTAAAATATAAGTTTCAGTTTATTTGTAAAGCAATAATTACCTTACAGAAATGTTAATTATATTAGTTTTGGACTGAGTACTCTTGGGAAAGACAAACTGTGACCTTTATTGACAGGTGGTCCTAATCCAGAGGAAATCATGTTTTAAATATTCAAAGACAGCTTTTAAAAGAATGGCCTTTATTCAGACTCAGAGGGTCCGCTTACACAGGTTTGACTCTTCATATATAATTTTTTTTTCATAGTTGGTTGAGGCTTGTAGTACATTTAGACGGTCAAGCGGTGCAGGTCAATCTGGTGCATTTCGTCGTAAACCGCCGAGCATAACCCAACAATCAGCTGTTAATGATATGGGACAAGACCACTCGTCGGCACAATACATAGATGTACTTGATAGTGAACCTCGGCGCCATGGACCGCCAAGATCGCAACAGTCTATGTAAGTGATAATTCTCTATTACTGATATAAGGTTAAAAAAATAGTTGTCTTTGTTATACAGTTAAAGAGGCCAAACTATATAACCATTCGGCTACGTTTGTGGTTTGCCAATATCTATGTTTTATTAAAACAAATTATTTAATTTGAGGCCAAAATGCAATTACAGACTTTGTCCGGGCTGTATCTCCCTTATGCATTGACATATTTGAAAATGACTGCATAATACAATGAGACGATGTGTCCTGGGGCAACACCCAGATTCATAGGTCAAAGGTCAAGATTGATTTTTGGTCAAATATAGTTTCCTTGTCTGGGCTGTACCTTCTGTTTTTGCATTCAATGATTTTGAAATAACATGGTATAAAAGTTTACTTCAATGAGATGATGTGTCATGAACATCTCCCATAATTGTAGTTCAAAGGTCAAGGTCACAAGCTTTCTAAACAGCGGGCTTGACATGTAGCCCTTGGCCATCTAGTTATTTAATATTAATTCAGCATAATTAACATATTTTTGTTGATTTAGTATCACCTCAGTTTTACTGATAAACAATACCTATTTTACAATTACATGTATGTAATAAATTACTAATAATATTGTTTCATAATGGGTATTTTACACTTCTCATAACCAAAAATAGCATTTTCACATATTTTGGGTTCAGTGCAATAATTAGTTGTAAGAAAAACAAATCCTATCTACCAGTACATGTACCTACCCTCTGAAAATTCTCTGGGTATATAGGTTAACTCCAAACAAACATTTATCTGAGGTTGGCCTTATACTCAACAATTAATCAGGAAGTTTATATTAATGGACTTTTAAAGTGTTAGACATCACTTATTATATTAATTTCTTTACGCTTTTTCTTCCTATACATACAAAAAGGTAATAATTGAGTAACTTATCTTGTCTTTTGTTGCTTTAGTAATTGGACAATTCACCACAATTTATTCAAGATAATATGTTTCAATCTAAGTTAAGTTTTTATTCAGACAAGTAAAGTGACATGCGTTAAGAGCACTTCTGATACTTGATTATTTCTACTTGTAGTATTTTCGCTTATTGTCAAGACTTTTATATAAGAAAATTTAATTATGTTAACGTTGATATATATTTGAAAACTCTGATTCTTTCACTGTATAAGCAGTAAGTTATCATATTTTCGGTATGTTTATGCACAGACATGAGGATGGACCCGTCTTAAGAGGTGGACATTTCAACGAAGATTCCACGGAATATTGTTTCGCACATCCTGTTGATGAGATGCCGACGAGACGTCCACATCCCCCTGCTCAGGTAACAAATTTACATAGTTTAGTGGTTTTGAGTTAAAATAGTTATTGCAGCTATAGTTTCATTTTTTGTACTTTATTGTTGATATGATTAAAGAGTACATGAACTTGTTAGTCCTAAACAATGTTTGTTTCTGGTTTCATTAAAAATAGTTTTTTTTTTATTTATTTATTGTTTTTTTTTTGCTGTTGAAGGCACGTGGAAAGGTAAAAAGAGTGAGAAAGTTTCCTCAGGCTAGGATTGTGGGAATAATTGTTCTGATCTATTAATTATTTTATTAATACTGCAACAAAACATTAGCAATAAATGCTTTCAAAAAGAGTTTTCAGTGGTTTCAAGTATATAACTATTTTGTCACAAAATGGGACCTAAGTAGCATTAGCTTCTAGCTCAATTTCACAAACTAAGGTAAGATTGTTAGCCTAACTGTACATGTATCATAATGTCATCTTGACCAATAATACCTGAGAAGAACAAATACATGAATACAGATCTACAAGCTATTACGGAAGACTATAAAAAATCTAATTGTGATTCTAGTATCTAAATTTAGTAAACCCTGTCTAGTGTAATGGTAAAAATTGACTCACAGATTTGGATAAAATTCTATATAATTGTACATGTATATATATTCTTTATTTAAGTCTCATTCACATATATACATATGTATGACTCATACCAGAGATTAGAACATGTTCGCATATAGTTCATTGATCTCCTGTTTAAATAGAAGTACTTTTTTCTCAAATAAGATCACATGTTGAAACTGCCATTTATTTTCCATGTGGAAGTTAAAAATTTTTTTTTAGTATTTTGTTATTTCTGATGACTATTTCAAAATTTCCATGAAGAAAATATAGACACTCCTTGAGGGTTAAACGCAATAGTGTCGTAACTCATATTGAAATAAGAACAAGTTACGACAGTGTTGCGCTGAGCCCTCGTCCTGTGAACAGTGTAAAAATATAAGTGAGAGAAGAAGTACAACTTTTATATACAGTTGACCTATGTTCATTATTATTCTGAGGTTCATTTGATGTATTTTATCAAGAATGATCAGGCCATTATTCAGAGATTGAATTGTTATATTCTGATAGATGTTTGGCTTAAAAAATACTGGTATTTCTATGACTATGTACTAGTATTTCTAGACACCTGAATGTCTAGATACCAGATTTCGTAGATGCAAGTATTTTCAGATATAGGCATTTATTTTATGTACAGGTATTTCTAGATATAAGTATTTCTAGATACAAGTATTTCAGATGCATGTATTTCTAGATACAAGTATTTCAAATACAGGTATTTCTAGATTCTGGTTCTTCTAAATAAACTGGTATTTCTAGATCCCAGTATTTCTAGATCCTGCATGGGCCAGTACTTCTAGATTGAGCACAGTATTTCTAGATCCCAGTATTTCTTTGCCAAAAAACGGATTTATATCATGTAAAGCTTTTAAGATTTTTGCCACAAATGGGGCTCATTATATCATATATGAAATATATGGGGACTATATTGGATTCACGCTTGTCGGTAGGTGACTGTGCATTTGTAGACACATTTGCAGGTATTAATTTTTTTTTTAAAAAGTGACTGTTATATTTCTTTTGTAAAATGTAACAATAACTGTGTCAAGGCGGCATCTTGGGGCAACCTTTGTACAACTGTAATTGAATGAGTTTTGTCTCCAAGTTAAGTTGTTTGTTATTTTGATATAAAAGAGATGTTGAGACCCTGAACAATAATTGATTGAAATGCCTTAAGGGGATTTCGTACACAATACATGATACATAAGTGTTGTTCGGACAAGTTGTTCACTTATAATAGATGTGTTATTTTGTTACTGACTGTATAATGAGTCACATTGTATAAAATGTAATTATTTCTTTTTACACTACATTACTGAACAGGAAGTATTTTATATGTTAATCTACGCAGGAGTTGTACATTACTGTAAATGATATGTGAGTATTTTGAAACCTACTGTAAATGATATGTGAGTATTTTGAAACCTATCTTAATGACGATATTGTTTGTCGCACAAATATACCACGTAATTGTTTATTGTCACGTTTTATTCTACAGTCATATTTTGGTTTACGTTTTTCTTAAATCACCTCTTCCATGAAGGGGAGTTGAGAGCATTTAGACGTCTTCATTCAAGTACATATAGTTCAATTGTTAATTTGTGATGTTTTTTTGTGGTTATTAAGTGCAGTAATTAATTTCTAAGATAGAAGTTAATGACGTTACGTCTATGTGACAAATAAGGCTTGAGTTTTGACTTATTTACGTATGACCTGCGTCTATTTTTACAGCAACATGTTACTGGGTTGATCTAAACTTGTACTTACACAAAAACTTCTCATTTTGCTTGATGCATTTCATGGTGTTGATACTTACAGACCATTGACTATATATTGTATATATGTTATTATATTCTATCAGGCTTTGATTGCCCATGGATTTTGATATTCAGGTATTCTGTCTTTGTATATTTTGAGAATGTAGATATACCCCAGTAAATTAGCTTTCCTTCAATCATGTTATTCAGATTATTGACAGAGAGTTACATATATTTATTTCATCAGATTTACCACCATTTTCAATATTATTTCAGTTATATCGTGACAGGTTGTTCCCATATCCTAACCAACTTCCCTGGACTTCATTTAGGCCTTAAGCAGTATTAACTAACCCACATTCTATCCACAAGCTTCTGCAAAGCTACCCCACATAATTTCAGAGGTGGGGACAGTTGAAAATAGGATGTTATATCTTCAGTCAAATTTGTGTCGGACAGTGTGAACCTCGTCTGGGGTTCAAACTCACAACCTCTTGATCAGTAGACCAATACTCTAACCACTGAGCTAACCAGGCGGGCTTGGCAGAGAGTGCAGATAGCCATATTCTATCATATTTCATGAGTAATATACCCAGACTCATCATAGATTTGAGTGTCTGAAATGTCTGATGACAATGGCCTAAAATATTGTGTATTGTGATATCAAATAAATGTTCTGTTAGCAGATTGTACATTCCATGGTAAACTACTTGTCAAATATCCTCTAATCTGAACAATATAGATAAGTTAAAATTAACTACATGTACCCTTAATAAGCTCCTTTAACATATTTAGATGATAACATTGAGGTATGATATTCGAACAAGTGCTTTAATATATTCATCAAATGTGGGACTTACGTTTCATTGGGTTTAAAGCTGTTAACGATATTTCGGTTACATACAGCGGCCAGTTCACTTAACCAGCTTTCCTGAACAGTATTCCTACAGTACTAACTTACTTTTTACTTATCCACAAGGTGGTGGCAACTTTTCCACATATTGAGGAAAATCGACATTTTTGTCTAATTTCATAGAAAGGTATGACCTGTATTAATTGGGATTCGAACCTGTATGGCCTGTAACCACTGGACCGCCATGGCCGCGGCCTCAAATGTGGGACTTAGTTTGTGATTTCCAGATTTCAAAGGTTTACTTGCTTTGTTGAGTTACTGATATCTGAAAAATAGATCCTTGTTAGAGTCAACATTAAGACATATTCTCAGTGCAGTGAGTTAACCACTAGTTGTATTGTCTCAGATTCATTTGTGTGAAGAGGTTTCCAATTATTTTCTGAGAAAATACAACATCATGAGTGATTGATAAAGTCAGTTGCCATAGTAACAGGTACTTTTCTTGCCTGATAGAAAACTTAATGATCACAAATAAATGACTTAGTAGGTTATCAATGTTTAAACATTTTTGATTTTCTTCAGTTGATAATTTCTCATAATTATACCCCCACAAACGAAGTTTTAGAGGGGGTATATTGGAGTCACTCTGTTGGTCGGTCGGTCCGTCCATCCGTCAGCATAAAGTTTGTGGAGCGAACTTCTTCCACATTTTTCAAGCTATTTCAATGAAACTTGAAATATGTTATCGCTATGAAGTGTAGATGTGCAAGACCCCCTGAACTTAGCCGTATAGTGTACTATTGCAGTATTAGTGTCAAAGCAGCGGCGGAGGTATTAGTCACCTCTGTGACAGCTCTAGTTAGTTATGAAGAAAAAGTTGTTTAATTTTATTTCATGTACGTAACAAGCAGTTTCAGATAAAAGGTGCAGCCAGTAAATGTGTAACAAGTTGCAGGGTACATCATTGTATAGTTAGATAATTTTCCTTGTATGTTATTGTTTAATTGTTATGTTTACTGATAATTATGGGCTTAAAGTTTCCTGACAAGAATGACTGAGTCAGTATAAACTAAATATTGTTCATAAATATGTAACCCGCCTCCATGGTTGAGAGGTCAAGGTCGCTGATTTCGAATCACTGTAACTTCTCACTGATACAGGGTCATGGGTTCAAGCCCAGCTACTGACCATGTCTCTTTATGTGAGAAAGTAGGCAGTTGCTTATGGAGGATGGGAGCCTAATACTGGTTCTTCACATGAAAGATGGTAAGGTGAACTGTCCGCCTCATATGACTCTGTTGAAAATGGACTTGAAACTCAAACAAACAAACAAACAAACAAAGATTATGCATATGTTTTCATGTCTGTGTGTATACACTAAGGTCAATCAGGTAAAATAGTGTCATTTGATTTTATCTATGCATATTATTCCAACTTCTTGTATAGTTTCAGTGGCATCAAACAATCATGATATAATCCTAACTATGTGACCATCTCAATATTTGACCATTTCATCATCTCATTATAGATCTCAGCAGTCTGTTCTCCTGACTGGTTTTCCTGGACAGTATTCTAACAAGTACTATCTTACTCTTCCATAAGGAGCCAGTCACTTCTCCTCCTATGAAGGAAAATTGATATTTTTGGAAGTGTGTGACCTGCAGCAACCGGGATTCAAACCTGGATCGATAGGTTACTTTTAAGTACAGTGCACTATCCAATGAACCAACGAAGGTCCCAGTTGCAGTGGGTTAAATACATCATATCTTGACTTTCAGTCTCAACTCTTACTGTGATCTGACACAATAAGTTTTGTATGATAGTATACTTATACCTATGCCGGGCTGTTCTGGCATATATATATATACCCCGGTATATGTATATTGTCAGCTTCTTGTTAAATTTCATGAAAGTTTGAATAGCTGCTAGTATGTCTATATATACACGGATTTATTTACAATTTCCCCTGAATTCTTATCTTGAAATTTTAAATTGTGTTAAAATGAAGATTTGTATGAAATAATCACATACAAAGTCATAGAGAAAGAAGAGAATCATTGTTTATTCATGAATTTGCTGCATGTATATATATAAATGTATCTTGGAGTTCATTTTAACATATGATACTCGACAAAAACTAAACAATGTAACAGTATGCCTTCAAGGGGATTTTGTCATATGGCAACAATTATGTTACATGATTGTTGTGTCAAGAATGGTTACCATGGATATGTTTTATGATTGAGTCAGAGTTTTAATCCAGTCTGTCTGTATGTAGTGGAGGCATGTTATATATACATGTACATGTATGGTTTAGATGACTCATATTTCCATGTGGGACTGGTTTATTTTAAACTGTATTCTGTTTGTTGTTTTTCAATTTTTTTCTAAAGCAAAGGTCATAAGGCTACCAGTCCATTCTCAACATAGAACAGTAAAATATTTTAACTTACGTAAACGTTGTGTTTGTCTGTTATTCAAAGGCTCATTCTACAGCTATGGTCAATTATCTTAGCCGCACCAGAGAGAAGGGAGATACGTATCAGGAGAATCGGGCATTTAATATGCCATTTATATCCCTACTCTTCAACAGATTTTCCTGGTTCTTTATTGTGCCTGGTGTAAAGCACAGATAATACTTTCCTGTGATTTTCTTAACACATATAACTCTTAAATGGCTCGGTAGTTAATTGGGATGGTGACACTGAAAATGCATCCCTGAAATACTGAAGGGCAGAGATTAAAGATTCGAACCAATGACCTTTCGTTTAGTCGTCCAGTGCGTTACCGCTCGACCACAGATCACCTGATGTAAACATTGTGTTGTTTATAGTTCTTGGTTTCATGGATCTTGACAGTAGTAGTTTTGTCACATGAGGAAGAAACTGTTCTAGCTTTATTAGTTAATTATTAATTATGTATCTCTTTTTCTTGTTTGAAGCTGCTTTTATATCTGTATACAATTTGGACTTACGACTCAGTTGTATGTTTAAGTACAACAAACAATACATGTACATATTAAAGTCTTTTATGTAAGGGCAAGTGCAAAATAAATCAACAAGTACTTAATAAATCAACAAGTAGTTACAATTTAAACACAGAAAGCATTTTGTTCAGATTTAATGATTTCCAGCATAAGTCCACAGCACATTAATTTTGTTTCTTCTAAACCTAAATCCGAACTCAGAACCTGATGCATGATGTTAATTTGTTTTGTTTGGATTAATTTTCACAATCACTGAGTAATGGCCCTTTATTTTTTATACAGTATTTATATATACAATACGCAAATTTTGTCCAGGCTAATTCTCAGCAACTACTCGCAGGAATTCAATGAAACTTTACAGAAGTTTAATGAACCACAACCCTTTTTTCCTTATAATGTAATGTATAATTATATAGAAATTGTCCGGGCTATTTCTCAGCAGCTATTTGCAGGTATTAAAAAGCAAAAAAGTGAATGTTTTATTTCCCTTTGTAAAATGTAACAATAACTGTGTCAAGCTAGGCTGCATCTGAGGGTATTCATTACCTTCAGTGATAGTTCTAGTTTCAGTTGGAAATTTTCCTGTTTCTATGGGAATTGTTCATATCTGTCTACATTTTGTTTATAGATCTAGGTTCAAGTTTAAGCTTGTAACTTTTTTGTGGAATAACAAACAACATGTTGAAAATGTCATTCAGTTCACAGAATTCCCTACATAATCCGGAGTGATTACCACAGCTGTTTCCCATTTCTGGATAAGATCAGTATAACATGATTTACTTGTTAAAATGCCATAAAATGTACTAAAAGTACGAATTTTGTATAATTAAAAGCTGTAAAGTTACTAACTTTTCCCATTGAAACAGTCAAACACTCATCATAATAAAAACTGTAAAAATTTGATAAACAAAAAAATGTTTTATTTTATGTACAGTGGAACCTGTATACAAAGCACATTTAAGAAATTTAAGAGAAGAAATTTGACTTTTCTGCACTGTTGATCTTCAGAGGTTATACAGTAACTTGTACCAGTAATAATAAAAAGCCAAGAAAGAGAAATCATTGATCACATGATTGCATGTGACTGTATTTTTTTCTAACCAACAGTTTACTTCATCATTCATTCTTTAAATCATCATTCCAGACAAGCTATGTTTCAGTCCAACATGTAAACAAAGATTACCAAAGGGAGACTATACATGTAGTCTTAATCTACAGTTGCCTGATTTATCCTGAGATTAGTTTTGTTGATTTTATCTGTAAGTGTTTTGCTAAAAATATGGCTTTTGTTGTCAGGTGTTCATTGTTGAAGTGTGTCCATTGTTCACATGTATCCATTGTTCAAAGGTGTCCATTGTTCAAAGGTGTCCACTGTTCACATGTATCCATTGTTCAAAGGTATCCACTGTTCACAGGTTTACCATTATTCAAAGGTGTCCATTGTTCACATGTGTCCATTGTTCACACATGTCCATTATTCAAAGGTGTCCATTGTTCACAGTTGTCCATTGTTCAAAGGTGTTCATTGTTCACATGTGTCCATTATTCTAAGGTGGTCATTGTTTGCAGGTGTCCTTTGTTCAAAGGTATCCATTGTTCAAAGGTATCCATTGTTCACTGGTGTCCTGTCCTTTGTTCAAAGGTATCCATTGTTTCACTGGTGTTTATTGTTCAAAGGTATCCATTGTTTAAAGGTATCCATTGTTCACTGGTGTTTATTGTTCAAATGTATCCATTGTTTAAAGGTATCCATTGTTCAGTGGTGTCCACTGTTCAAAGGTATCCATTGTTCACTGGTGTCCATTGTTTAAAGGTATCCATTGTTCACTGGTGTCCTTTGTTCAAAGGTATCCATTGTTCACTGGTGTCCACTGTTCAAAGGTATCCATTGTTCACTGGTGTCCACTGTTCAAAGGTATCCATTGTTCACACGTGTCCTTTGTTCAAAGGTATCCATTGTTCACTGGTGTCCATTGTTTAAAGGTATCCATTGTTCACTGGTGTCCATTGTTTAAAGGTATCCATTGTTCACTGGTGTCCTTTGTTCAAAGGTATCCATTGTTCACTGGTGTCCTTTGTTCAAAGGTATCCATTGTTCAGAGGTATCCATTGTTCACTGGTGTCCATTGTTCAAAGGTATCCATTGTTCACAGGTGTCCTTTGTTCAAAGGTATCCATTGTTCACTGGTGTCCATTGTTTAAAGGTATCCATTGTTCACTGGTGTCCCCTGTTCAAAGGTATCCATTGTTCACTGGTGTCCTTTGTTCAAAGGTATCCATTGTTCACTGGTGTCCACTGTTCAAAGGCATCCATTGTTCACTGGTGTCCTTTGTTCAAATGTGTCCATTGTTCAGAGGTATCCACTGTTCACAGTTGACATTTCACCAAGATTAACTGTAAAATGTAATCTAGAAAGATTATAGTTATTTTGACCTTGTCTTTATATCATATTAATGTAATTCCTCTCAATAAATTATTCTATTTTTAGTTGTTATACATAAATAAAATTGAGTATGAAGGGCCAGTCTGTTTAAGGGGCTATGTTAGGTGTTGTGTATTATGTATTGTCTCTGCAACATTAAATAGTCACTTCAAATTGACAATGATTTTCAACATTTGGATGCAATTTAAATTTGAATTTACTGCCCAATAAAAGTCTGATACGAAGTAAGATGTTGAGTTTCACATTTCAAGTTTATCTGTTTAAGGCACTTGACTACCTGGTGTCCCATATTTTAAGAAGAATTTTCAGATAAGAACATGGTTTTTGTGATCATAAATCAAATATCTTTGCATTGAATTTTAAAACTACTTCTTCGTGATGATATTATGTTTACCACATTTCAGTTAACTTTAAGAAAACTTACTGGAAAGAAACAAGTTCTGTGTATGAATAGTTAATGTTAGATGTGTTATTAATTTGATGTAGGATGTAATTTTGAAGATATATAATTCATGAACCATGACTAAGACTTGTTATTTTATTAAATTGTAGATACCTGGATATGTGCTCATTTTATGATTGATTGACACACAAATTTCTGTCATCATTTATACCAAGTTATTTGTATAAATGTACTAACTAGTAATTGACCTGTTTTTCATATCATTTATAACGTGTTACTGGACTTATCTAATATTTTGTTGGGTTTGTGATATATTTGAATATAGTACGAATTTTTACCATATGATATAATATTGCAAACTTATGTATTCATGCAAATTTAACTTGCAATGATGTGCTCAAACAGGTAATACCTTATACTCAACCTTATTTTGTACTGATGTTTAATTTTATTTTACTCCTTTAGATGAGATGTTGAAAATTTCAGGTAGTTTTATTGTTTTTATAGGATCCTATGGCTAGTGCCCTGGATTTGTAACCGGCGATCTGGGTTGGATTCCAGGTTGCGGCAGATTATATTATACCTTCTATGAAAATTTGACAGGATTTCCAGTTCCTTGTGGAAAGGTAATTTAGTCCTGGTTAGAATACAGTCCAGGAAAACTGAAAAAAAACTTGTTTGGTGAATTAAGACAGCTGTATATAACTGAAAAATTGTTCAAGAAATGATTTAATTATTATATTAGGACCAATATTATTATTATTTCAGTTGAGAGGCGTGTCACTGAGGGACGATTACTCACAGCCACATGATAGATTATCAAGCATAGAAACAACACAGGATTATACAGAACCATATCAAAGTAAAGGTGAATAGTACAGTTTTATATTATTATATTTTATTTTTTTTTATGTATAGTGCAATTTTATTAACCTGTCAAAGCCTCATAATTTCATGGTCAATGCTTTCATTTGTTTTTAGCTTCGATTGATTTCATAAGTGATACAATAATCTTCGATGTACAATTAATGTAAACATGTGCAATGAGACATTCCCTAACGTAAAAATAAACGAAAACTATCGACTGTGGCACGAAGCTAAAAATAAGTGCATTCAGCGACCGTGTTATTATTCAGCTTTGACAGTTTAATAAAATTGCACCATAGCAGTCTTGTATATAGTATCATTGGCACTCGTTTTCCATGATTTCCGGTGTTAAGATAGATAATAATGTAAGCACGCGTATAAAAATCAAGGAAACCAAATGCCTATGTATAGTATTAGTGTAAATTAATTGACTGTGATATTTACCTGTCTCATTAGCTCAATAAAGCATCTGACTTGCAAGCAGGAGGTCATAGGTCCAAGCTCCACATCGGATACGTTATTTTCCTCCTCCCATTACATTTGTGTGACTGGCACTGGAATCCTAGAGCTAGGATGAAGCAAAGGCTGGGTTAGTATAAAGAGCCTTTGTTTGGTGCAGTAAATTACTTCGAAAAAAAAGGAAGTACGGTATGTTTATAGCAGTATTGTTTATAGTATTTGTATAAATGGATTAACTATGATGACCATCATGTTAAACTGCCCAATTAGCTCAGTTGGTAGAGCATCTGAATTGCAAGTAGGAGGTTGTGGGTTCGAGCCTCTCATCAGCTACTTTATTTTTTCCTCCTATTACATTTGGTGCAGTAAGTGTGAGACTATCTTTAGAATCCTAGAGCTAGGGTTAAATAAAAGCTTCTATGGGACATAGGACAGCCCTGTCACTATATGACCACATTGTTATTATCATGTTGAAATCTAGGAGTCAGATTTTGTGTAATACTCAGTTTGAATTGAGGTTAAAGTAAAGTTACTGTAGCTAATACTATAGTGAGAGTGCTACACTGGACAATCATTTTGAACTCTGAACAAAAGCTCAAGATCACAGCTCCGCTTTTGTCCACCTCTTTCAAATTTGATGGCTGAGCTTATATCCAGGTAAGCTTTTGTCCGGATACCCTGTGGTGAAACTTTAAGCCTTCTTATTTAGATATATAGTTTCTGTTTTATTATAATATCTTTTATATAAAATTCAAGTTTGTCACAGCATTATATTTGAAGTATAAAGTTACTCATTGTGCTGTAAAGCAAAAAGTCACATTTTGTACAGTTATTATATTTACTGTGTAAAATAAGAGCCTGGAGGCATCATATGGTATTTTGATGTCTGTCTATTATGTCAACATGTTATGTTCACAACATCTGTGATAATAAACTTGTCATGATAGTAAAAAAATTGCTCATTTATACTGTATGTAGTATAATAATTTTGAATGGTGGATTATAGGGTAACTGCTTTCTAACTGGTAGGCTTCTTTGTTGGACAGAATGAGAATGACAGAATTAATTAGACAGGGGTCAGTGTGTAGTGAAACGTATGTATTTTAATTAATATACCGGTAAGTGGATGAAAGGGATTGTTGATTAATTTTTTGTTTTCTTTCCTATTTCAGATAATTGTCATTCCACCAAAGTTACTTCCCCTGATGCAGGAGGAATTTATTCATTAGCTAAAGAAGTGACAGAAATACGTAATGGTAATTTATTAACATTGTAATATCACCTAATTTATGGAATCTGATTAAGAGTTTTATATCGCTCTCTAATATCATTTCTTGACATTGCATTAAAAAGGCATAAAACAATATGTATGTTTCAGGTTACATGCTTGTATAGAAATAGGTCAGGTAGGTGGGGACTTTGTTTTTTGCTCTTGAAATGTTTAAAAAATGAGAAAAAAGGGTGTTCTGTCCCTTAGCCTAATAAAATGGTGAGGGTTTTGGCGGATCAAGGTTAGTAAGGGTATGTAACCAGAAACAAACACATTTTTAGGCCAAATTAGAAATTTGAATGTTTCCATAAAAATAATCTCACATGGCAACTTTGGCAAAGTTGCCGGTGTAAGTTTTTTTTATCTGGAAAATGAATGCTTGCAACATAAAAGTTTAGAATTTCTGGGTCCAGTTTCATGAACTGAAATTGGAGGTCTTTCTTATTTGTTATTTTAATTTGAAATTTTGTGGGTATTGGTTCAGAATCATAAATCTGCTAACACTTGCTGTCAGAAATATTACTTATTATATATGGCCTTATATAAAAACAAACAATATCTATAAATAGTCATGTTGTCATGAAACTTTATTACTTGTCACTAAGATAAACACTGTATGGATAATGTTATCAGTAAAAAAACACTTTTTTATCCTACCAGTATTGTATTCAATTTTTTATGGCCTGTTGTATTGATATACCATCTGGTAAACTTAGTCAATCTCAAGTGTTTGAAAAATATTTATGAGGATTTCCTCTGATTGTTTAACTTCAGAAATTTAAGTACTTAACCCTTTATTGCATACATACATTATAAGTAATTATACATGTACGGTTTCCAGTGCAAAATGCACTCATTTTATCATTTTAGCTGAATTCTTGAATACATGTATTTTTAGATGGGTGGGATAATGTAGAAATGTGAATAAAGGACCTGATTTATGGCTGAGAGAAAACTTTCGTTAACATCATTCATTCATAACATTCTTCAGAATATTTGTAAACTGTGAAAATTTTTCCTGCAAATTGAGAAATTTACACTTTCTATAAATGAAATATTCTATTCTGTTAAGATGCCATATGTACCCGTGCTTCTGCGACTTCCTTTCACAATTTGAATATCATTGTCTTAATTAACTTAGTTATATTTGGGATACTCAAATATTTTTAGGCTTATCTGTTAATCAGTCATGATAAAAGAACTGTTTGAACTGTTGAGCCCTAAAAGTGTAACAGTAATTATGAAATAATGAGAAATTTCATATTGATTTTCTGTAGATGGAAATATTTATAAAAGTTATCTTACCAGCATTCTTACATTAAGGAATTTATAATGATTAATATAATAGAAAATACTATACTAACTTTGAAGATCTACTATTGCCATTTCAAAAATACTTTACTTTGAATTTCTGTTCAAAAGAAAATGCTGTATGCGTTCATTTAAATGATATTACATGTATATAAGATGTTCTTCCTATTTACAGAGAATCTTGACCATTATAATCATATAAATGAAGGAATAAATCAGTCACATATACATGACCAGAGAGAACGTTACGATCACTTATCATCATGGTCCAGCCAAATTCCAAACAGTTCCAGTAGTGCTAAACACTCTTCTACAGCAGCCACGCCCCCTTCGAGAAAATGTTCTAATGGATCAGATGATGTATTTACTGGTCAAACAACAGTGAACAAAATGCATCAAGAAGTGTGTCGAGACCTTCCGGCTAATTATGAAGAACCATGGGACTCTCAGGAGGGTCAGAAGAAGTTTAGTAGATTAATTAATCGTGCGGAAAAAACTCATGAAAAACGGCAGTCTGTGGATCAGACGTCAGGAGGTGCGTGTAAAATTGTCAGTTCGGAACTGAAAAACAATCAGACGAAACATAAGGAGGAAACTTCCGTGGATTATGAAATGGCGTGGGAAAGTAATTCGAGAAAAGAACCCCCTGTGAATCCTCCTCATCCTAGATCACACAACATTCTTCCATCGAATTACGAGGATGCCTGGGATTTGCCTGAGAAGCAGAAACAGTTCGAGGAGAAGTTACTGGCAGCGAGAAAGCAAAGAGTGAGTCTAGGACATGTACGCGAAGATGATGTCCAATCAGGACAGACCACGCAACTTAAGTCACCAGAGAACCCCAACATGCGAATGTTTTCAAGTTCTTCACCCCAAGGTAAGAGATTGATACTTCATGCTACATTCTTATACAGCTCTTACTCTTCCTTTTCCTTAGTGATGGAAGGCTATTTTTTTTAAATTTACATAACTGGTTCAGTTCACATCTTCAAAATGTTCACATTTTTTGTGAATAGCTTATTTTTGTGAACATTTCTGCTAAGGAAAATTTCTGACTACACTAACATTATTTTTTTTTCATAATCAGTTTTAAGTCTTTACGTCTGTCAGAAAATAACTGGAGATTAACATACCAGTATTAAACAATTTCTGTTGGTTTAGAATACAAAGTTTGCTTATTTTCTTTTTCATAAAGTTTATTTTAAGTAAGGTATTCTATTAAAACAACCACCGGCTAGTTTTAGCTCAGAAGACATGAAAATCTTTGCCACTATGTGTAATTTGTTCCTTATATTTCACATACCTTTACCCTCACTTCCCATTTCTTCTCTTTCAGTAGTAAGGTCTGACAGTTGTAGATCTCTCGGGGCTCTGGCTGAAAAGATAGATGCTAGCACGCCATTAGAGGAACAGATGTGAGTATGCCATCCTGGTCACAAACCTTAAATTGTACTATTTTCATGGTGTAAAAAAAAATGATGCAAATCCTGCCTAATTAATGAAACAAACATGAACTTTACCTTGAAACATGTTTTCCCGCCTCCATGGTGGCATGGTTAAAGTTGCTGACTTGCTGATAGAGGGTCATGGGTTTTAGCCCAGCTACCGACCATGTCTCTTTGTGAGAAAGTTGGCAGTTGCTTACGGAGGATGGGTGTCTAGTACTGGTTCTTCCCAGGAACGATGGTTAGGTGAATTGTCCGCCTCATATGATTGACTGTTGAAAAGGGCGTAAAACTCAAACAGACAAATATGCTTAACTAATTTTATCATACAGTACAGTCTGACCTGATCTAGCGGTCTACTCCAATTAAAGGACACCCAGTGAGTATAGCGATTCATTTAAAATTCATTTGTATCAAGTTGTCCAGATATGAGAAGTGTGAGGCTGTATTGTGAAATTAGATTCAGAAATTATGTATTAATGTATAGACTGTCAACATTAACTTCAGTAAAACCCTGGTTATCCGCCTTCGGATTATCCGAAAACCTGGTCTTATCCGAAATTTGGGTCAAGATTTACCCCTACATGTTTCAATGTAAATTTACCCTAATTATCTGAATCGTCTAATCAGAAAACCATGGCTTATCAGAAGTGATAAACAGGTCCCCATAATCATTTAAATGCATTATATTCACACCTGTTGTCCGAAGTCGACAATGTATGTATGTTCTGTTCTATTCTACATTGTAGATTTTATCATGGTTCCATAAAAAGATCTTTGGCTGAGAAGACGTTGCTTGTATTCAAAGAAGGAAGTTATTTAGTGAGGAAAAGTGAGACGAGCAAAAAAGATTATTCTCTTACACTGAAGTATGTATTATACTGTAGTTAATATGTATCAGATCCTGTATGCATCAAACTCTATGTTATACAGTCAACCTGTGTTGGCGACCACTTTCGAATTAAGACCACTTTCTGATTAAAAGCCGTTATTTTGAAAAAAATGTCTTTGAGTATTTAGAACAAAATGACCTCTGAACAATGATCACTATTTGAAAAAAGGCCATTCTTTAAAATCTGTCATTGATTATTTAAGAGAATTATTCAGGATAAAGGCCACCTGTCAATAATGGTCATATTATTTTTCCCTAAAGGTGGCCGTTGTTCATAGGTATGACTTAATGTTTGATGTTTGACTTATAGGCTATTAATGATAAAGTCAAAACACATTAAAGTGACAAGATAGGAATCCTACATAAAAGTGTGCATTATTTCTTCTTACATAGTTACTCAGTGTCAAATTATCCTCTAAAGCAGTGATACCTTTTGTACTTTACTACTAAGCAATTCTTTGAATTGGATATTTCAATTTTTATGTCTGTTTTAACGAACATATCTTGGCAGTTTTATTTCTTCGGTGTTAATTTCATTGTCCCATATGCATTTTATATCCACATTAGTTCTCAGAGGTGACTATATTCCGGACATGTCAGGAATTCCACATTTAACTGTCCTAATAGAGCTACGATTTCTGAGTAAAATAAAAATTATTTGATGGTAACATCTCAAGAAATAGCAAAGTTATGGTTAATTTAATATGCACTGGAGAATTTTCTTGAACTGAATTAAATATGGAAACAATGTGGTTGAATTCATGTTTAGCAAATTGGTCATCCGCATATGATTGTTAAGATTTTTCATTTGGCTCTGTTATTACCGCTGAGTTCTTTTGAGAATACGAATGATGATTAATCTCCAGATATTTTCTGTTCTTACAGGGGATGGAATGGGGTGCCAATGCATATGAAGATAGCATGTAAACCAGATGGTAGCTATGTGCTCGGTGAAAACAGTCCACCATTTAAGACAATACCAGATATGGTGAACTATTATACCACTCATGAACTTCCTGTACAAAATGCTGACAGAATTTGTTTATTATATCCAATACCATCATAAGTATGTGTTAAAAGTTTTGTTTAACTGATGTTCTTTCATTGACGATAGTCCCTTTAACATTTAATTATTGAATAGATTTTTAGGGGCAGATTCATTATATAAGTCTTTATCATTTGTTATGACTGTTAAGTTAGAAGAACTTTCAATTAGCAGTTAATTGTTTATATGCACAATTTCTGTGCCTTGAAATTCATTTCGAGGGGATCTTTACAACTTTAGCTTATATAAATGATTTTTCACTGTTAAGATTCAAATTTGACTGAAATTGTGATAAGTAGTGGTTAGAATAGAACACTGCCGAAGAGGTGGTTACCGTTATTACGCCAAGGTAAAAGTATTCGTCAACTTTAAAAGTGACTAGTTTTGTGCTTTGGTTTGCGTGTTAATATTGATGGATACATGTTCCATAAAATGTCATATTGTTGAAATTTTAGATATTTTTAAAATGCATTTCAGTTTTTAATGTTGTTCTGTTCAAATTGATTCTAATGTTTCATATTTTATTTAATGAATGTTGTTGAATTTTTAGCTCACCAGAGCACGAATGTGCTCAGGGTGAGCTTTTGTGATCGCCCTGCGTCCATCGTGCGTCGTTACGATTTCGTGGTGTCCATGTTTACTTAAAACAACATCTCCTCCTACACCGCTATGCCGATTGCAACCAAACTTTGCTGGAATGATCCTTGGGTGGTCCCCTTTCAAAGTTGTTCAAAAAATTAAATTTCATTAAAAATTCTGGTTGCTATGGCAACAAATAGAGAAAACTTAAAAAATCTTCTTGTCTGAAACCACAGGGCCTAGAGCTGAGATATTTGGTATGTAGCATTGTCTTATGGAACTCCACAAAGTTTGTTCAAATTATTACCCTGGGGTCAAAATTGGCTCCGCCCCGGGGGTAACTTGATTTTACATAGACTTATATAGGAAATTAAAAAAATCTTCTTGTCAAAAACTACAATGCCTAGAGCTTTGATATTTGGTATGTAGCATAGTCTAGTGGACCTCTACCAAGTTTGTTCAAATTATTGCCCTAGGGTCAAAATTGGCCCCGCCCCGGGGGTCACTTGATTTATATAGACTTATATAGGAAAATTTTAAAAATCTTCTTCTCCGAAACCACAAGGCCTAGAGCTATGATATTTGGTGTGTAGCATTATCTAGTGGACCTCTACCAAGTTTGTTCAAATTATTGCCCTAGGGTCAAAATTGGCTCTGCCCTGGGGTTTATTCTATTTTATATAGGAAAATTTAAAAAATCTTCTTCTCCGAAACCAAAAGGCCTAGAGCTAAGATATTTGGTATGTAGCATTGTCTAGTGGACCTCTACCAAGTTTGTTCAAATAATTGCCCTAGGGTCAAAATTGGCCCCGCCCCGGGGGTCACTTGATTTATATAGACTTATATAGTAAAATTTAAAAAATCTTCTATTCCGAAACCACAAGGCCTAGAGCTAAGATATTTGGTATGTAGCATTGTCTAGTGGACCTCTACCAAGTTTGTTCAAATTATTGCCCTAGGGTCAAAATTGGCCCCGCCCGGGGGTCACTTGATTTATATAGACTTATATAGGAAAATTTTAAAAATCTTCTTCTCCGAAACCACAAGGCCTAGAGCTAAGATATTTGGTATGTAGCATTATCTAGTGGATCTCTACCAAATTTGTTCAAATTATTGCCCTAGGGTCAAAATTGGCTCTGCCCTGGGGTTTATTCTATTTTATATAGGAAAATTTAAAAAATCTTCTTCTCCGAAACCACAAGGCCTAGAGCTATGATATTTGGTATGTAGCATTGTCTAGTGGACCTCTACCAAGTTTTGTTCAAATTATTGCCCTAGGGTCAAAATTGGCCCCGCCCCGGGGGTCACTTGATTTATAAAGACTTATATAGGAAAATTTAAAAAATCTTCTTCTCCGAAACCGCAAGGCCTAGAGCTTAGATATTTTGTATGTGGCATTGTCTAGTGGACCACTACCAAGTTTGTTCAAATTATGGCCCCGGGGTCAAAATTAGCCCTGCCCTGGGGTTTATTCTATTTTATGTAGGAAAATTTTAAAAAATCTCCGAAACCACAAGGCCTAGAGCTAAGATATTTTGTATGTAGCTTTGTCTAATGGACCTCTTTTAAATCTGTTCATATAATGGCCATGGGATAAAAACGGCTCAGATGGGTCACTTGATCTTACTTAGACTTGTATAGAAAACTTCAACAATGTTAATCTCCAAATGACCTTTTCTCCTGGTGAGCATTTATAGGGCCATCATGGCCCTCTTGTTACACTTGTGATTAACTCTAAATTTAATTTAGAAAATGAAGCCCCTTGACATTTTGCATGGATTGTAATTTTGGATTTTTATTTGAAACCATGTACATTGTTTATTTTGTCTCATCTTATGTCATTAAAAGACATCTGCCCGGTAACTTAGTTACAAAATTAACTTACCGTAATTCTGACCAGCTTTTAACTATATGATACCCTTATATAATGATTTTCAATTTAGTTCATAGAGATATTTTTCATGCATTTAGTTTTAAATTTGACATTGTTTTTTATCATTGCTTGTACGGTATTTTGTCATGATAATTGACTCGATTGTTGCCAAATAATTGATTTTTATGCATAATTAAGTAATAAGTTACATTGTTATTGTGTACTTCCAGTCAAGGAAGGCTAATTTTATTGATATTGGAAATTTTGTTATAAGAGTGCTATTGGTACGTTATACATGTCAAACTTTTATTTTAAAAAAATATTGAATTTTGATATTCCTATTATTTGTGGAATGACTATTACCTTAATGTATGCGACAGACATGATTTTAAGAGTTTTTATGTTTAGATGGTCTCATTACTAACTTGATACATAAAATTAATATGGTCATTAAACACAAACAGTCATTTATTCAGTGCTTGAATTCATCAATTAATGAGGAATTAATGTCATTGTTCACATTGTAACCTTCATTTACAGGTTGTTATTAACTTAACACTGCATCCAGGTAATTGCAAGCACCCATCATGTGATATACATCAGGTACTGTCAATGTCTGTCTGATGTTTTGTGTGTTTACATTTTGAAGTTTCTATACTGAAAAGTTTTGTAGACATTTAGTATCATATTCTGTTGTACCTTCATGTTTTATTGGTCAAATTTTCACATTGCATGAACAAAAAATTATAACAGGAACTCTTTATGACAATAATTCTTTATGACAATAATTCTTTATGACAGAAATTCTTTATGACAATAATTCTTTATGACAATAATTCTTTGTGACAAGAATTCTTTATGACAATAATTCTTTATGACAGGAATTCTTTATGACAGGAATTCTTTATGACAATAATTCTTTATGACAGGAATTCTTTATGACAATAATTCTTCATGATGATAATATTTGTGACTGGAATTCTTTATGACAATAATTCTTCATGATGATAATATTTGTGACAGGAATTCTTTATGACAATAATTCTTTATGACAATAATTCTTTATGACAGGAATCCTTTATGACAATAATTCTTTATGACAATAATTCTTTATGACAGGAATCCTTTATGACAATAATTCTTTATGACAATAATTCTTTATGACAGGAATCCTTTATGACAATAATTCTTTATGACAATAATTCTTTATGACAATAATTCTTTATGACAATAATTCTTTATGACAATAATTCTTTATGACAGGAATCCTTTATGACAATAATTCTTTATGACAATAATTCTTTATGACAATAATTCTTTATGACAATAATTCTTTATGACAGGAATCCTTTATGACAATAATTCTTTATGACAATAATTCTTCATGATGATAATTCTTCATGATGATAATATTTGTGACAGGAATTCTTTATGACAATAATTATTTGTGACAGGAATTCTTTGACTACAATTATTTATGACAATAATTCTTTATGACAATAATTCTTCATGATGATAATTCTTCATGATGATAATATTTGTGACAGGAATTCTTTATGACAATAATTATTTGTGACAGGAATTCTTTATGACAATAATTATTTGTGACAGGAATTCTTTATGACAATAATTATTTGTGACAGGAATTCTTTATGACAATAATTATTTGTGACAGGAATTCTTTATGACAATAATTATTTGTGACAGGAATTCTTTGACTACAATTATTTATGACAGGAATTCTTATGTACATAAACTTATACTCATGTATCAGGATAATAGCTTACAAAACCTTATCTACCTGTGTTTTTATTAATAATATAAAAACACACTTGTATTGTAATACTTGTTCCACTGTGTTATTCATAATGATCTAACAGTAAGTTCAGTAAATATTAGAATTCCTTACAAAAGATGGCCTATTAAGTTACTTACCCTATCAAAACATTCAGCTCCAAACTTGATAATTACCTTCATGCTTATATACGGAATTGTTTAAGTCAAATAAAAATTCTGTTCCACTAATTTCATTCTACAGTCAAACCTGTTATAAGGGCCAACCATGGGAAAGACGTAATGTGGCCTTTATTGACAGATGGCCCGTATTTGGAGGCCATTTTGTTCTTAATAATCATTGACAGTTTTTAAGATAATGGCCTTTATTCATAGGGTGGCCTTTTTTGGAGGTGGCCACTAACACAGGTTTGTCTGTAATAATAATTGACTTTAAAGATGGAATTTGAAAATTATGACTTCTGACTTTAAACTTAATTTTAGGAAAACGGTGTGATGTTATTACCATATGTTGGTAATATTTGTGATAGAGTTATTTTGGTACAGCAGTATTTTTGTTATTTTTTGTTGACTTTAATGCTTTAAATATATTATGTTACATAAGAGTCAGTAAGGATGTGCTTTTTAGCTGAATGCCAAAATATTTGTTTTTGACATTGGATCATAATATTTTTGTAATTCAGTGTAAAATATCACTGAAGATAATTGTTTCATGATGTTGCTCTTTATTATGTGTATATCGAGGGCTCAGCGCAACACTGTCGTAACTTGTTCTTATTTCAATATGAGTTACAACACTGTTGCGTTGAGCCCTCGATATGCTAAAAGGTATTTACTTATTGTGTTATTTGATGACTGTTCACATTTTGCTGTTATTATACATGTATTCTATACAGTTCATGTTTTATTCCTTGAGATTTTATCTATGTTCATTACATACAAATACTAACCATTAATTAGTTCATTATTGCTGTGAGAAATAACTTGTATTACTGTTTTATTCATGTGCACAGTTAATGGTCTTGGCATCATTAAGTTATTACCAAAGTCAAGACTCTGTACAGTCATTGTTGTGTTTAATTTAGATTTTTAGTGGTGGAATATATTTACTGCATTTAACGGTTTTATCCTAGCGTTTGGTTATGAGGTAATCTGTTAGAACAAGGACCTAAAGGACAGAGGAATTTCTATTGTCCGGCATGTTACACACTCCCTTGTATGCAAATATCTATTGCCAGGAGTATTACAAAATTGATTGTAAAAGGTATAAATTTAGTGCTGTTACACCTTTTCTATAATCATGGTCTATGGAAAACAACTCACTGAAAACATTGAAAAAAACATCTGAAAATACACATTTATTTTCTAACACATAGGTGTCTTAATATCAGTTAGCCTAAATAATGTATGAAAATAATGCTATATATGATCATATCTGCCATTAAGAAAAGATGTTCATTATTATAAAGTTAATATAAACATTTTAAGGTATACTGGTAAATATACTAAACAATGATATTTGCGTTAACATAATTTATACTGATCAAGTGATCATTATTAATCATTGAATCAATGAGTCAGGACACATAGCATACTGTCTAATGATGGCATTTTCATGTAGTTGCAGTGGTCATAATTCTGACTGGAAGTGGTTCATGTCCAGTAAGTGAGTCTCTTACAGGCTTTCAAGCCTTTGATTTTCTAATAATACTCTTATCTCTTACTCATTTAATCCTGTTTTATGCCATCCATCTTTTTAGAAAACATATTTTTATTGTATTAATGATAATCAATATTATTTGTTCAAATTTGTGATATTTTATTTACTCCAGATGTCATTTGTTTTTAATGAAAAGAATTTCATTATTTCCTGAATAAATATAGTTTTGTTAAGTTCTACAAATGTAGTACTAAATCAGATTTTTATTTCAATGGTGGTGTGTTAAATACGCCAATGTTGAATGTTTTGCCTCTAAAGAGATTTATCCAACAGATCTGGTGGTATATTTAACTTTGTGATAATACAAACAATATTAAATAAAAAAAATATAAACTGGTTAGGATAACTGCCCTCCACAATATAACTGAAATGTTGTTGAAAATGACTTTAAACCCGATGAAACAAATAAATAAAATCTACCCAGGTGTAAGACTGGGGACATCTACTGCTAAGGCTTGAAAGTTATCAAATATCCCTGGCTGTTGGTATGACGTCTAACTCCAGAGAAAACAACATAATGATACTTGCTCTAGTCATATATGTAGTACATGGATAATTTTATGGTTTTACTAATTTCCATGTTTGGCAGCATCAGAATTCTTGTTAAATGTCATTGTAAATATTCCATCTCAGGGGTTCTGTCCCTTTAAAGATATACAATGTATTACATACCGGTAAGTGTCTAGATGTTGTAAATATCAACCAGCCGTCTTCTATTTTAATAAGTCATTTGACCACAAAATCTGATTAATATTACAGTAGTAACTGTCTTACATAGTAAAATAACAAATGTTTTAAGTTCTGGACTTATTTTCATTCATTGTAGCTGTAGCAAGAAATAGAGCACACTTTTGATATAGAAATGTAAACGAAGAACTTTTCATATCACGTCCTCTCATAGTTTTTGTATCTATATACATATATATGAAGCTCAAGAAATGTTTATTTCATTCAAATTACATTCCTTAATGTTCACATTGTTACAAGACAGTTCAGGGATAAAAGGCTTCATTAATTCAACTAATTACTAGTATTCAATATACAACCTGTGCATGAAGGTCTAAGAGGTACATTGTTCCATAAGATGTTTGTTAACTAATATAGCTAATCTTATACCTATCATGACTTCACAAGCAATTGTCTGAGATGTACCCATACAATAAAGACTCTCTGATAATTTTCACTCCAACTTTTCAGATTGTACAGATCTGAAGCTACTAAGAATGTCTTGACTCGCACTGTTTTTCACATACTTTCTCCTGACTTGTTACCAGTTGCGTTTATGGTGATTTTACTGTATATAACCCACCAGATTTGCAGTTATATTATTAAATATTTCAAAACAATTTCACACAATTTTATTTGGTGAAATAAATTACCATAGGGTTTATTTTGTAAAAAACGACATATGGGATAAAAAAGAGCTAAGTGTCCAAAACAAGGGATACCTTTATCCTTTAATGTTATTGTTGTATGGAATATAAATTCTGCATTTTATTATACATGTATAATATGTATGGGCAACCATTGGTACATGAAAATAAACATTTATCTTACTAATTTGTTCTTGTTATTATTTTGATATTTGATTTCAAAGTGATATTGCTACAGAGGCATCTTTCAAGAACCGAGATTTTTTTAATGAAAATATCACTAATTTAGTATTTTTATGCACAGAGCCTGAGAGGGAATGCCTTGTCTGTTTGTCCAAGGTTAAGTCTAGCCTCAACATACCAGGGGAATATGCATTTATTGAATGCAGCATCACAATAATTTTAAAGTGAGATTTTGCACACTGAACCACTGTATTATAGAAGAAGAATACATAGTCTTTTGGTATTGTTTAATATAAGATGAATAAAAACACAACTTCAATGTTTAGTTACCAAAGGCAACATGTAGGTATGGATTATACACAAAGCTGCCCCCATGACTGAATGGTCATGGCCTCTGACTAATAACCTCTAGCCTCTCACTAATGTGAAATCGAATCCTACCAGGATCCCAGCTACATGTAGCTTACAGAAGGTTAGTAGCTTCACACGGAATTTGACACTGAAAAAGTTTCCTTTAAGCAGAAGCAGAGATTCAACCACACAACAGTAGAATTAGTTGTCTAGAGCCTTACTAATAGACCACTGATTCACCCATCTTTAAAATGCTGGAAAAGTCTCCCAAAGAAAAACTCGCTAAATAATTCAAGACAAAATATTACTGTACGTACCAGAAATATTTACACATCAGTGAAGGCATGAGGCCTATCTGCAATTTCAACAAGTAATATTTCTGTTAAGTCTTTATACAACATATTTATCTCTTCCTGTTGTTGTCTTGTTAAAACATTCATACTCATATCCAGGACTACAAGCTTACGACCATGTTTACCACGAGTCTTCCATATAGATTTTGCTACAGATATCAATTCATTTCCTTTAACATGACATCCGCTGAAATAGACAAACAAAACTATTATCAGGTCTTATGTATACGGTCAAACCTTACGGACACAGGGATTCAATGTTTTGCTTATATACAATCTCTAAAGTTTTTTTCTCAGGATTTAAAATTTTTAGATACAGTCAAACCTGTATTAGTGGCCACCTCCAAATAAAGGCCACCCTATCAATAAAGGCCACTCTTTTAAAAACTGTCACTTATAATATAGAGCAAAACGATCTCTGAATAAAGGCCAACTGTCAATAAAGGTACATTTTGTATTTCCCAAGAGTGGCCTTTCTTCACAGGTTTTACTGTATTACAGGTCATGATTTGGTGCAATTATTTCTGGATATTTGATTCTTTGATTGTTTCATTTCTAACATAATTATTATTATTATACCATATTTATATAGCCCTTTTTTCATGTAATTACACGTTCAAAAGTGCTGTACAATCACGATTACGACATGGTTAAAACAATATGTAATAAATACAAACATGTTAGTCAAAAATGATATGGGTAAAATATATACAACTATGGACAAAATTATAAGTCAACAAATCCACCATTAATTTATGCATACAAGTAAGGTACACAATAATTCTAAAATGATTCAAGTCCGGTTGGCTTCGTAAGCTGTTTGGCCAGTCCACACGCGCATTACTCCACCAGCCGGTGTTCACTGTTCACTACGCAATGTCACTGAATGTTTACTAAAGGTACATTAAATTAAATTAGTGTTTCAAGAAAAGCGTCAAGATACCACTGCTACAAGAAACCGTCTCCAAAAGTATAAAGATACTACCTTTAAAGAGACCCCCATACTCAAAGGAATTAAATACTATCTAAGAAGTAAAACCTAATAGCCTGAGTAAGCTTTTGTAAAATAGTGCGTTTTCAGCGCTTTCTTGAATGACGGTAGTGTTTTACTGTCTCTGAGTGCAGTTGGCAGTGCATTCCAGAGCTTAGGTGCCGCGGCCGTGAAACATCGATCACCGAACGTGACAGTCCTCATCCTCGGCACAACTAGAAGAACAGAGTCATATTTAGACCTAAGCTGTCTTTGTGGAGTATATACTTCCAACATACTTCTGATGTAGCCAGGGGACTTTCCATTTAGTGCTTTGAATACATGAGTCAACACCTTGTACTCCACTCTGTATTGTACGGGAAGCCAGTGAAGATCCTTCAGCACAGGGGTGATGTGATTGTAACGTGGTGTCCGTGTGATGAGGCGGGCGGCTGTATTTTGAATATTTTGTAGTTTGTTCAGAATGATTTTTGGGGAACCGCACAGTAACGAATTGCAGTAATCCAGCCTTGATGTTACTAACGAATTGATAAGGGATTTTGTTGCATCAACAGTCAAATATTGTCTGATTTGACCTATTTGTCTGATCTGCATGAAACACGACCTTGAAACAGAGTTAACATGTTTATCCATGTCCAAATGTGAATCCAGCATGGCACCGAGGTTTCTCACCATCGATGATGATCTGATCACAGCGTCGCCAACTTTCACAGTTAGATTCTCGGCTGTTCTGGCATTTCGTTTCGGTACAAACAGGATTACCTCTGTTTTGTCAGCATTTAATTTCAGCAAATTTGCTTTCATCCAGTGTAAGATATCCTTCAGACAAGCTTCAATTCGTTGTAGTGTTTCATCACGCGAGACGCAATCTTTTGGTTTGAATGCCATATACAATTGTGAGTCATCAGCGTAGAAATGATATTGTAGTTGGTGCTTTCTGCAGATTTCACCCACTGGTTTTGTGTACATGATGTAGTTCTTCGGACCAAGCACAGAACCCTGTGGTACACTATAGTTCATCAGTACTGGTTTTGAAAGTTCACCATCTATACACACAGTCTGGTAGCGGTCACACAGATAGGATTTCATCCACTCTAATGGCTTGCCCGTTATACCGAAATGATTTTCAAGTCTGCGTAGGAGAGTGGTGTGATCAATGGTGTCAAATGCTGCTGATAAATCAAGCATTACCAGGACCGTAGCTTTATTCTGATCTAGAGAACAAAGGATGTCATTTTGCACACGAAGTAGAGCAGTTTCAGTAGAGTGGAATTTTCTGTATGCGGACTGACGTTCTTCGTGGAGATTATGCAGTGTTAAATGCTCTTCTAGTTGAGCATCGACTACCTTCTCAAGAACTTTGGAAATGAAAGGTAAGTTTGACACAGGTCTGTAATTTTTCAGTACATTTTGATCAAGGCCTGGCTTCTTTATTAGTGGTCTTATTCTGGAGCTTTTAAAAGCAGTGGGTACATAAGCACTAATGGTATCCTACTTGTATTTATTTACTAGTACATGTATATAGAAAAACACTACTATAATTACAATCTCTTATACAAATCTGACGATATTAATTACATTGCTGTTTTTTTTTCTAATGGATTACCATACAAAAGATTGGACATATAAATCTGTGTATACCTCATATCAAAACATCTCAACATTGGGTATTCACCATGTATGAAAATTGATGAAATGACATCTGGGAAAAATCCTCCTGAAATACATTAAACCAATTTTACAGTTTTAAACAACATTTTAAACAATATTTCAACAACTCAATAGACTGTTAGACTGGTTCTAAGGCCGTGGTCCATACATGGCCATAGTGAGCTGGAATTACAACCCAACTATCCTGCTTTGATGCCAAGTTGCAGCAGGTCACACATTTGACAAAACTGTTGATTTTCCTCCACACATGGAAAGTTGCCGGTTCCTAGTGGAAGGGTAAGTTAGTACTTGTTAGATTGCAGTCCAGGAAAACTGGTAAGGTGAATAGGCTGCTATATATAACTGCAATTTGTGATAAACAGCATTAAACCCTAATACAGACTGATTCTATCACAGACTACATGTACTTCTAACACAGACAGGTTCTGTTAGACATCAGATTAAACACACATGATTATAAAACACAAAATGCAAATTACAAAAGAATCTTTAATGATTAGAAGCAACTTACTTATAGCATTATTCCTCAGAACTAATGTCTGCAAATGATTCAAAGATTTCAGCACTGATAAAGCCTCTCTGATGATATCTAGGTATATAAAAAAAACACAATTTTTTTTTCAGTTTAGCAATGACATTTCCTTTCAACTTATTATGTTTTATTTTCATTATCACTGATGAAGGCTTATCAGCCAAAACATTTGTAATATAATAAAAATTCATAATGTGTTAGTGTGATATTATAATTGGATATCTAGATATGAAATACAGAAACATTCAAAATAATTAATGACACAAAAAGAAACTTAAAATCCAATCCTCATTAGAAATTTACACACACAGTCTTAAGGTCTAATTTTAGCTAGTTTTTTATTGTAGTTTTATGACATTTTGACAACTAATGGTCATGTAATACCGGTACACAATTAAATATATAGAAAGCAACAAGTATGAACAATGAACCAAGTAATATATTTAACAGAAATGAAGGATAACTGATATGATTCTTCAGGACTTAGCTAGGAAATGTAATACTGGTAGATACGTTTCGAAGGATATTTGCTGGATAGTACATCAAAGCAGTCTTTCAAGGTAACATATGTATATATACAAGTACAATACTGTTCCTCCAACAAACTGTGTACTTACTTAACTACAACATGTATAAATGAGTAGTGATCGTGAGACAATAGACTTTTTATGTAACAACTTCAGTTCAATTCCAGCAGAGAAACATGAGTGTAGATAAAATATTAAACTTGTAATACAGTAAAACATGGTCATAGTGTAATTAGATAATTACATAGGAGAACCAGATAGAGTTAAGTAATCATTTTTTCCTAGAATAGCCAATTCTTTACAATGTATTTACCAGAATATAGTGAAATATGGATATAAATGAAGTAATAAATCAGGGGCCTAGGATTTCATTCTAACCATGTTCTACAAATAAATCAATCAATAGTCCTTTCTCAACAAACTAAGCTAACTGTGATGATGAGCAGTCTAAAACCTTGTAAAACCATGGTGTCAGAGCAGGACTGACTATTACAAGCATTATATGGTGAAAAATTGGTTGGGATATTAACATTATAACTTACCATCGTTCCATAGTGGGTGCCATTGGATCTGTAAGAAGGTAAGATTTCTTGACAAATCTAACATTGAATGAAAACTATGTTGGAGATATTTGTCCACTGGTGTTGTAAGAGACTGTAAATCACTGCAAGAGATTAAATCTTGATACAAGTTGCATGTATAGTAAATACATTATCTTAGCATTCAATCTTATACTACATGTATGTATGACTTATAGAAGCATTTACCTTTCATTTGAAATGTTTATCAATTTGACTAAATGATATTTATTTCGACCATATGCACTCCTCACTTCACTTTGTCTAGAAGCTACTGATTTCATGACATTTAAAATTAATATTAGGTGTATCTTATTACTCCAAGTAACATATTTTCCTATTTATATGCAGTCAAACTTGTGAACAAAGGCCAACCTTGGGAAAGACAAAATGTGGCCTTTATTGACAGGTGGCCTTTATACCTGTCCTTTATGCGACAGGTGGCCTTTATTCGAAGATCATTTTGTTCTTTATAATCTATGAGTCTATGACATTTTTTTAAAAAATGGCCTTTACTGACATGATGGCCTTTAACCAGAGATGGCCTCTAACACAAGTGAGACTGTACAAAACATAATTTCACAAGACTTAGTGTATCATATTTACCTATTTGAGGAAATTTCCTTCCAGTAATGATTCTGTTCCATATTATTAGATATATCAGTTGCCAACATATTTAACTTAATTAAATGTTTGTTTCTCTGTATGAACATTAGTAGTCCTGATTTAGAGTAACTGTCTGAGAATTCACATTCATAAATATTCATTTCTTCAACTGCATAGTATAAATCTGAAAAAGATAAAACTATTTGTTCAGACCAGAAACTAATTAAGATCTTAAAGAAATCATGCGAGATTCAGCAGACTTTTAATGACTTTTGTTTGTTTATTTGAGTTTTACGCCCCTTTTCAACAGTCAGAGTCATATGAGGCGGACAGTTCACCTAACCATCGCTCCTGGAAAGAACCAGTACTAGACTCCCATGTCGGTAAACGACAGCCTACTTTCTCACATAAAGAGATATGGTTGGTAGCGGGGCTTGAACCCATGACCCTCTATCAGTGTGAGGTTACAGTGATTTGAAGTCACTGACCTTAACCACTCGACCATGGAGGTGGGTTGTGTAAAGACTAGTCTTATTATAAGACTCCCTCCAGAGGTACATATTATATTGTAATCACAGATGGAAGCCATGTATAATAAGTTTGTAAGAGTTCACATGCGTTAGGCTCAGTGAACCAGTACAATAAATATAGAACAACAGTCTTCGAATTTACCCCTGGATAGAGTCCACTAAAATGGGCATCAGTTCAGTAAATTTGAAAAGGTCAGTGATAATTTCATAATATATCAGAACAAAATCAGAAATATTTTAGACACTCTCAAATAATATGTTATAAAAATTCTTTTTAGTGAAGGGGCGAAGGCTGGAACAGCACTAATACTAACACACAACATATATCATATTATACAGGTTCAGTTTCAATAACGAAAGAACAAGCACATACCAGGTACTTCTAATTCAAAGTTAAATACTGGTATCTATATTGTAGATAAAAAACAGTTACCTAATATTTTTTCTTTACTTTTTGTTATATGAAAAACTACTGATGAAAATCCAAGGAATTTCAATGGAGGTCTATATTTGTCTCTGAAATGTTACAAAATAAAACAATCATGAATTAATGTACATACAGGGATCATATACCCTCAAACATTGGCTCACCACCATCTTGAATAATGGTCACATGTATACAACAGCAACTCTCTCATGCCCATTAACTGGCATAACAGACTAAATAAACTATGAAGACAACATTTCTTGTCTCCCTTTTTTACCACTTCTTTTACAGGATACTCAACAATACAAAATGAACAATGGCTCTTGAAGGACTCTTCTAATATTTTTTCAGAAATTCAGACAAAATGTCTACATGATACATAAGTTAAAATATAATTTCCAGTTAAATCTCACACACCACTGATCAGCATACAACATATTCTGCAAGAACAAAATACTTCAACCAAAATGTATTAAAGAAAATGAGTCTATGACACAAGCAAAATAAAAATGAATCATTAGATGAGAATACACAGATTCAATTTAAGTGGAATTACCTGAAAACTTCGTTAAGTGCCATCATTAATTGATTGATAACTCCAACACCATGAAATGATAGGTGAGTTAATTGTTTCATCCCCTTCTCTAACAACATAGATGTTAAATCTTTATCTACAAAATTAAAAACAAAAATGGAATATTTAAGTTTATCGCCATGATATGAAACAATATAACATATACTGTTTAAGTGCCTAAGTTCTCATTGTGAAAATGTTTCTGTTGTTTCCCGAATGACCTTTTTTGCTAACATTTCTGCTAGCAAAACATTCTGACCAAATAAACTGTTTTTTGTTCTGTAAATATAACACCTGTATGAAAATCGTTTTTCACTATATAACATTAATGAATGCTTAAAGCATAGAGTTACAGATTTGCAAATATTTTGAAACACAATCATATCATATCATACCTGTAATAGAATTTACACAAGCAGTATAATTGTAGATATAATATCCAACTTACCTGGAGTAATACTAAGACGTCTTACACCATTATCACAGCATTTATTATCAGAGAAAAAGTTCTGTGAATATTGACTGATACTAGATCTTATTCCCTCCATCACTTGTAACTCTTCACGTTCATTAGTTAACTCCGAGTACAGCATTGTGTCAAAGTCACAACTTGTCCGAATCAAAGAAAAACTAAAGCTAGTCACATTTGATTTACGTCGAAAATATTTTATTAACTTAAGAATGTTATCTGAAACATCTAAAGTACCACGTTGTTTAAATTCTATATGTTTCGTGTGTTTTTTAATTGCCTGTAACACACATAGGGTCTTTTCATTGGTCAACAAACAAGCTCTAGGAATAGTTAACATTAGGTGTGGAGTAAATTGAATATAAAACATCAAATCTTGTACACAGACATCATGGCTGTTTCGTTTATCTGAAATGTAAAAAAATGATGATACATTGAATATATTAATAATTACAAATAAGAGCGCCGCAAGTATTTTCAAATGGCCTACAAAGATGAGCATCACTAATATGAAAATGCTTAGATATAAGATAGACAATGATAGGTAAATACAGTAAGACAAAAATTTTTAGGACTAGTGCGCAAATACTCTGAAATAAATGAACAAGCAAGTCAGCTTTACTTTGGTATTTAACAACTATGTTTGAACACAAATTCTGTTAAGTTCAGCACAGTTAAGAAGATTAAAGCAAACATATATCATAAGTTTTCATGAATTAAGTAATATAACATCTCTTTTTTTTTTAAATAATGTGGCCAGATACTAACATTACAACATTACCATAATTGCACATCAAAGGGTAGAAATAAAAACACAGAGGATGTAAAAATTGGTCCTGTATGACAGACTCGGCGTTAATTCATTCACTTAATTACTGACCTAGTATTGACGAAAGAACAGGAAACAACATCTGACTACAATGTAATTTCATGTAAACTGCTTGAGCTGTATGACATCGACTATCAGCAACTTCAATATTAAATATCTGTCCAAATGAATAATGTCTAAATGCATTTCTGTATCGATGACAAAGATGTTTCTCCCATACTCTGCTAGTGCTAATTCCTGCAAAGATATGAATTAAAGGTGTTACCAATAACATGCTCATTAAAAATTGGGAAGGAATTTTTAAACTTTTTTTATCCTTGTAATAGTGCAGAAAGGCAGATTGGTAAGACAGTGTATGTATGTTTCCTAGGGATTAAAAATAGGGGAAAATTAGGGTAGGTCTGATAACCAGAATCAAACACATTTTTTTTACATCTTATCAAAATATTCATGTGTTTTTTTTTTGCAGGACAATAATCAATGAAAATGGTATATACAAAACTGTTCACTAAAAAATAATCTACATGTAGCATGAATGATGTTCATGACATATTACTTTAATCGTGCACCATTCAACTATGCAGGAAAATTGACACTCCTGAATCTGTTATTCGGTAGTAACAAGTAACGCTTTCTGTTATTTTTTGTCAATAATTAGAATGTACGCGAATACATTACATATAATTCAAATAATTTCCAAGACAAACTTCATAAAATTAAATAGAATTAAATCAACCTTAATTATTAACTAAATGTGAATACAATGTAAACATTACAATTCACAGCATCTGATACATGTACTCAACAACAACTCATTACTTAAGCTTCATACATGAAAAAAAGAACATCTGGATTACTATAATCAATACTAAATAACAATGATTCAAAGTCTACAAACCATTCTCAGTGAAGAGAGACTCAAACTTTAATAGATCATATGCACACATGTACCATTTTAGATCATCCAATATCTCACAAGGCATGCCTGTAAATACATGAATAATTTATTTATACATACTGTACTACACAGTATTACAAATATTTTGATACTTGAAGTGATAACAGTAATTTATAGGTGAAGTTACATTTGAACAAAAAAGTCAGACTCAGTCAATTATTACAAGAATGAAAATGCTAAAATATAATTTTCATGTACATAGAAGTAAATTTTGTTGTGATGGAGAAAACCACAAAAATGTTGAGTATATTTTACTTTGAGTATATTTGGAAAGCTTGCATCCGTTTTTTATTATCAAGGCAAAAGGTTAAGGGTCCCTTTCATGGGGGAAATTGGCTTCGTGAGACACTGAATTTGGAAATTTTTAAAGACTATATACCATTCTTTCCTTAGGTATCATTTTAAATGATTGTCTTTAATTATGGGAAAAATTTTCTCTGAGAGGGGAAAATCATATACTTTTTTTACTTGAGTAATGGGGGAGAAAAATGGCATTAAAAAGGCTTTAAGTTAAGGCAAACAGTACCAGCAAAATACAAATAAACAACTTGATACAAACTTACACCTCAAAGCATCAGGGGTTAGAATACAACTTCCACTAGCCAAGAATTGAAGGCACCTATCTCTGAGTGATGTTGTTTTACCATTATTTAACCTTCTGAACATTTCATTGTTATAATCACATCCTTTACAAGAGAAACACTGAAATAAGAAGAATGTATATATTGTATGTGTGTCTACAGGGTAAGATTAATCTCTATACACTCTGTTATTATAAGTCAAAGATATTAAGCAAGTACATCTATTATTCTATACTGTTACAGAGGAAAGATTTAATAATCTCAGAATATTTTTGTCACAGATTTTCAAATTAGGACTTATTAGAACTTTCACAAATTCAATGAAAGTTAAGTTTCACGAGTAATTATAAATATAGTTATAAATTAATAGCTTTAACAAAGCTGGAGAGAAAAATAAATTTAGATTCTTCATCGATTTCAATGATTAGTGTAATGGCCATTACACTAATCATTGAAATCGATGCATGCATCATTACCCTAATCATAGTTGGATGGACTCGATCCTTAAGATGTTAACATGCACATATGGCACTTTTTTCAATATAACTTAATTAACTACCGAAGCCCGAATACTCTTAGTCCTACTTTAAAAATATTAAACTGTTTGTTAGTCCAAATAAGTGTACGCTACAGATGGATATCGAGACATTTTTGATTTGGCAATTATCTTATGGGCTATAATATATGAAGTAGCAAAATCATGAACAGATTGTCCGTTCAACTCATAAATTAGACTATATGTTTGTGATGGCAAGGCCTTTTTTATTCGGTCCCATGGATAAGATTTATTTAAAGTTGGTCGATAAGACAACAACAGTTTAACATAAGCCATCTAAAAGCTTTTGAGCCAACTATACAACTAGAGTGGATCCTGCCAATCCATCCAAATTCATTAACCAAAAGCAGGATTAGTAAGGTTAGTTACACTGAAAAGAAGACCTTCAAGTGTCATAACCTTTTTGAAAAAGAAACGTGCCTGTTTCTTAATCTTAATAGTAATACATGTAGCTATCAGGGCTCGATATTAACTTGAGGAAGTCCTTGCAAAATATAGGTAGTCCTCATTGTAGTATTCAAATTATGTGTTTCTCAATCATTGCAATGCCTATTGAGTGTACATTTTACTAGAATGTAAAACATTTATAAACAATAGAATTTTCACAAATGTATTGAACAAAGTTATACATGTATGCAGGTTACATCATAATTTTAAGATCTAACAAAAGTTTGTTAGCTTTATCATTTTTACGTAAATTTATAGAATTCCGGACACCAAAATTTCAGATAGTCTGACGGGATACCCTGCTTGGAAACCTAGGTAGTCCTTGGAGAAAATAGGTAGCCTCAGGCTAACGGACCATTGTTACTGTTAGTGTCGAGCCCTGGCCTTGCAAAATCAAAGCTTGAACTTGAAGTTGAAATTGGTTCACATAAAAAATTCTAGTAACCAGAAGTGAAATCTTTATGATAAGCATGATAATGAAATGAATTATCAACAACTACAATGTACATCCAGACACATTGAAATAAGCAAGTTATTAGGTATATTTAGTGTGCTGTAACCTGATGAATTTTGTGTGGTCTAACCTCAGCTCAAACTAAAATCTAAAAATGAGCCAAAAGTGAATAAACTCGACATTGTTACCATATTAATTCGTTCCTTGAAATCGAAACATCAATATTGCAAATTTAACACAAACTTGGATGATAAATTATTCTAAAGAACGTAATCAGTCTGTTTATCTTCACCGCTTCTTTTTAATTTGGGAACCATCAGGGACACTGGGAACCAGTCACTACAACAACAACAACAATTTATCCAAAATGGCTGACAGTTTAGATGTTTTCGAAAAACGACTTGCATTTCTGGAGACGCGTGTCTTTGGTGGATCCAATAAAGATGCACATTATCCGAAGGTATACCGTTATTCTTTTATGGTATTGTCTATATCATTAATTCCGCTACTTGCGTTATTTTCGACCTTCCTTACTGTCATAAAATTCGGATATATATTTTATCCGGACACTTTTAATTGAGTATCGTCTTTCTTGTCCTACATCAGTACATGTCATGATAAAACTGATTATCCTTAGGATTCTGTCTTGTTTGATGTATGATAATTATTCAACTATTTTGTTGTTGCTTTGTATGAAATTTTTATTATATATATTTGATAACTTAAGCCCTAGGCTACTTATTTGGCTTTTCGGTTGGCTGATTTAGCCGATTTCATGGACCAATTCGAAAGGGCCATCCTCTCAGCCTTACAAACATCTGCATATTTACGCATGGAAAAAAATTAAATTACGTCAAAATTCTTCAATAACTTGTATAACTTACTTACTTACATGTAATTCGATAGAAATAACAATAATCTCAATGAATGTGCCTTAAAAATTCTGTGTTGTCAAATTTGAAATAACTTATTCACCCTAAAATTAATTTAAAACTGGAAATATCTCTCTCCAATTCAATCCGAATCAATTTATATTCACGTTTTGTTTATGTTAAATCCACGTTCGTGAAACGCTTGCACTAGACAATAATGACTAAAAATAGATTGTTGCCCTGTACCCGGCCCTGCGGCATATTTAAAACACCGCTACAAGTTTACAAGTTAAACAGCGACAATGCCTCATTTGCCAGCTTTTCTATTTATTTCAAGAATGGGATTTCTTACTTGACAAATTAATTGGATGCGTTGATTATTGTCGGTCTCGTATCAACGGACTCGAGTAAGTGTCAACTCCTGAATTATCTTACCATGTTACCTGTTTTCTGATAATTACAGTACCCGTTTTCCGAAAATGAACAGACGACAGAAAGCGATTTCAAGTAGAAGAAGCATTCGCAATAAATATCAGTGTTGCTACTTGAATGACGGCTTGATATGTACGCAAATCACGTTGATCCTTAGTGATTAAAGATTAAAATGCCGATTATACAATCTGTATCGTTCATGTATGTTGTAATCATTTATGTCAGCATCCGACATAATTTTCCGCAATCAGTCATACATAACAGAAGACATATACATCTTTTAAAGTCTTAATCATACAGTACGGTTCGGGTGATTTGTCCGATTTCCGATTTGAATTTTGGCCGTCGCATTCAGAGCGACGATGATCGACGGTGACCATCACCACTGAAGGGCAATAATTTGCGGTGGATTGCGGCGACGATCGCTCAACACGGTGATACGCGATGTCGCCTCTTTAGTTCACTCAAAACTTACAAATTTCTTGTAAATAACACTGTTATTCACGCATTATTTAATTGCGCTTTTGTGAACAAATTGTTACCTGATATGTGTGAAAAATTAGCGTTGACATAAATTATAATCAACGAGCGTGAGAACTTAATAGTAGTTGATCAGCTTTAATTAATCTGTCAGCTTTCGTATATTATTGCGCGAAATAATATTACATGTAAACAGTGGACTGGATTTAGTGTTTAGAGCACCAAGCTACATTAGTAAAATGAGAGACTGCGACTCGGTCTAAATAATGATTCTCGCCCTGGCACTCGATATATAAAACACTAGAAATAGACATATGAATCTCGCCCTGTACGTAACGCTGCATATGTAAAACATAGCTACACAGTTCACATATTCGCCTAGCAATTCACCAGTTTTTCTACATATTTACTTCAAGAATGGGATTTCCTACTTGACAAAATTTAATCAGATGTCTGGATTTCAGTCGGTCTTGGCCGACGGGTTTAGTAAGTGTTAAATCCTGAATTATCTTACCATGTGACTGGTTTTGGAAAATGAACAGTCAACAGAAAGCGAAAGTAGAAAGATTCACAATAAATATCATTTTATTTACTTGAGAGTCGGGTTTAGACGTTCGCGAATCACCGTGATCCATCGCTATCAAAGATTACCGACTGATAAATAAGTCATAAAACGCGGTGATTAGCGACATTGTGGTGATTCGTGTTTTTTTTCAAGATCGATGCCGCGATGAAAATCGCCGCTACGGGTGATAAATTGACGATTACGAACGCGGGGGAAACGCGAAAATCGGACAAATCACCCGAACCGTACTGTAACTTACATTCTAAAAGTATACAAATATACTTAATTTTCTTAAGGGCGAGTTGGTTCTTCTAAAGGGCGGGTAAGAATTTGCAGCTACTATTCCTACAGGACTAGTACCATCTTGAAATTTTTTCAAGCCCTGATTATTAAACTTTAAATTTTACGTTGCATATAATAACCAGTATTGATGGACTTTAGCCACATCCAATGCCAAGCCGTGTACAACTACCATCAGACAGACCAATTCTAAATTATCTTTAGTTTATAGTGTGTACTAGTAGGATTAATGGAAGTTGATTAAGTTTAAGTTTTACTTTAACTTGCCAACATTTCATTGACATGCCAGCTTATCCTTGAATTATTTGCAAAGCAAATTTTCGAGAATAGGCGATTTTTACCATGACACCGGCATTTAAGGTAGAAGCCGCCTAATGTCTACCTCCTTCTGAAGAGTATAATCAAGGGAATAATTTGTATAGCAATTCACAATAAATATCAAAGCAGCCATGGGTTCAAACCCCGCTCAAGGTACAATTTTTTTTCTTCTTTCTTTTTTTTTCATTGATTTTTCTAAGTATCTTAGACAAAATAAGTACAAACATAACAAGTTACATTATTTAAAAATTACTCATATGAGTATAGAAATGTGTTTTCTACCTACCAAACGGTTCGCTTTTGTCACAGATATTTTAATTATCATGTCCATGTCCATCATGATTTTCCACACACAAATATGCAGATCTTTGTTAGACTGTGAGGGACGGGGCCAAGTCAAAAAATTATCTCATCATCACAAACAGTCTAATAATAAATTAGTTCGACTCATATTTTTTTTTAACCTAAATTCTGTCCCTACATATTGTGCTATTCAATTCACTTTACATGGTTTTCTAGGATGCTATTCCTGTACATAGCCTTAGCTTAATCACAGTTTGTTCAGATAATAATCCATTTGATAAGTAAATGGTTGATTTTGGTGGCTTTTGCATTTATATAACAGCTACCTTTAAGATAGCACGGAATCTGAAAGCTCAAACTAAAGACGCCGCGGGGGCAGTGAATCACACATTCAAGGACCAGACTCTTTATTATTATGTACAGACGCTCACCCTGTATGCAATTAGGGAAAATAGATTTTTTGGGTGGGAAAATACAGTTTATTTTCCATGCTGAAAGTCAGTGTCACTTTCTTAGTAAAAAAAAACTTGTATTGGACTAGGGATATTTATATATATATATTTGTTGACCCATTTCGACCTTTTTGTCCCCTGCATTGAATTTTGAGTGAATAATTTCAGACTTATGTGAATCGTATCCATTTATAACGAAGATATTCAGATTGCTCTAGAGCAATCTATTATTTTATCCATATCAATCTGTCAAAACCTATATCCGAACATAACTTACACACATTGCCCAACATTAGTGGACATCTGCAAGGGGTGGTCTGTATCTTTTTAGAGCCTAATCCTTGAGTGTGTGACAGGGATTTTATAACCTACATTGGCAGATGCAGACAGGATAGGGATACCTGGGCAGTGAAATGTACTTACCTCAAGTCCATTCACTTCATTTATAATTATGTTTCTAGATTATAATTCTGTTATGTAGATGTTGTATTTTGTGTGTGCATTTTGCCATACCAGTGATGTAACATATTGTTTTTATATTATATTTGCATGTTTAGTTTTGATAATTTATCATGTATACATAATTTAGGGCATGACACCTGTTAAGGTAAGTGTGTGCATTAGAAAAGTTTTTTTATATCTGTTAACTTGTTTATCACTCACTGTTAATTAGCCCAGAACTCAGTATTTCTTTCAACATAATTAATTGATGGTGGTTTTTCATTTATACAATTACAGAATATTTATTATCCGATAGTATTCTGTAAGCGTTTCATGTTTTTCTTTGAAATACAAATGTAGTTTAGAAACGTTCTAATGCTCATATATACATGTATATGTATATGACTACAACTACACTTACCGTACATATGTTACAGTAATGTCAAAAATTAGCTAGAAATTGTGTCATGGCCTGGTGCACAAATTATGGTGCATTGCCTTAAATTTGACTGTACAGACTCAGATTTCAATAAGTTGTGTAATAAGCTTTTAAAGGTTGACATTTTCTTTCAGTATATATACTCCTGCAGATGTGCAAAAAATTTCAGGGTGATATCTTCACATATGAAAAAAATATGACACTTTTATGTTCGCAAAATGAGCCATTTTTGCCTGTAATGAATTAGCATCTAGTTTTTTCACTTTTTTAAAATCAATGCAGTTGTTGGAGTTGGAAAGTAAAGTATTATGAGACTTCTAATTCAATAAGAAAAATTAAAGCCGGTTAATCTGATACCCTATATATTAAGATACACCCAAAAATAGTGGAGTTATTTTGAAAAATCTGAAATGTGGGTCGCTGTAATGGTCTTAAAATTACAACAACCCATATTCCCTTTAGTAAGGATTTTTTTTTGTTAAAATGAAGTAAAATGTACTTCTCCTACTTTATGGATAACACAAAGGGTATAACTTAATGTTTATATTGGTTCCTTGGAGCAGAATTATGTTTAGCGCGATTTATTTTGAAATTTGAATGTCATTTTATGTTTGTGTCAAAAAACCTGTAATGTCCGTCCCCCCCTGTCACTGGAACAATTAAGCATACAGAGAACATTTGAAATAGGTTACAATATCCCCTTATGCATCATGATGATAAATCAACAGTATTTGCCTGAATGTAAATAATAGAACAAAAAATATTTGGAACAACATAAAAGTTATCTGTAATGTCCGTCCCTGTAATGTCCGTCCCCAAACAAATGGTCATGGAAACAATTACTTTAAAGTTAATTTAACAGTGCTTTTTATAATAAATGTTATCTTATAAGACATTAGGAGTACAAAGATGTTTGTTTCACTTAAATTAATTAAAAATAAATATGTTTAATGCATATTTTCCAGCTCATTAAATGCTTGTGTCAAAAATACAGACTATAATAGATTAAACTCTTATAACAATTATATTTTCATATAAAATGTTATTTTTAGGCAACATTGAAGGTTTTCTATTCATATGAGCATCAAGGTTTGCTCTTTGGAAGTTTAAAATGCTTTTTCATAAATGGGGACGGACATTACAAAAAGGGGACGGACATTACAGTATCCTATGTATCTACTTATTGATGTTTATCTGACATAATACATATGTATATAACTTGGTTTTAATTCTGCTTGATGCTGCTTCACTTGTTTTATGCTATTTATGTACAATATTAACCTCTAATTAAAAATAAATTAAATAAATGTGTTAAAATTCAACAACAGATTGGGAGTGGGGTTTATTAACCCTTTATTTCATGATCCCGCCAAATCATGCCTCTACCTCATCTGCATAAACAAGCTAAATCACGCCTCTGATTTTTTATCCCTAATAAAGTGTTTATTTTCTGATATAAAATGAAAATTTTATGTAAATAATTATATCCCCGCAAATGAAGTTTGAGAGGGGCTATATTCGAGTCAGTCTGTCGGTTGTTTGGTTGATACACAAACAAAATCACAAGTTAGTGAAATGAACTACTTCCACATTCTTTAAGCAGTTGCAATGAAGCATAAAATATGTCATCACCATGAAGTGTAGCTGTTCAAGACACATTTCCATGCCCAGTGATCCACACATTATAGAGTTATGTCCCCTTGAACTTGGCCATATACTGTGATATGGTGTACTATCGCATTCTTAGTGTCTTTAAGAGGCAACGGGGGTATAAGTCACCTCTGTCACTGTGACAAAGTTCAAGTTATTTACGTCAATATTCCATAAAATCTAATGTTAAAATAAAATGTGATTTAAACTTTAAAAAATGCCTAAATTTAAATTACTGTGAAAAAATAACACCATCATATTTTCTGGGTAACTTAATACTGAAGATCTAGTCAAATCTATATTATAAATTTTTGATAAAAAAACAACAACAAAATTTCATCCCAGAGTTTGGCAGGTCTTTGAAGTTAAATCCAGTGGCCACATTAGATGTTAATCAGTGCAATTATCAAGGGTCTTGGGGAGTAAGTCCCAGAACAGTATGGGTCCTTAGATATCATCAAGAACATGTGTCACCAAAAGTTTTATGGTCATATATTGTTTATTGCAGCTGACAAGTATGACACTTTTCAAGACTAATATATACCATCAGATAAGATCGAATAATGATAAATCAATTGTTCATTATGATAAAACAATGTGTTTGTAAAAAAGAAGATTGCCAAATATAACATGAAGTTTACATGAAAAACAAAATAAAAACAAGAAATTATTAATTTGTGTCCTCAAAATTATAAGCTTAATATTTGCCTAACAACAATACTTTTTATATCAAAAGAATGATAATCTAAACTGCAAAATATCTTACTTAAACAATTTTTTTAAATTAATGAATTAATGCTGTAATTAAGAGATGAGTCAAAAGAAAGATAATCTAAACTGCAAAATATCTTACTTAAAACAAAATTTATAAGTTCATTTATTAGCGCTATAATTAAGTGATGAGTCGAACATGTGTCAAATCAGTGTCATAAAGATAACAAAAAATATTTTATTTTAACTTCATTCTTCGAAATGTTAATAAAGATGAAGATGTGTTCTTGTTAGCTACTGAAATAATGTAAGAACTGTAAACAAAGCATGATATAGGTACAAAAAGGACCTGGATATCAACTGTGTAATGTCCGTCCCCTTATTTGTAATGTCCGTCCCCTTTCATTCAAATTTAAAAAAATGCTTTGAATATAAATTAAGAATGAAAAGAACTGTTTTTGTAAGTTTTATGTCTGTAAATCTGTTACTTCAGTGAATTACTGCTTTTTAATGCTAAAATGGCAATGATTATATCATTTGATTTAACACAGGAAAAAATGCTAGTTTTTTCCTATTTATGTGTTATTTTCAACTGCTTCATATTTCTCAATATATGATTTTCCTCATGAAAAAGACGATGTATATTGAACTAGTATGTACTGAAATAGCAAATGGTATGAAATAAGGACAGTTGAAACCTTCTTTGTTTTCTGGTTATATGTTTAAAAAGGTGTAATGCTCCTGTCTGTAATGTCCGTCCCCAATCTGCCTATGTGTCTATGAACGTCCAAGAAATAAAAAGCAGAGTGAAAGTTATCTTTTCATGACTGAGTTGTGTTTCTAGATGGTCTAGACTTACTTAAAAAGTGGAAAAATACAGAAAATTCAGTACTTTATTTTTTGGTCTTGATGCTAACTCAAATGCACCATAATTTGTGCACCAGGCCTCATCTAATTGCAGCGATTTACAAGAAATCTCTATTTATTCAATATCAACTTGTTCAAGTTGTCAGTTATTCTGAGATCTAATCATTCATCTGTAGTAGATATTATATGTTAATATCATATTTATTGGATCATTGTAAACAAAGTCAAGGGAATGCTTAAAAAACTGTTTATCAAATTTCTTGTCCCTCTTGGCATATATATATGTATTCACTTTAAAAGTGAATGTCTGGAGAAAACTATTGGTTTGACTGTTTTAAGTTTATTTTTACTAGTGTTTAGTTTTAATTTTGGCTAAATTAGGTAATGTTCTGCATGATGATCAGGGCTTTGTTTTCAATCCTTGGTGTTATATGATTCATATTACCATAATGTTTTGTTGCATTCAACATACATGTAGTTATTGCTTGTTTTAATATATTAACTGCTGATGCATTTATAATCTTGCCCATATCACTTAGCTGTAGCTTACATCATTTATATAATATGTTAACCAAGCTTTATTGTAACACAGCTGCTTGCTTATATCTATTTATTCAACTAACCCATAATGGAGACACAATTGCTTTGTGAAATATCTGTGAATTAATTGGAGATTTTTAATGTGTTATTTAGGTTGACAAGTTAACTTTTATTACAAATATGTAGTTTTAATGTATGATCTGATTCCGTAGCACAGATAAAATGTAATGAAACAGCTACTAAGTCTTCAGAACAATTTGTAATAATTTAGTTTTATTTTGATCCATCTGATTTTGTTGCAACATATTTTGATTGGACAACAATGGAATTGCTAATATATATTTTTACACTGCAGTTCATCTTTCCCTTGGTATCTCAGTGTCACAAGCAGTTGGTGTCTTTATTTATATAGCTAATAAAAAAAATGTGTTCCAGTGCAGTTTACCAGTATGTAAAATAAAGTGCTGATGTTGCCTAAAAGACACATGCACTTTTTAAACTTGAGTATTGAAATTCATACCGGTACATCTTTTTTCAATATGGTAAGATCATTTAACAATAACACAGGTAAACAATCAGTTCTTGTTGTATAAAAAATGAACTCATAGTAGTTTCATCACAGATTTCTATAGTAAGTCATACTTTGTTAGCTATCAGGAGCACATTATATGTATAATTTTTATAAATCAGCTGGTGCTCATTTCATAGATATATCTTAGCTACATATGTAAGTGTATGATAGCAGATTTATAAACTGAGCTAAGACAAATCGGTGAAACGGGACCCAGCTAGTACGCATAAGCATTATTTATGCAGCTTATTACCTTTGAAAAAGTACCAATGTATCACCAAATCATACTCATGAAGATGTAATTCACAATTAATGTGACTTAATTAGTTTAGATAAGAAAATAAAGTTACGATCAGTAGATGTTGACCTCATATTTGATATAGCATTGTGTAAGTATATCTTATTATAGATCCACAAAAGTCGCAGAATTTTTTTCTTCATTTCACTGACCAGTGCCTAAATTTGGTCCTATTACTTAACCAAATTTATTCACTGATTTCATTCCTGAAAATGATATCATGTAAATTTTGCTTAAATCTATTTTGAGACATATTGAACGAGAAGTTTTAAATCATATGTAAGAATATTTCAGCTGTATTTCCAAGAACAAAATTACATTGAATTTTGCTAATGAAAAAAAAAATTCAGAAAGAATTATGTTTGATCCATCAGTTATTTTTATAAACAAACTACTTAAAAGTGAACATGCATCTCATGTCAGTAACAGTTGGCATCCAATCAATTGTTAGATGTATAATTTGATATGTGTGATTATTATGAAATAGTTCAGAAGAAGATCTGTGACTTAAACTAGTCTAGTTTATGTAACAAATTAATATACCAAACATGTATTCTGCTTTCCCTTTTTTAAACTCCACCCATACATGTAGTTAATTAATTTTGACTTGATATAATAGAGTGATTTCAAATACAATAGATTTATATTCACTTGTTCAATGAAATGTTAATAAATTTCATCTCATTACATTTATATAGACACTTATAACTTATTTATTTGCAATACAGAACTGATGCTACATAAACATTATTTAAACTTATTATTAATTAAGGGATAGAAGTCCATTGTAACATGTTAAACACAAAACTTTTTTGTTCTTATTTGGCCGTGTCGAAAAACTAAACTATCTCTGTTTTTTTTTTATCTACAAATAACATTACTCCACTAGATGGACATGTTCTGTTAAAAAATTCTCATTTATTAACGTATTCTGTTACTCTTTATTTTTCAATGAGACAGAGGTAATTACAGTATCAATCATTGATGTCTCGTGGGGTTTCGCAGTGTTCGAATTAAATTTTTTGAAGCACTAGCCCGAATTATATGTGGACTGTTGAAAATAAACAAATTACCACTAGCCCGAATACACAGTTTTTAAAAAGTCCACTAGTCCGATAAGAAATTTACTGGCTGTGGGCTAGTGGGTTAGTGTGAAGACTGGTTTCATTACATCTGTCATGGCCATCTATGTAACATACTTCAATACTATACTTTATTTTGACAAAATTGAATTGTAGTGCTGTGGCTTGGTTTGGTTTGAATGCTGATTAACATTTTGTTATTTAATCATTATGGACTTGGTGTTTATGAAGTTTGACATTAATTTTGTTAATAGTAGACTAGTTAAGGAGTATGTATTCAATGTAAACTGTCAACAAATATTTTGGTGGACTGGTTACTTTGAAAAATAATAATTGTCTCTGTAATTCATGTTCTGATCTGTTATTAATTAATTAATAATTTTCTATGTAAATGAGTTTCTTTGAAATTTGTTGCATTCTGAAACTCATAACACTTCATGTTAAAATTGAATATCATGACGAATGCTGCCCATATACCAGTATACTTAAATATATGTAGTTGCTTAAAAGCCAACTCTAATCATGTTACAGCTTCTTTGACTCCATAGCATGTTTGCATAGGAATTGCATGAAATTCCCAATCCTAAATTTTCAATGTATACAGTATAAATATTACAGAAGTGGACTTCATTTTCAAATACTTTATGAACTGATAGAAAATGGCAATTGAGTAGCTATGTGAGTGTACTAGTGTGAAGATTTTCCCATTTAATTTGTCAGCTAGGGCTCGATCTTATTTGACCCTTAAAGTGACATTATGACTCTTGAAATCGACTTGATTACTGCAAACAAATTTATTTTTTAGGATGGCCTAATATAAGAATGATAAAATGTGTTCCTTGGTAATATTTGACTGAAACAAAGTTGGTTTACTCAGTTGTCATTTTGTTTTAAAATGCAGTTCATATAGTAAGCTAACATGAATCAAACAAGAGAAAAAAATCCTACTTTCTTTTTCCATGCATTTAAGATGATGCTAAATTTCTTAGGATATTATCTGTATATAGATGTCAAGTATATTATTAACAATGTGATATGATTGTATTGTTTTCAGTGTACCGATGTGTTAGGTAATGTTCAAACTAGTCTGAATAAAGCTGTCAATGGGAAGAAAAAGATCAACAAAATATTTGATAGATGTAAGTTTGATTGATGTGTAATAATACTGGTAGTGTTTCCTACAGGATGTGAACATTTCACAATAGATTGAAGAATGTTAATTATATCTACAGTATAACCTCTGTAGAGCAACACACTGTGTGAGCTGCAAATATTGGCCATTGTTTAGAGGTTGTTGCTCTACAGAGGTTAAAATCATAGTAATTATCAGTTTAGGGAAATTTTTAATGTGTTGTTATAGAGAGGTTGTTGCTCTACAGAGGGCCGCTCTGGAGAGGTTTTACTGTATATCTGTTAGTATTCAAAATGATAAAAACCTGTGAATAAAGGCCATTCTTTATTCACAGATGGTCTTTATTCAAGGTAATTTTCTTCTAAATAACCAACAACAGTTTTTAAGATTAGCCTTTAAACAGAGTGGCCTTTAAATCAGACTGTACTTAATTGATTAACGGTTTGCTCATTGCAACTATATGTACCAATTTACTATTTCTTTAAATCTTACTTAATAAATGCAAGTTGTTTATGTTGTCTTTGTTGACCATTCATTTAAAAAACAGATTTTCTGGCATTCTGTATTCAGTGTAATACTATATCAGTGTTGTATCATGCATACCACATAGTCTTATTATTGTCTGTTCTTTGATTTTGTATGAATTCAGTGCCAGAATTACAGGAATGTTTGGATCCAGCTAAAGCTGATGAGTTAACTCTATCTGATGCTGCAAAAACTGAAATCATACTAGCAGGTAAATCTCTCCTTAAAAGTTATATGAATGATTAGTAGTAAGTTATTCTTTTAATTATTGTGAATGAGAAAATAGGCAGTTACTTACGGAAAACGGGAGTCTAGTTTTGGTTCTTCCCAGGAACGATGCAGGCGGGAGGCCTCAACAATGGTGCCCACTCTCTAATCCAAACAGTTCTATTCAGATTCTTTCAGATTCTCACCAAACTTGATGGAAATGTTTATGGCCATGAGGTCTCGGCCAAGTTCGATAACCAGCCCAATCGGCCCTGGCACTTCTGAGTGATGCCCCTTGATGGGCGTATTTTGTGACCTGGCACTCTTGTTCAGCAGTTGATAACATGATAGAATTTGTCCATGTTTTGTTTATTTTAGAGGAAGATTTCTTGTTACAACAGTCAGCTAGGCTAGAAACACTACAACAGTTACAGGATACATTGGACAGTGAACATATTAAAGGTATAGTTTATTATACAGTGTACAGAATTCAGTGTTTTAAATATTGTTAAAAATTTCAACCATCAAATTTGTGTTTTTTTTGGATACAGTCTTCATAGTTCTCTGCCACTGGTAGAGTTTCATCTTTGAAAATATGATGTATTTATTTAATTAAAATTTAATTGAAATAACATCTCTGTTATTTACATAGAGAAAATAACATATTCCAAATATCTTTGTAGATTTAAATGTATCAGGCAAACAGGGTTGTTCATGAATTTTCCTTATTCTAACATATTTTACTTCACTAAACATACTGAATGTTTGACTTTTGTTATTTTTACCCCAGCTGTTCCAACATTGAGTGAAAGACTTCATGATTTGAGTGAACTACAGATAAAACAACAAGATGAAGCTGGCAACTTATCTGATGATATACAAAACAAGCTGTCCACTTATAATGCTATTGTATCCTTTCACTATGTCTTCTTTCCTCTCATCATTATCCTCTTAATTAGTACAGGCCTGTAGGAACCGGAGGCGGGGCTATGGGAAACTTAGCCCCTCCCAATAGTTTCACCTATAATAGTAATGTAAAGCGGCTATAACTGATTTCCCTCACCCCATGACTGTGTCAGACAAAATCAAAACTACGAAAAATAGCCTTACTGTAACTAAGTCAGTCTGGATAGGATAAATCGATACACACATTGGTCATTGATTTTCATGTTCTCTGCACCTTAGAATAACTTGTTGTCTCTGATCACTTGTTGCAAATAAGAGTGTTTACCCTAAGACTTATGTGTATATGACATACACACATGTATAATTTGTCAAATTTGTGTCATTATTTGTTATTTGGCTACAATTTGTTTAAACTGAACTTTCAGTATTATTTTGATTTTTAAAGCCGTGTAGACAATAGTATTTAATTTGAAATATCATTACTTTTTGTCCCCCCCCCCCCCCCTGGCATCAAATGACACAGGAAGTGTAAAGTGATTGCCTTGTATGTCCATATGATGTTAATTCAAGCTGCCACCAGGGGCATGATTATGTGTTTATTGAATACAGCGTACGTCTTGTGTTACTATCACTGTTTACAAGCTTAAAGTATCATGTATTCTGTAAGGATGGTATATAGACAGATCAGTAAGCTGTAAATATCGTATATTATGTAAGGTTGTTACACTTGTAAGTATATTTAATTTTTCTATACACTATCATTGCATCATGTAAATTGAAAATTGCTATTTTGGCATCAACTTATTGAATTGTATGTTGAAAGATTTTTTTGTAATGCATTTATATAAGACTTTTATGTATAATGTAATGTGTTTTCCTTGACAGAAGCTTTCAGATAACTTTATTATCCAAACAATTTGTGAAATGGGATGAGTCAGTTACTGCACTAGAACAGGCCAAAATACCTAAGAAACCAAAGGATTGAACATTGTTAAATGTAAGGCCTTAAAACAATGTTTGTTTCTGGTTGGTTACCTGCTCATAGAAAATGGGGTAGGTAGGTATGGGTGTTTTTATTTTGCTCTTGAAAGCATGTGGAAAGGTTTTCAATTTCTCAGGCTAATAAAAAGTTTAGGTTCAAGGGAAAAATAGGTCGTTAGGGTAATCAGAAATAAACATTTTTTTTACGCCTCAACTGTGCTTGTATTGAAGTCTTACCTGACATCCATTGACAAGATTCAAGTGACCAAGTTTTTAATGGATGTGGTACATATATACGGTTGACTATAGAACAAAACATTTTATCTTTTGTGTTTCTTGCACAAATATTATATGATTATTGCTTAAGGGCCAATTGGAATCTTTGATTTTGGATTAACTATAATAAAGTGTATTTAGGATGTGTTATCTGTAATATGACATTAATGTTTAAGTGTTGTGGATTTAAACTTGATAAAAATTTGGCTTATTAGGTGTCTTTTTATCTATATTAGATGTTGGTTTGCTAAATACAATGTAAGCAATTTTTTACATCTGCAATAATCTTAAAATCAGCTTGGTCCGAGTATCATTGTTGCCCATTTATAAAATGTCCATTTTATTTCCATATAGTATTGCATTTATTAGTTTGTTTTATGACAAGTATGAAAGTTGGCCTTTAATCTATTATAGTATCTTATACATTGTGATCATTATTTTTAAGTGATACTTTATTTTGTGCTTTTTGAAGATGAGGATTTTATAAATTTGCAAATATACTGTTTCCAGGCTTCTTCATTTTGTTTGCCTCTTAATTCTCTATTGGTTATTCGAAGTTCAGTTATGGGATAAGGTACAATGTACCAATATCATTATTATCATTTATTATATGGCATGTTAATGATAAAAGCTGTTTTATGTTATAACATTGATGTACACACAATGTTGTCATTGGGTGGGAGTGAACATGGCCATTTTATATGGCTTCTGATATTTTGATTCTTTATCCTTGATTTGTTTTGTTGAATATTTGAAATATGAGAATTATGTTTCATGAAAGCCATTATTGTTGATTGAATGCTTGTTATAAATTGATTAATTGATTTTACCTAAGGTAAATATTGGCCAACAAAAGAATAAGCAATTAAGAGTTGTTAATCATATGTCAAAAATGACCTCTATGTTAATGTTGTCGAGCCTTGGTAATACTTGTGTGCTATGTTTTAAAATATGAGCATTGTTTATATGACCTCTGTGCTTGACTGGTAATGGTGTATTAACATCTGTCTTGTATATTTATTATAGCTGTGCAATAAATTATATGGTAAATTGACGTATAAAGTTGTTTATGTTTGCAACCTTTTTATAGATACAATCAGTAAACTTCGTGTAATCTGCATTACATAAAGATTCAATTATTGGCTGCTGATCCCTTTATAGCTTTGTTGACACTTTCTGTCAGAAAATATGCTAGGATATTTGGTTACCTCGATTACGATCAATGAACTGAACCATTCTATGACTGTACATAATATCTCTGAACATTTAGTCTTAAATAAAATCTGATTGGATGTGCAAAAAAGATGTTTTCAGAGTAAAGTTTAAGCACTAATTATATCATTTGGATTCTGTAAAGTATGAGAAATGTAAATATGCTCTGTTGCTTGCATATTTATTAACATATTAGTCTTAATATTGAAGAAAAGAACATTACTGTTATATTATCCTGTGTTGCAATGATTTATTCAAATGGAGACAAAAAAAGTAAAATGTTCTATCATGGCTCGGAAAGAAATCTTTCTAGTGACTGTATTTTCAGCATTTGAAGAGTGCCTCTGAAGGAAAGTCATTTTGATTGACAATTTCCTTTCTAGATGCCCTTGAAATTAGCCATTTAGTGTACAATGGCAGTCTTAGTTTGTGGAGCGAACTACTTCCACATTTTTCAAGGGATTGAATTGAAACTTTAAATATGTTATCACCATGAAGTGTACTCGTACGAGACACACTTCATTCCCATTGAGTCACTCATTCCAGAGTTATGTGCCCTTGAACCTAGCCATATAGTGTTCAATGGCACTCTTAGTTTGTGGAGCAAACTTCTTCCACATATTTCAAGGGATTGCATTTAAACTTGAAATATATTATCAATATTAAATGTAGATGTGCAAGACACAATTTTCATGCCCAGTGATTCACTCATTGCAGAGTTATGTCCCCTTGAACTTAGCCATATAGTGTACTATCACATTCTTAGTGTCAACGCAGGGGCGGGGGTATTGGTCACCTCTGTGACAGCTCTAGTTTATGATTTAAGTTTGAGAATGAATGGATTTAGAAGGTATGATTGAGTGCTCCGATTCATACTTGGACTATAAAAGAACAAGAAGAATATAAATAATTACCTTGGGAGAATATTTTGACTACCGGTATAACCTGTACACCCAGACTGTTGAATTAAGATATTACTTCATGTACCTTTCTTTGTACTTCAGTAACTGAGTTCAGCATAAAGAAAATAGTTTGTTATTGGTAACTTGACGTACCCTAATTATTCGCCGCCACCTTAGAGGTCCTTTTTATTATGCCCGAGGAATAGTAGATCCATTTTCTCACATTCTACCTTTACACACCCTTTCAATAACCTAAACAAAAAGCCCAAACCTACCAACACTATTTCTAAGGAGCATGTAATTTTACCAGAAACCAAACAATTATTTTAAGGCCTCTACTCAAAACTGCTTTTTGATTTAAGGTGTTGATATTCTGCAGGGCTGCTGTGACAATGAATAGTTGGTTTCAGCCAGTTGGTGCTGAGATCTAGCTTGGAAATGTAATTGGGTGCTCTAAGGTCAATGCCAATTTGCTGGAATTGAGAAAAAAACTGTTAGAGGCCTTGTTTTGCAACAGTCTTTGATATTGTTTACATCGCATTCATGTGTAATTGGATACACCCACAGGGACCTGACAAAATCAAATTTTGGCTCCATAATATGATTTAAGGTAACCTATGAGGTAAATATTTGGTTTTGTGTCAAGTACCTGTGGATATACCCATTACTTACTTCAGTAGTTATTTTATTGATGTTTGGTGTATGTTCATGTGTAAGGTGCTATATTTGTCTGGACAGTGTAACATAATAATGCCTAAAACTTTACTTCAACATGATCGCTTGTCACACATAAGAATCTGACAAAATAATATTGCTGAGTCTAACAATGTTTCTTACCAAATTATAACTTGTCCAGACTATAACTTTTACTTGTTTATAGCTGTCAAGGCCCTTAGATATCGTGAGATCGGGTTTGGATGGGTCCTTTGCCCTTTTTGGGGTTTGGGGGCAAAACCCTGCTGTGGTACATATGATAATTATATAATGATAAAGCTTTGGCTACTAATGAAAAAGACAAACCACGACTTGTGTTGTAGTGATGCTCCATTTTGAAAACGGAAATAATTGTTATGATTAATACATGTACATTATGTTGGCCTTTAGAGGTTAAAATTATGGTGTAACGCGTGAGATTCTGTCATTTGAATCCTAAAAGTCTGATTTTAGGTCTCTTAACATGAGACTTGACTGGTATGCAAGCTTGATGTGATTTTGAGTATCAATTGTGTCAGATGTTTACTATGATGAGATATAAACTGTTCGCTTTATGGTATCGCCGCCAGACATTGTAATGATTAAGACATGCCATAGAAAGACATTTAGTCATCAAATCATAGTAGATCCGTCATTACAAAAAGATTAGCTGTTACAAGATAGCATTTCCGTTCATAGAATTTAAAAAAATGGAAAAATCCAAACATGCATTAAGTACTGTCCACATCTAAATTGGTATCTGTTTTATACGTCTTGTCGGCCATTGCAAACTGGATATACAGGTCCTGCCAAAGATTGTTACGTTAATACACTATGTGGAAAGAAACATTCGCAAATTAGTGAATGCTAAGAGAAAGACATAGCCAGGGATATAGTACATATACGTGACCCCCACGTCTAATATATCAGTTCATTGGAAATACCAAATTCATATATGCTCTATACAAATTTATACGAAGCTGGTCAGTTTGGCAAACAAATGCATGTCTTATTCAACTGTGAAAATTATGAACTACGTATTGCAACACACACATTATTACCAATTAAGTTATATCTTATAAAATAATTGATAGTCAAGTTCGAGTCAGACCATATTGACCGATTATAAAAGTTAAGCAGTGTACTTTACGATGGTGAAACAGAGACTTCGTTTGACCTTCGATCATTGAAATGACATTGTGTCTCACAAGACATTGAGGCAAACATATGTATCTTTTAATTCCTGCAATATATAATTATCCCAGATAAAACGTTTGCCTTGATTTTTGGAAACTGAACAATGGTTCAACTTTCCATGGTCGTCACTCACTCGATGCCCATGAATTTTGATGCACACCCAAGTAACTATTTTTTCTACATCCGCCATGGAATTATTAAACCGGTTTCTGTTCCGTGTTGCAGTGAGTCTATATAAGTTCAGATTCTATGATTACTTTCAGTACTTTGATTATATTAGTATTAGGACTCTGGTTATAGACTCGTTGTAATCATCAGATGACATGCCCAATATTGCTCCTTTTTGGACTTTGGCATTCATTCAGTCTGCTAGCCTTCCATTAGACCGTTCTACGGACTCTTAAAATGTAGCTTTTCTACAGACACTCAAAGGTACTACCATCCGGTAGACTGTGCTTTAGTACACTCCTTTTTATAAGGTCCTATGTGGTTAAGGTTTTAAGGAGAAGGAATTATTTTGATTTTTTTTGGTTCATGAACAGAACAGATACTTTATTCAGATGTGTACAAAGTTCTTAGTCTATATACATCAGAAAAATAGTATAAATACGTATAAGTGTAATAAGTATAAAAAGGATTTAGGTGTTATTCTTTTATTTAAATGTCAGAAAGCTATTTATTCGAAAGTATAATATCATATAACATCAATCAATAATTAAACTTAAAAAAAAATTCTGTATTTCCAAGTGATCTGTTTACATGCACTTAATGTATCTGTGAGCTTTTAGTACTAATGTGCTCGAGTATTGTCATTATCACTACTGTACGTGATAGCACAGAATTGTACAAAAAGAAGAAAATGTAAATTGAACACACATTGTTCGAGACAAAGAGAAAACAAGAATACAGAGTATCAAGTTTAATTCATTGCAAAGTTTGTCATGAAATGATTATACGATAAACAAACAAAATGAATCATTTACACATGTAATAATAAAATGGAAGCATAAAATTGTACAATGTGTCACACACTGGATGTAATGTAATTTTGATGAATCGCTCAGTAAATTAATACAAACGGTTGCTATAGCAACTCTTGCTAATAGACAAATATGGTTGTATCTATTAAAAACCTGATGCATTTTAAAGTCAGTTCAATATTTCTAGTATGTATCTGCAATAATGAATTCTTCAACAAACGGTGAATTGCTTTCAGAAACTAGAATCAATAAAATCACTAAATGTAGACATGTATGTACAAATGTACAGTAAAACAGAGTTATAGTGGATCAGTGAAAAATTCGGATAGAGAGAAACATTAACTATTGAATTTTGAAATCCTCTATAACCGTGATCTACTGTAATACTTACAACAACAAATTATATTAATAAATCAACACACTAGCTGCTTAATTCACGCACACATACTTTCATACTCATTTTCACGTCAATTAGTGTATTTCAATACATGTTTATTAAACAAAATTATGAAATCAATATTTGCGTAAGCCAGCCGACTTTATATTATGTTATCATCAGGGCCTTAGGAATAGTAGCATGTACACATGTATCAGTCTAATTTTGGACTCTGAACAGAAACAGTCACGTTATTTGCAAGTCAATCATTACTGCACGTAGTAAACAGATTATAACTAATAACAATGCTTTCAAATGCATGCACACACATTTGAATGTTGAGATATTTTAAAGGAACGTATAGAATCAGTAAAAATTAAAATTTTTACATCTGGACTTTAATGATAACACGTGCTAATATGATGGATGAAAATCACGTGAAGCTATATCTATTTACCAAAAACGGCCATGACAAACATGGTCTTCGAGTTAAAAATAGGAAAACTACATTTTACATGTGCGCACACATTTGCTTCCAGCTGAATACTCTTAACAATTATGCATCAACGTTTTATATACAGGTAATTAATGCCCCTTATCCTAGCATTTGAATGTTTATATATGCCAATTAAATATCACAAGTGTCAACATGTATTGTAAGCTTGTCCAAGTAATCATGATAAGCCAGACCTTTTTGACAACAGACTTACCAAACCAATATTTCTTTTGAACAGGTGTTAATGCACAAACATACAGGGCCATTTGGCGATCTTCCAGCTACAAAGGGGGCGGGATAGCACAGGCATACATCCGGGAAAAAGACCCACATTCCGTAAGTTAGCTGGTCAGCTTCCTCGGATACAAAAGTATCAATAAATAAAAACTATTAAGGAACACCATAATGATGTATGAAGCAGTACAAGACAAGCCATCCAACTATTGGAATTAGTAAGTTTATTGTCAAACAATCAGACTAGCTTATAATGTAGTCTTGTCAATATTAATTAACTATCATATTAACCTGATATTGCTATTTGATACACAACTGTAATTCATGGACACAGTGTCAAATAACCATGCTGCCTAGATGTTTCTATTCTGTAAAGTTTTTAGATTCCTATTTCGGTTTTCTAAACAATTAAGCGACCGTGACATCCAAGTAAAATGCGGGTCTTATAATGAGCCGTGTCGCTACTCTGGCACTTTTCATGTTGAACACGTACTCGACATTGCGACAAATATATTGCCAACTATGCACACAACAAGGACACATGGTCAAATTAACAATCTACATGAATATTTATCATATTTATCTGTGCTCCCCGGAAAATACTGAGATGGTTAATGTACAGCTCTCACTTAATAATATGTTGGATGCACGAAATGATGATAAATCATTTTTCAGTTAAGGTGAATTTACTCTTTTTTCTCAGAATTATGTGTAGGGCCACCCTAGTATGACAGCTGCTATGACTCTGTTAAAATCTAATCGAAGGTAATTGACGATGATGTATGCATAATCCCATTAATTCCAGTTCATCGTCAAAATACTAGTAGTCAAAAAGACGAAATAAAAATACCAATTTAAAATGTTATTGTAGAGCTGTCATAGATTTAGCAGTAGCTACTGACAACGTTCTAGGAACTAGAAAACCTACACGACTCTTATCAGAATGTTAAGTAACAAGAAGTGTTTTTATATTTGAAATAAGAGAGGGATTAGTAGAGCATATTGGCTTAAACATGAGTGATCGGTGACGAGAACCGGAATATTGTTTCTAAAGCCTTATATTAATAAGATGTAACAATGGAATGTACAATCATCAAGCGATAATTTGACACTATAATTTATCTACAGAATATTATAAACACAAGTATACACACAACACGACGTCGTAAAGCAAGAACTTTTCATTCATATATTTAACACACATAATTTTGACACCCTCTGACTATTCTCACACTTGAAACAACCCAATGAAGTTTCTGTAAAGTCAATGATTATAATACTAAATATGGTTTTCAGTACACGTGTCCTATTCTATATGCACTGCATGAAAAGGTCACGTGACATATTCTTGTTGTTACCATCAGGAAACACACACAATACCGATATTTACAAAATATTAGTCATGATCTATGTACATGGTTCTGCCAATTTTGATGCATATTGCTCGATTTTAATTATAATCGTGAACATACAATGCGTGGGTAAGTACATGCAGTTATCTTCTAAAATTGTGTATAGACGAACCAAATGAATTTAGTCATTTAAACAGGAATCGAGTTGTTTGTTTATTCACGTTGTTAAATGGTTTGTACTATTACTTATTATCAAATAGTTGTACTAAATCGCGTACTCAATATCACAAATCCCATACGTATTACATCTCTATCCAGAGTTGTCGTTCCTAGTCAGGAATGTAACAAGAACGATAACTCTGTATAAAGATGGGTACACATTCTATTTTTAGATTTCATAGAAGATTATTTAACTTTAGTGTCACGTGATAAAAGTCAAAATGTCGGTGGTATCTTACTAGCACCAAAATGATACCGACATTAAGGAATGTTTAAGAATATCAAGTTCTCAGAGAAAATAGTTCACACCATTTTACGTGTAAAACAAGCGTGATTTTTTTGTGGTCGCACTTTTTTCATATTTCATAAAAACAACGTTGTCATTGTGTTCAAGAGCATTGCAGCAAACAGGAAAGTAAAATCAGCCACATTTCTCAATCCGGAACTCCTGGTATTCGATGGAAAGTCTGAAAGTAGGAACAAACATTGATAATGGTACAAATCAATTACTATAAAGTAAACAACCTTAAAATACCCGAGATTGAGTCCCCTCGTATTCTTACGCGCTTACACAACACAGCGCAATCGAAACATACATGAGTTATCATTCTTGATTTTGTTTAACATCTCATTAATAAATCGTGGAGAGAAAGTGTCCTTAATTGATGCTATTCAAATACATGTACATGTTTACAAACACAAACGGTTCATCGTGCTATAAGAATCCTTACTCAAAAAATTATTTTCTCAAAATGGGACGTACATGTTTTGGATATGTTTATATTTTCCGTAGGTTTCTATGATAGAAATTATTTACCATGAGACTATCTATAACCCTATACAGTCTCAGACAATCTACGTTACACATTTAGATCCCCACAAACACTAATTCCAACATGTTTCTATGATTATATATACAGATCGTTATCTTTACTTTTGCCATCCGCGACTATCAACCTTTTATATTATATCTTTAGTTTTTGTTAACATTTTTCTGGTTAATTAAAAATCACTTTCAGATAATTAAATGTACATGTAACGAACAGTGCATGAGTCATTACAATACCTTGTCTATTATAGCGTGGATCATTATAATAATAATAATCCATACCGCCCATATTGCTACTACTGTCTGTAAATACTTTATACTGTCGACCATTCTTCTTGTTTTTCCTGTTTCCGTTTATTATCATTCCATGGTAGTTATATGTTGTTGTTCTTGGTAGAGGCGTGGTCATCATCTCCGTGGTCGTCGTAGGCTCCTTGTATTCTGAGAAACAATGTAAGGGTGAATTTATAACTCGTACGCTTAAAACTACGTAATGACTGATTAAAGGTCATATTCTTAGAAAAAATACAAAGTTGGATAACTATCGCAAATACAATTGTTTAATAGCATTAGTTAGCATGTGTGGGACGATAGATTTAACGGCCTGAAAAAACGCAGTAGCTAATTTCCGAAAATCATATCAAAGTGAAATTCAAGCAGTAAATTGGGGACAAATTGCATGATTTCAAATAAATATTCATAGGGGAAGGCGCCCTTTACAGGCTGAAACTACATAATAAAGAAAACCCACGTAGAGTACGTATCATAGCCAGTATTTCACGTTTTACCAGTTTGCATCCTGTGCACAGAAATAGATAAAACATGTAACACGCTTATGTAGTTTATCTAACAACATATTGCAAGCATTTCCGAGCTGCAATAATTAGATTCATCAGCCAAGATAATACTGCAATGTCATAACAAGGCGCTATTGTCACACAAAGAGGAATTAGAGAAATAGAAAACACTCGGAGAGACGGTGTTGAAGCAACGAAGAACTGATTAAGACGATGTTTCAGAGACTATTCCTTCTAAAATCCTGATTACGCTCCCAAATTTGGTGTTTCCTATCTTCAGCAAATTAGATTTTAAATCTTTGTTCAGTATTTGGAAATGCCGTAGTGCGATATTTAAGGCATCTTTCAGTGCATGATACATTTGTATATTTAAACGCATTAATAATAATCTGGTTCAATATTAAAATGCACTTTTCAAACAAAGAAATCGAAGTGTTTTTTATATACATGTATATATTATTTTCCAATTTGTTAAATAATTTCACGTGATACAAGAATTTAGACCATAAATAGATGCAGTACAACATCTCCAGAGCGGCCCTCTGTAGAGCAACAACCTCTCAATAACAACACTTTCAAATTTCCCTAAGCTGATATTTACTGTAAATTTAACCTCTGTAGAGCAACAGCCTCTAAACAACGATCAATATTTGCAGCTCACACAGGGTGTTGCTCTACAGAGGTTGTACTGAAATAGAATAAAATGTATCCATATGGGTGATCTCGCATGAGTGGTCATTATTTATTTAATTTATTAAACAAGTCATCTTAAAATGATATAAAACGATGCTATATCGAGTTTTTATCTGTATAAGACGATGAGTTTAACAAATTGAGTTATCGTAAAAAATGTATACAAGAAATGAAATACATTGTAATTCAAACTATTAGTTATTTTATCATTTTTTGTTAATCGTTTTTTGGACAGTGCATATGATCAAGTGAATAGATATAATTTGTATGATCACACCACTAGTGGTTAACGACAAGTCAAATAATACATGACTTTTAATCACTCACAGGCTGTTCAAATGTTATAAAAGACAAAACTGATGTCATAACCAATGCCAAAATTCGTTACTTTGGTTTGGATATTTAAAATTTTAAATACAATGTATATGCTAAATGAATAAAAAATTGAATAAAAAACCCAATGACCATAATCAGACACTACATAAATTGACGTCTAAATGTATGACATTGACAATAACCCGGATGTCTAAACATAGGACATTAACAATAACCCGGATGTCTAAACGTATGATATTGACAATAATCTGGATGTCTAAACATAGGATATTGACAATAACCTGGATGTCTAAACATAGGATATTGACAATAACCTGGATGTCTAAACATAGGATATTGACAATAACCTGGATGTCTAAACATAGGATATTGACAATAACCTGGATGTCTAAACATAGGATATTGACAATAACCTGGATGTCTAAACATAGGATATTGACAATAACCTGGATGTCTAAACATAGGACATTGACAATAACCTGGATGTCTAAACGTATGATATTGACAATAACCTGGATGTCTAAACGTATGACATTGACAATAACCTGGATGTCTAAACGTATGATATTGACAATAATCTGGATGTCTAAACGTATGATATTGACAATAACCTGGATGTCTAAACGTATGACATTGACAATCACCTGGATGTCTAAACGTATGCTATTGACAATAACCTGGATGTCTAAACGTATGATATTGACAATAATCTGGATGTCTAAACGTATGATATTGACAATAACCTGGATGTCTAAACGTATGACATTGACAATAACCTGGATGTCTAAACGTATGATATTGACAATAACCTAGATGTCTAAACGTATGATATTGACAATAACCTGGATGTCTAAACGTATGACATTGACAATAACCTGGATGTCTAAACATAGGATATTGACAATAATCTGGATGTCTAAACGTATGATATTGACAATAATCTGGATGTCTAAACATAGGATATTGACAATAACCTGAATGTCTAAACATAGGATATTGACAATAACCTGGATGTCTAAACATATGATATTGACAATAACCTGGATGTCTAAATATATGACATTGACAATAACCTTGATGTCTAAACGTATGATATTGACAATAACCTGGATGTCTTAACATATGACATTGACAATAACCCGGATGTCTAAACGTATAATATTGACAATAACCCGGATGTCTAAACGTATAATATTGACAATAACCCGGATGTCTAAACGTATGATATTGACAATAACCTGGACGTCTAAACATATGACATTGACAATAACCTGGACGTCTAAACATTTGTCATTGACAATAACCTGGATGTCTAAACATAGGACATTGACAATAACCTGGATGTCTTAACATAGGACATTGACAATAACCTGGATGTCTAAACATTTGTCATTGACAATAACCTGGATGTCTAAACATAGGACATTGACAATAACCTGGATGTCTTAACATTTGTCATTGACAATAACCTGGATGTCTAAACATACATAGGACATTGACAATAACCTGGATGTCTAAACGTATGATATTGACAATTACCCGGATGTCTAAACGTATGATTTTGACAATAGCCTGGACGTCTAAACATATGACATTGACAAAAATTTGGATGTCTAAACATATGACAATGACAATAACCCGGATGTCTAAACATAGGGCATCGACAATAGGACACTGACAATAACCTGGATGACTAAACATAGGACATTGACAATAACCTGGATGTCTAAACATTTGCCATTGACAATAACCTGGACGTCTAAACATAGGACATTGACAATAACCTGGACGTCTAAACATACATAGGACATTAACAATAGCCTGGATGTCTAAACATTTGACATTGACAATAACCTGGACGTCTAAACGTATGACATTGACAATCACCTGGATGTCTAAACGTATGCTATTGACAATAACCTGGATGTCTAAACGTATGATATTGACAATAATCTGGATGTCTAAACGTATGATATTGACAATAACCTGGATGTCTAAACGTATGACATTGACAATAACCTGGATGTCTAAACGTATGATATTGACAATAACCTAGATGTCTAAACGTATGATATTGACAATAACCTGGATGTCTAAACGTATGACATTGACAATAACCTGGATGTCTAAACAAAGGATATTGACAATAATCTGGATGTCTAAACGTATGATATTGACAATAATCTGGATGTCTAAACATAGGATATTGACAATAACCTGAATGTCTAAACATAGGATATTGACAATAACCTGGATGTCTAAACATATGATATTGACAATAACCTGGATGTCTAAATATATGACATTGACAATAACCTTGATGTCTAAACGTATGATATTGACAATAACCTGGATGTCTTAACATATGACATTGACAATAACCTGGATGTCTAAACGTATGATATTGACAATAACCTGGATGTCTAAACGTATGACATTGACAATAACCTGGATGTCTAAACATAGGATATTGACAATAATCTGGATGTCTAAACGTATGATATTGACAATAATCTGGATGTCTAAACATAGGATATTGACAATAACCTGAATGTCTAAACATAGGATATTGACAATAACCTGGATGTCTAAACATATGATATTGACAATAACCTGGATGTCTAAATATATGACATTGACAATAACCTTGATGTCTAAACGTATGATATTGACAATAACCTGGATGTCTTAACATATGACATTGACAATAACCCGGATGTCTAAACGTATAATATTGACAATAACCCGGATGTCTAAACGTATAATATTGACAATAACCCGGATGTCTAAACGTATGATATTGACAATAACCTGGACGTCTAAACATATGACATTGACAATAACCTGGACGTCTAAACATTTGTCATTGACAATAACCTGGATGTCTAAACATAGGACATTGACAATAACCTGGATGTCTTAACATAGGACATTGACAATAACCTGGATGTCTAAACATTTGTCATTGACAATAACCTGGATGTCTAAACATAGGACATTGACAATAACCTGGATGTCTTAACATTTGTCATTGACAATAACCTGGATGTCTAAACATACATAGGACATTGACAATAACCTGGATGTCTAAACGTATGATATTGACAATTACCCGGATGTCTAAACGTATGATTTTGACAATAGCCTGGACGTCTAAACATATGACATTGACAAAAATTTGGATGTCTAAACATATGACAATGACAATAACCCGGATGTCTAAACATAGGGCATCGACAATAGGACACTGACAATAACCTGGATGACTAAACATAGGACATTGACAATAACCTGGATGTCTAAACATTTGCCATTGACAATAACCTGGACGTCTAAACATAGGACATTGACAATAACCTGGACGTCTAAACATACATAGGACATTAACAATAGCCTGGATGTCTAAACATTTGACATTGACAATAACCTGGACGTCTAAACGTATGACATTGACAATCACCTGGATGTCTAAACGTATGCTATTGACAATAACCTGGATGTCTAAACGTATGATATTGACAATAATCTGGATGTCTAAACGTATGATATTGACAATAACCTGGATGTCTAAACGTATGACATTGACAATAACCTGGATGTCTAAACGTATGATATTGACAATAACCTAGATGTCTAAACGTATGATATTGACAATAACCTGGATGTCTAAACGTATGACATTGACAATAACCTGGATGTCTAAACAAAGGATATTGACAATAATCTGGATGTCTAAACGTATGATATTGACAATAATCTGGATGTCTAAACATAGGATATTGACAATAACCTGAATGTCTAAACATAGGATATTGACAATAACCTGGATGTCTAAACATATGATATTGACAATAACCTGGATGTCTAAATATATGACATTGACAATAACCTTGATGTCTAAACGTATGATATTGACAATAACCTGGATGTCTTAACATATGACATTGACAATAACCTGGATGTCTAAACGTATGATATTGACAATAACCTGGATGTCTAAACGTATGACATTGACAATAACCTGGATGTCTAAACATAGGATATTGACAATAATCTGGATGTCTAAACGTATGATATTGACAATAATCTGGATGTCTAAACATAGGATATTGACAATAACCTGAATGTCTAAACATAGGATATTGACAATAACCTGGATGTCTAAACATATGATATTGACAATAACCTGGATGTCTAAATATATGACATTGACAATAACCTTGATGTCTAAACGTATGATATTGACAATAACCTGGATGTCTTAACATATGACATTGACAATAACCCGGATGTCTAAACGTATAATATTGACAATAACCCGGATGTCTAAACGTATAATATTGACAATAACCCGGATGTCTAAACGTATGATATTGACAATAACCTGGACGTCTAAACATATGACATTGACAATAACCTGGACGTCTAAACATTTGTCATTGACAATAACCTGGATGTCTAAACATAGGACATTGACAATAACCTGGATGTCTTAACATAGGACATTGACAATAACCTGGATGTCTAAACATTTGTCATTGACAATAACCTGGATGTCTAAACATAGGACATTGACAATAACCTGGATGTCTTAACATTTGTCATTGACAATAACCTGGATGTCTAAACATACATAGGACATTGACAATAACCTGGATGTCTAAACGTATGATATTGACAATTACCCGGATGTCTAAACGTATGATTTTGACAATAGCCTGGACGTCTAAACATATGACATTGACAAAAATTTGGATGTCTAAACATATGACAATGACAATAACCCGGATGTCTAAACATAGGGCATCGACAATAGGACACTGACAATAACCTGGATGACTAAACATAGGACATTGACAATAACCTGGATGTCTAAACATTTGCCATTGACAATAACCTGGACGTCTAAACATAGGACATTGACAATAACCTGGACGTCTAAACATACATAGGACATTAACAATAGCCTGGATGTCTAAACATTTGACATTGACAATAACCTGGACGTCTAAACGTATGACATTGACAATCACCTGGATGTCTAAACGTATGCTATTGACAATAACCTGGATGTCTAAACGTATGATATTGACAATAATCTGGATGTCTAAACGTATGATATTGACAATAACCTGGATGTCTAAACGTATGACATTGACAATAACCTGGATGTCTAAACGTATGATATTGACAATAACCTAGATGTCTAAACGTATGATATTGACAATAACCTGGATGTCTAAACGTATGACATTGACAATAACCTGGATGTCTAAACATAGGATATTGACAATAATCTGGATGTCTAAACGTATGATATTGACAATAATCTGGATGTCTAAACATAGGATATTGACAATAACCTGAATGTCTAAACATAGGATATTGACAATAACCTGGATGTCTAAACATATGATATTGACAATAACCTGGATGTCTAAATATATGACATTGACAATAACCTTGATGTCTAAACGTATGATATTGACAATAACCTGGATGTCTTAACATATGACATTGACAATAACCTGGATGTCTAAACGTATGATATTGGCAATAACCTGGATGTCTAAACGTATGACATTGACAATAACCTGGATGTCTAAACATAGGATATTGACAATAATCTGGATGTCTAAACGTATGATATTGACAATAATCTGGATGTCTAAACATAGGATATTGACAATAACCTGAATGTCTAAACATAGGATATTGACAATAACCTGGATGTCTAAACATATGATATTGACAATAACCTGGATGTCTAAATATATGACATTGACAATAACCTTGATGTCTAAACGTATGATATTGACAACAATCTGGATGTCTAAACATAGGACATTGACAATAACCTGGATGTCTTAACATAGGACATTGACAATAACCTGGATGTCTAAACATACATAGGACATTGACAATAACCTGGATGTCTAAACATAGGACATTGACAATAACCTGGATGTCTAAACATTTGTCATTGACAATAACCTGGATGTCTAAACATACATAGGACATTGACAATAACCTGGATGTCTAAACATAGGACATTGACAATAACCTGGATGTCTAAACATTTGTCATTGACAATAACCTGGATGTCTAAACATACATAGGACATTGACAATAACCTGGATGTCTAAACATAGGACATTGACAATAACCTGGATGTCTAAACATTTGTCATTGACAATAACCTGGATGTCTAAACATACATAGGACATTGACAATAACCTGGATGTCTAAACATAGGACATTGACAATAACCTGGACGTCTAAACATTTGTCATTGACAATAACCTGGATGTCTAAACATAGGACATTGACAATAACCTGGATGTCTTAACATAGGACATTGACAATAACCTGGATGTCTAAACATACATAGGACATTGACAATAACCTGGATGTCTAAACGTATGATATTGACAATTACCCGGATGTCTAAACGTATGATTTTGACAATAGCCTGGACGTCTAAACATATGACATTGACAAAAATTTGGATGTCTAAACATATGACAATGACAATAACCCGGATGTCTAAACATAGGGCATCGACAATAGGACACTGACAATAACCTGGATGACTAAACATAGGACATTGACAATAACCTGGATGTCTAAACATTTGCCATTGACAATAACCTGGACGTCTAAACATAGGACATTGACAATAACCTGGACGTCTAAACATACATAGGACATTAACAATAGCCTGGATGTCTAAACATTTGACATTGACAATAACCTGGACGTCTAAACATAGGACATTGACAATAACCTGGATATCTAAACATAGGACATTGACAATAGCCTGGATGTCTAAACATAGGACATTGACAAAAACCTGGATGTCTAAACATACATAGGACATTGACAATAACCTGGATGTCTAAACATAGGACATTGACAATAACCTGGATGTCTAAACATAGGACATTGACAATAGCCTGGATGTCTAAACATAGGACATTGACAATAACCTGGACGTCTAAACATACATAGGACATTGACAATAACCTGGATGTCTAAACATAGGACATTGACAATAACCTGGATGTCTAAACATAGGATATTGACAATAGCCTGGATGTCTAAACATAGGATATTGACAATAGCCTGGATGTCTAAACATAGGATATTGACAATAGCCTGGATGTCTAAACATAGGACATTGACAATAGCCTGGATGTCTAAACATACATAGGACATTGACAATAACCTGGATGTCTAAACATACATAGGACATTGAAAATAACCTGGATGTCTACACGTATGACATTGACAATAACCTGGATGTCTAAACGTATGATATTGACAATAACCTAGATGTCTAAACGTATGATATTGACAATAACCTGGATGTCTAAACGTATGACATTGACAATAACCTGGATGTCTAAACATAGGACATTGACAATAACCTGGATGTCTAAACATACATAGGACATTGACAATAACCTGGATGTCTAAACATACAAAGGACATTGACAATAACCTGGATGTCTAAACATAGGACATTGACAATAACCTGGATGTCTAAACATAGGACATTGACAATAGCCTGGATGTCTAAACATAGGACATTGACAATAACCTGGATGTCTAAACATAGGACATTGACAATAGCCTGGACGTCTAAACATTTGACATTGACAATAACCTGGATGTCTAAACATAGGACATTGACAATAGCCTGGATGTCTAAACATAGGACATTGACAATAGCCTGGATGTCTAAACATAGGACATTGACAATAACCTGGATGTCTTAACATAGGACATTGACAATAGCCTGGACGTCTAAACATTTGACATTGACAATAACCTGGATGTCTAAACATAGGACATTGACAATAACCTGGATGTCTAAACATAGTACATTGACAATAACCTGGACGTCTAAACATTTGACATTGACAATAACCTGGATGTCTAAACATAGGACATTGACAATAACCTGGATGTCTTAACATAGGACATTGACAATAACCTGGATGTCTAAACATAGGACATTGACAATAACCTGGATGTCTAAACATAGGACATTGACAATAACCTGGATGTCTAAACATAGAACATTGACAATAACCTGGATGTCTAAAGATACATAGGACATTCCCAATAACCTGGATGTCTAAACATTTGACATGGACAATAACCTGGATGTCTAAACATAGGACATTGACAATAACCTGGATGTCTAAACATAGGACATTGCCAATAACCTGGATGTCTAAACATAGGACATTGACAATAACCTGGATGTCTAAACATAGGACATTGACAATAGCCTGGATGTCTAAACATAGGACATTGACAATAACCTGGACGTCTAAACATACATAGGACATTGACAATAACCTGGATGTCTAAACATAGGACATTGACAATAACCTGGATGTCTTAACATAGGATATTGACAATAGCCTGGATGTCTAAACATAGGATATTGACAATAGCCTGGATGTCTAAACATAGGATATTGACAATAGCCTGGGTGTCTAAACATAGGACATTGACAATAGCCTGGATGTCTAAACATACATAGGACATTGACAATAACCTGGATGTCTAAACATACATAGGACATTGACAATAACCTGGATGTCTACACGTATGACATTGACAATAACCTGGATGTCTAAACGTATGATATTGACAATAACCTAGATGTCTAAACGTATGATATTGACAATAACCTGGATGTCTAAACGTATGACATTGACAATAACCTGGATGTCTAAACATAGGACATTGACAATAACCTGGATGTCTAAACATACATAGGACATTGACAGTAACCTGGATGTCTAAACATACATAGGACATTGACAATAACCTGGATGTCTAAACATACAAAGGACATTGACAATAACCTGGATGTCTAAACATATGACATTGACAATAACCTGGATGTCTAAACATAGGACATTGACAATAGCCTGGATGTCTAAACATAGGACATTGACAATAGCCTGGATGTCTAAACATAGGACATTGACAATAACCTGGATGTCTAAACATAGGACATTGACAATAGCCTGGACGTCTAAATATTTGACATTGACAATAACCTGGATGTCTAAACATAGGACATTGACAATAACCTGGATGTCTAAACATAGGACATTGACAATAACCTGGACGTCTAAACATTTGACATTGACAATAACCTGGATGTCTAAACATAGGACATTGACAATAACCTGGATGTCTTAACATAGGACATTGACAATAACCTGGATGTCTAAACATAGGACATTGACAATAACCTGGATGTCTAAACATAGGACATTGACAATAACCTGGATGTCTAAACATAGAACATTGACAATAACCTGGATGTCTAAACATAGGACATTGACAATAACCTGGATGTCTAAAGATACATAGGACATTCCCAATAACCTGGATGTCTAAACATTTGACATGGACAATAACCTGGATGTCTAAACATAGGACATTGACAATAACCTGGATGTCTAAACATAGGACATTGCCAATAACCTGGATGTCTAAACATAGGACATTGACAATAACCTGGATGTCTAAACATAGGACATTTACAATAACCTGGATGTCTAAACATTTGCCATTGACAATAACCTGGACGTCTAAACATACATAGGACATTGACAATAACCTGGATATCTAAACATAGAACATTGACAATAACCTGGATGTCTTAACATAGGACATTGACAATAACCTGGATGTCTAAACATAGGACATTGACAATAACCTGGATGTCTAAACATAGGACATTGACAATAACCTTGATGTCTAAACATAGAACATTGACAATAACTTGGATGTCTAAACATAGGACATTGACAATAACCTGGATGTCTAAAGATACATAGGACATTCCCAATAACCTGGATGTCTAAACATTTGACATGGACAATAACCTGGATGTCTAAACATAGGACATTGACAATAACCTGGATGTCTAAACATAGGACATTGCCAATAACCTGGATGTCTAAACATAGGACATTGACAATAACCTGGATGTCTAAACATAGGACATTGACAATAACCTGGATGTCTAAACATTTGCCATTGACAATAACCTGGACGTCTAAACATACATAGGACATTGACAATAACCTGGATATCTAAACATAGAACATTGACAAAAAATCGGATGTTTAAATATATGGCATTGACAATAAACCTATAACACAGTCAATAACCTGGACGTATATACATAAGGCATTGACAATTTACGTTTGCAAACTAATACGTACATACGGTATGTTAACTAATGTAACAACTACATGGCTCTACCTACCATACAACACCATTGAGGCTCGTCTAGTTCCTAGTAAATTCTCAGCTTCACAAATATACTCCCCGTAATCATCTCGGTCAATGAAAACAATCTCTAAAGTAAGGGTCACTGTATTGTGCTTCCTTGAATACAATTCGAGTCTGTGTTTAAAACCATGCGTGATCACGGCGCCGTTTTTCAGCCATCTGATGCTTGCACGTGGGTATGACGTCACACTACATTCTAAGATAGTATCCTTCCCTCGAGATTGTCCCAATCTTGTGTTTAATAACTTGACAATCGGTACGTCTATGTAAAAATAAACATGAACATTAATTGTACATACGCCAACAATAAGGCGTAAACAAGAATCGTTTGTTTCTGGTTAGGCTACTTGAGCTACCCTATTTTATATATAGTATAGTGTCTATTACTAGTTTGGGTAAAACTGGCCATTTGATTGCCTAATGGTGATATCCGTCATTTTGATTGGTCAGTCATTGGAATGGCTATTCGTCGCGTAACCTGGATGGATAGATAAGAAAGTCATACAGGCATTGCTCTGTGATGTTGACCTAGATAAGTTGTTGTGGCATATAATATCGGAAAACGTTATTTGAAGTTCAATGTGGTTGTATCATAGCAGATTATGGTGAAATTTGGTAGTATTTAGGGTATATTTGATTTGATTGATGTATGGTATGGTTTTACCATGTGCTTGTGAACTATATACATGCATTTATTCATTTGTCAAATACTCATGATTGTCAATATATGTGTATTATTTTTAATTTGTACATATGTTATACTCTCCATAATGGAGGAATGAATACAATATCCTGTCAATATCCTTTATGAAAAAAGTAACTCCATACAAAAAACCTAAACCAATGTTTCTTGTAATTCGTCTACCTACAGCGTTCCGTTATAGTTTTCTTGTTATCTTTCATTTGGCCATCCACTTTTTCACTTTTTTACCTTCCCACACGCTTTTCAAGAGCAAAAATAAATACAAAAATTCCCGACCTACAAAATATACCTACCCATTTTTAATGAGAGTGTAACCAGAAACGAAATATTTTTTAGTCTAAATGAATCCTGTGAATATGTAAATAAGAAATGGATTCCCATTTTGTTCATTCCACCTAAAGACTGTTTTCAATGAGCATATTATTGAATCTTATCTTCTGTACGACATTGAAATATAAACACCAATACTGAGAATTCATTGCTTACTTAAATTACCTACTAAATATCAATGTTCACAAATTATTACATTCCTACGACCATTTACTGAACAAATATAACTCTTCATTAAAAAATACTTTAGAATGTAGGTGTGGGTAATCTAGTGTAAAACTACCACGAAGTATAGAAATAGTGTATCAACATTATCATCATTTAATGTACTAAACTGAGCTTGTCTAAATTACTTCTTATTGCCGTGGGTTTAACACCGTTTGTCACATATATTTCAGTCATATATATATAATTATATATATATATACGCTGATCGGTACAGCTAACTAGTTTTCACAGACTGTGATCTAACTATTACATACTTACCTTTCCTCAAGGAGACGGCAACTCCTCCACATATGTAGGAAACTCGACATTCTTGTCAAATTCTGAAAGAAGGTGATCGGGATTCCAACCCGAACACCGTGTTGCAAGTCCAGCGCACTGACCACTGCACAATGACCGCGGCTAAAACTTAATATTATTCTTCTTGCTATGATGTATATAAGACCGGAATTAGTGATCTTTATAAGAGGTGGTCGTGTATATCAGGATCTGACTGTATTTTTGGAATACTTACACTGGACTTGTACTGACATTGCCCTCGTATCGGCACGAGGCACACCATTAAAGGCCACACAAACGTACTCTCCACTTTGAAATCGTTGGATATTACGTATGAGTAAAGTCTCACCCACGGCGCTCAAATCTGAAAAAGGACCTGTTGTATTTTAGAGCAAATTATTTAAAATTAGGTCAATATTATTACATTAGTAGACTATTAGTATTATCAACCAAGCGTATTGTCAACTGTATCACCTCTTCCTCTCACATATATGATTTTATAATTAAGTCTCCACGAAGACCCATACTGAATGTGCTTTTTTAACATAACACTTACTAGTACTTCGTCCTTTTTGCTATGAAATGAGTTTAAAGAAAAAATAATTTGAGTTAAGTCCCTTTATGATCACGTGACAGAACAAACATGTGGTTGTATTAGTGATAGAGTCATGTGCTTTTTTGACATTGCTGGTAAACTCTAGAATTAATGTAATAGGGTGTAGTATATAATACTGTATCACTGGTTCAATAACTTCCTGTATATCCGGATGAGATGGCTGGGATAAGAAGGCTAGATTTCCCACGATTGTCACTCCAGGAAACATAAAGTAAAGTGACATTAAGTAATACAATTCTGTCTCTATTTCTACCATTGTCTCTTCGTCTGATTAAATTACATAAAGCGACATCTAACACCATCAGTCTAGTAAACGAATTATATAAAATAGTATTTGTCTTAATATCAGAACTAAACCAATGGACAAGAGTTCCGCACACCAAAATAAGGATGTCTTAATAAAGTACATGTATGTGTATCGTAGATGTAGATTGTGTAGGCGTATTTTACTATTGGTTGATCTGCAAAAATGCTGACCAATAAAACTTTCACTCCAGCCACTGTTTAAATATAACTTAAGATATACAACTTACAAAACTATTTTGGTATTCGTCATGAAAAATTTGCAAACAGCTAAATAACACGGAACCACATATAAGCAATCAATGAATGCTTCCAGATATCAGTGCTCGCCCCTATAGCCCTTGTCAAATATTAACGCATACTTCGTTAACTATTCATGAATTTTTCAAGAATTATTCATGTTTTCGTGAATTCCATTTAAAAGGGGTTATGGGTATGAAATCCAAAACCGTCCACACCCATCAGGAGAATGATGTCTTTGACATATATGGTCGCACATCTCTAAATTTGTTGGAGTATGCCGGCAAACCGTAACAAATAACAGTATACTTACATTCTTTGCTTTCCTTTGCTTCTAGTGGTTTCATAAACCACGTGATGTTTGGTCGAGGAATACCTGTTGATTTACAAGACAGGGTCAAATCATGTCCTTCTTTGACGTCTGTATCTCGACTCGATCCTTTGTTTAATATATGAGCGGGCACTGAAACAAAACATTAATATACACAAATAAATTAACATGACTTTGTGACATCATAATAATGACGTGATGTTCAACACCATTATTACATACATGTATTGAGAAGCTCAGTTAATTTACTAGAAGCCTTGACAACAGGGCAGCTGCGCTAGCCCGTACACCGGAATATCGTGGAACGTTTCTTTAGCAGTTCGTGTATTGGATTGTAATCTATGGGGTCAAACGTTTTCTTTAAAATTATTTGACATCAAAGCGCAGACGAGACTATTGATTTAATAGAAATTCATGTCACTCCATCCATTTTTTTGCGGTTTTTTTCTGGGGTGAAATACTTTACTAGAGATTTTTTAAGTCAATGTTTTAAACCACATTCTATTAATGTAGTTAGTATCTATACTTCAGTTATTCTTTCATTGGAAAACGCGTGTAAATGTTGTACACATATCATTTTAATGGTTGCATCGTGATACGCAATCGTATCACCCATCAGTATCACAATACGTGTTGTATCGCATCGCCAGTGCCCTGACGAGTACATATAGCTTATTGCAGTAAGATTTTTTCGAATTGCGAATTATCACAGGTCAAAGATTTAGACATGACCCAGGCAAGACCTTATAGACTTTACAAGAGTGTCTCAAAGATTGTTTAATGTAAATACGTTATGACCTAATATTTATAACAGTAAGCATTGATTTGAGAGTGTTGGGTGTTGACTGGGCCCAGATACTGATGATAAAAGTATGGATTGTGTTTGAATGGATTTACTTAGTGAATCTCATCTGATGCCTGTGGTATGTATAAAGATAATGAAACAAATCTTTTAAGGATCACTGAAGCTTTTGACGTTAAACGAATCAACTATTAAAGTATTGTTACATCTCATGTCGTGCAATTGTAGGTTTTTCCAATGCTGCCAAAATATTATTAACTGGTATTATTCTCTGTCTTATATTCTATCAATTAGTCGTAAGATTTCCAGTTTTAATGCACGTAAGCCTTGAGTGGCTTTCATGCAAAAGTGAAGATCAAGTGTTGTTTTAATTATGTTTTTTTTCAAGTGACGTACTTTCTTGAAGAGCCCTGCCAACATGACTTATGAGTAATGACTTTAATCAAGTATTCCTCACGCCCACATCATCAAAACAATAAAAATATACGTTCGTATAAAAGACCGATAAAATAATGAATCGGAGTTGCCCCTTTCCACACGAATGTATTATATATAATCATATTTCATTAGACGGGACTCAAGATCTAACTTTGAAATTATTATTTTTTTATCCAGTTGTGTTAAACCGTTAAGACTTCCCGCTCTAGTATCACTAAGTCATGACATATCGCTTATACTCGTATGTATCGATACTTGAACTTGAAGAAAGTCTGGAAAAATCCTCCCTTTTCTATAAACGTTTACTTTAATTGATTTTATTGCATGTTTTTTGTTTATTTAATGAACTTACGAAAAGTTGTAATGTATACTGCATTATTTCATTTTACGACAAATGTGTCGATTTTCCACATTGATTTGACGTACTTAAAGCCCCATAAGCTTTTTGCTGTAGAAAAATATATTCAAAAACATTTCATTGCTGATATCATCCCAAGATAATTATTACCGACGAAAAAGCCCTTTTTCGTCTAAAAACACTCATTTCACTGTGATTTTTGCTTTTGTAAACTTGAAATATGTAGGGCGCGTGACGTCACTTTACTACGTGTGCGTAGCATGACTGCGGAAAAACACAGGTGTTCTATAAATAGTATTTATTTCAATGATATTGAAAAAAATAAGATAGTGGTTTCGGAAACATTTTTTCACGAGAGGAAAACACACCGGATTCCTCTGTTATAGAACAAACATAAACTATTAGGACCAATACATTTATGAGCTTATGGGACTTTAACGAGCCACGAGCTGGAAAAATGTAATATACAGTGCAAGTTCTCCCAAGCAACACCCTTTGGGAGAAGCAAAATTATGTTGTTGTTGTTTCTGTAGGTGAGATTGTTGCTCTAGGGAGGTTAGATCAATTGTTTATTTATTTATTTATCATTATTCATATTTTAACTATTTCTAAAAACATGGTACATAGGAAATATATTACACAAAATGAGCATATACAGCGTTCAAACAAAAATATGTTACTGAATATAAAAATTGAGATTGTAAAATTATTAAAGGTAAATAATATCAGTAAAAAAACGAAACCATGTCACAAACGTTAAAATACAAGGATAACACAATAAAGGAAGTAAATCCTTATTTCCAGTGTGGTCCTTTATAAAATTAATGTAAATAACTAAGGAAACAACAACAAATTATATTGCTATGAAAAAAAGAAAAGAAAATGGAATACAAAATCTTAGAGATAATTATCATCACAGAATAGAATTACTATCACGGAATTTATATCATTATCTAAGTGTCACCGTGGGTTCAGATATATAACAACATTTGTTCGTTTCTATAACGATGTATTCAGACAAAGACTATATATAAGTCCTTGATTCAGATGATGATATTGTGGTGAAGAGAGAGAGATAGAAATAGGACCAGGATCAGTGTAGTAATTTTAATAATGTAAAAAGTTATAATAAGTAATAAGAAGAATATGATAGACAAGCTGTGAAACAAGTCTTGACTATACCAGAACTAAGCAGGGAGTGCTTAAAACTGGCAAAGGTTAATTTAGACGCGAAGAGAATTATAGTGCATGATGGGAATAAGTGCACGAGAATATTAGTGAGCATCTCTCATACCAATCAACCATACCTGCATTCATTCACTGATCCGTACAATAAACAACTAATCAGTATCCACTTCACTGGTATACAGTTAGGCAGATAAACATACACACTATATAAATAGACACAATACATAACACAGATAGACATGGACATATGGAATTAATATAATAAGGGTCAAATGAGACCTGGGTTACACAAGAATTATTGATATTTAAAATGTGTATAAAAACAACCTCAAGCACTAGCAAGCAGATGGGCTTTGACTGTGGACTTATACTGAATGAGGCTCGTAACTTCTCTTATATGCTGTGGCATTTCATTCCAGAGGGAGCAACCTTGATAAGCAAATGATCGTTTACCAAAACCCGTAACCTTGGGTAGACAGAATCTTCCAGTGTTTGTAAATGAATCACTGGAAGCATCAACTGACACTCTGAACCTAGTGGAATAATAATGAACTGAACTAAGTGGAATGAAATGCTCATGTAGGTAATCTGGTGCTCTATCACTAGATTTTGAACACATGACACAACATGATTTGATCAACCCTTTTTGAGACAGGTAACCAGTTCGGCTTGACAAGATTGACTTTGATCAATATGAGCTCTTGCTTCTAGATCTAACACAAATCTGACCATTTTGTTATAAATCTTAAACATGGGTGAAGCAGATTTTTGGTGATTGGAGACGTAGAGAGACGTTATTTCTTACAACTACATGTAGTTTTAATAAATGAAATAAACAGACTATTTGGAACTGAATATTTAGTATACAACCGTGACGTTTGATTAATTCTCGTTTATACTTCATCACTTTACAAGAGACATTTCCAGTTGAAAATGAAGCTTTTGAAAATTATTTTTGCAGTAGTTTTAACCACAATTCGTCTAAGAAAATTTCAAACAGATGTCCGTCAAGAAGTGCAGTGGTATTCGGATGAATTAGTTAAATGGTACATTGGAAAAAAATCATACTATTGTTGAAAAGAGGTTGTTGCTTAAGAGATAGCCGCTCAGGAGATGTTGTATTGTATATTACAAAAATATTTTGAGTAATATTTTGTAAACTATATTCACTGAAGATAAGAAAATGATATAAAAGAGGTAGTAAGGATCTATTATATTACGCTGCTCTGTTCGAAGTATGAACTTAATTTCAACCGTTTCTACTTACTTCAGTTTACTAACTGAAATATTCAAATGTCACAAACAGTTACGTTAAAGAAGGAATTAACTTACTAGTTAAATTATAATTCTTATGATATATTGTCTTGATTTCTACCTTAGCAACGAAAAATTGGTTACTTTAATATACTTTCGTGTCAATAAATTGGACTGACTTTGTCGTAAAATGAATCTTTATATATCTTCTGTATTTAACTGTCTCTTACTGAAATCCCTAATGATTTGATCTG